>OX387190.1:42836135-43436135 GCA_947561395.2 Buxus sempervirens
TGAGTTGCACAAACAATACATAAACCAAAATCATGACGAAATATAATAAACAACACATGACAACTATAGATTCAGGAAGCTAGTTCTTATTTAGCATCCCCATGAGCACCAATGAGTTTTAACAGGCATGAGGGCACCGATGCCCAGCCCCTGATATCCAGGCTTTGGCTTGTCTGTAAGAAATAGCACATCAATCTTGGGCCTAAGGAAGCAGCCACATAAGTCATATCACCTGGATCAGATCTCGAGAGTTTTACTGAAACTAATATTTAGACTCACATTTTATCTTGGGGCCTGACATGTAGACTTTATGAGAGTTATCATTACTTTCTTAGCAGCAACAGGCACTAGACATTCCTCCCAAGATCAACTTTTGAAATTCAAGAAAAAATCAGATAACCCATGTATCCCTTGGGTGCCATTGGGAAAAGCAGAAGCAGGCAGCAAGGCTTGGCCAAGTCCAAACATCGAAGAACTTAGAAAACACTGGTCCATGATATGGTGCTCATTTCTTATTTACACTAAACTCTTGGTGCTGAACAAAGCAGGTGCTAAAAAGCATACTTAAATTCCCAAAGATCCGCCAAGTTCTATAAAAGAAAGATAAGATTATAAATTAATGTCCCCCAACGTTTCAAGAATAACCCCAAACAGGATATTAAATTACAGCATACAGATATGTTCAAGCAGTTGCAAAGAACCATACCGCAAGCTAGTTAGGTGAAAAAATCATTTCAATGCCTACTAGGAACTCTATTGTAAAAGCATCAAACATTTCAAACTATTTATGAACGTTAAACATAATAAATGAACTTAATTTAGTAAAACTTTAAATAAATTTGTCTCAGTACTATGACATGGGGTTTTAACGTCAGAGTGAAATATAGTCCATATATTCCCTCTTCACATACCAAGTTTCAACCATCTACGTAGCAAAAAGAATCTCTTTCTAAAGTTATTCTTACAGAAAACTGTAATAAAAACTAAAACAAATTTAACAGATATTTTGATTCATAACAAAAGTTCAGCACATAAGTAGAAATATGACTTGCATGAGTAAAAAGACCTTCCACAGGGCATATCTATAGGGTAAGACAATGTGGTAGCATCCTACCAAACAGCAGATCAGGGGAAAAAAAAAAGGTCCCAACAGAAGCATCGACTTGGTTTTATATATGTGTGAGTATGTGTGCACATGCCGATGCATGAGCATGGTTGTATGTATTGCATTGTTTTTTTTTTATCAGTAAAAAGATGATATTATATATAGATCATATTATGGAAAAATACAGGTACACAAACTGTGTACCATAGCAGGACAGTTTAGACTACCTCCCCCACGTGGGTTTCCTACATATAAATCTAAGCCTACCTTTGGATCCCTTACATCACCCCACCCAAATCAGAGAATCTGTTACATCTGAGAAAGTCTTCTAAAGGGATTTTATTTCCCTTCGGACAGCAAAGTAGCCAACTGTGTAGAGTTCTTAATACAGTCTTTTCCATGGATGCCCAGGTGCTTTCCTCGTTTTTGAAGATCCTTCTATTTCTTTCGCCCCACAATATCCATGTATTTATTGCATTGTTTTTGTAAGTTTGTCAGCAGTTTCCAAATATTAGCCATTTTTTATTGGAATGGGGGAGGGGAAGTCCTAAGCTTGAGCCTCAAAAATTAAAGTTTTTGAGGTTTTGCCTCTCCTCTGGGGGACCTAGCACCTTCACTCTTTAAAGTGAAGGTTAAACAAAATGCCTGTGAGGATGAGTAAAATAATGTACAGCATGGACGGAGTTGTTGTGGGAAGATATGGAAAAACATAATACTACTTAAGATATGGCTTATGAAGATCTGAAATGATAGAAAATGATTCATGGTGCAGCCATCTATGTCAAGAAAATCTTGGCATGGATGGAAGAAAAAAACAATTCGATTCAATTGATGAGCTTAAGGGTTATGCTTCTCCTCTGGAAGACCTAACCTCTCACCTTATTTTAACATTTGAAACAAACAATTTTATTAGAATGATGAGCTTGAGGCTTATGCATCTCCTTAGGAAGACCTAAACTATCACCTCATGCATTTACCATTTTGAACACTGTATTAAACAGAAGGCAGGTGACAATGCAGCGAGAAAGCCTGTGTCAATGCCAAGAAAGCTCAGAAATGTGACCAGAAGACAACAGAGGACACTGATGTAACTGTTCAAGAAACATTTAAATACATGAAGTAAAACCAAGATATGGCTTATTATTCATCAGAATGAAAGTGATTCATGATTTAGAAATACTAATATCCACGTATATGGTAAAAAGTTTTGGCATAGATGAAAGAAAACTTCATCAAGCCCACTTATAATTCCATTCATAACTCTGTGCTGAAGACAGACCTGTGTACCGCGTTTAAGTAACTCCCTTGCAAATGGCAAAATACCCAGAATGATATCTGCACCAGAATTGTCAACAAAAATAACAGCCTGCCATAATAAATAAATGAGCACGTCACTAAGGGTAATGAAAAAATCAGCAATAAATAAATAAATAAATTCCACCATAAGATATAATTAGTATTCTAGGTCAAAATAAAACAGAACTACTACTTGCCTTTTTCCAAGACTTCCTACCCCATTTCAGAATAAAAGTGTCCAGATCATCCACAACCCAAGGTCGAGGCACAAGATTTTGACAACTAGCCAGAAAGGACATTCCATCCTTTGCAAACACTTCTGCAAGCTTCAAAACATGAAAGCACGGATAAAAAAGTATAAATAATTACTAGGAGTTCTCCAATGTATTGCTTTGCCATTAAAATCTAAAAAAGGTTTTTTTTTTCTTTTGATGAAATAAATGCTATACAAATATGGGGGAACTCCACATAAAATGGTCTGCCGACCACGACATAAGTTGTGGAAAGTACCCCATTAAACTACCAAGATGGGAAAATTTAAAAGATACTTCATAACTATACAGGCAAAATAATAGGGTCTTGTGTAAAAGACATTTTTATGCACCAGATTCAGTCAAGTGGCCAACTTTTGTGAAGGATCAAAACATTGCATCTGATGAGTCCCAGTAGGACCAAGCATTTCAAAAATCTGACTGACCATATGTTTTTAACCATTTGCTTACATAATTTTCTTTTTTGGAAGTCAAAGATTACCATACATTATTAATAAGTGTCAATGATACAGTTAAAAAACAAATCAAGACGATAGAGAGAACTGATAATCTCATCAGTGGGGCCAGTAGTGGTTGGTTGATCAAACAAAAACTTTCCATGAGTTCATTTACTAGTGCTCAAGGACTTCATGCACGCAAGTACACATAGGTAGCACCCCAACATATTGAACTCTTCTGATAACTACAACTTGGCTAAAAAAAAATTTACTATCTTCCCATGTAACATGATCCTTTTAGAAGGGAAGAAATGCTTATACAACTTTCCAGGAAATACCACATTTATAATTTTATTGATGGGCTCTACCTATCTGTGTCTAAATATTCATCTGTGCTTTATCATTTCTACCTGGCATGTTACCCGACAGAAAAAGAAAACAGATAGAGGTCAAAACAGGAAGTTAGATGAATGTCAATATCAAAATAAAACCAACAGCAATTTAGTGTACAATTTTCACATTATCAGAATAAAAATTCATTCACCTGAGCAGAACCAAGGTCGAATATGTTCCCAGCAAATATTCCCCTAACCAAGTTTTCTACACGTTTGCTTCCATCTTCAATGGCATCATTAAGATTAATGACATCTCCAAAAAGAGATATAGCCTTAGCATTCTCTTCATCCTACAATATTTTTTAGCACGCAAGAAAAAGAAATTCATTTGAGAAGAAGCAAAAAATCTTGGCGCTCATAGGTACACATTATATTAACAGGGTTTTCTCTTACCTTTACTTTCTTGAATATATCAGTAAATCCAAACTCTCTAAGAATTTGCTCGCGTATCCTACAAAGAAGCTAGAGCAGTGGGAGATCAGCATTGTCATCATCAGTTAATCTTTGTGATGAAATTATGAGGATAAAAACAAAGGAGTCTGAACAATAATTCCCATGAGAGTTGGCTTACAATGCAATCAGGCGGCCCACCATGACTTTCAGGGTCTTTCTTAAAGTCTTCAAGTATTTCTGCATATCTTCCCAGATATTGAAGTAAATTCAGGGTAAAAACAAACTTAATTTAATAACTTGCAAATTTCTGCCTGAAGATGAAAATTTTATTGTCATTGTAATATATGATGAAATTACACGTAACATTAAGCTAGATGACATAGGCATAACATTCTATGCATGAATTCACAAAGCAATCAAGGTTCTATAAGATGCGCGTCAATTCGGCATTCCTATGCCTTTGAATAAAATTGACGATCTCTTAGAATGTGATAATGGCTCCATACACAGACACACGTGAGCGCACGCATGCACATGTGTGTGTGTGTGTGTGTGTGTGTATAGATATCTCTTTGAGAGTAATTAAAAATTTTTTATTTTCCAGCAAATCCAAAAGCACTGCAAGAATTTTTGCCAAAGATGTTCAACATCATATCATGTCAGATATTTTGTAATAAGTATATGAAAACATCGAAATTCATACAACTTTTGTCAATTCAGATATTTAAAGATGGCAACAGGAACGGTTCGGACAAGTTTTGGTGAACCTGAACCTGCTCCTATAGGAGTTTATAGCCAATACCAAACCCGAACCCGGCAGGTCAGGTTTGACCCAGTTGAAATATAAAACGCAAAAGTAAAATGTGTTTTTCAAATAGAATGTATGTATTAATAATATATTTATTAATCAAATATTTATTTTTTTACATACGATATATTAAAATAATATTTTGAACAGATAAAAATGATATTTTAAAATATGAAGGTCAGGTTCGGGGCATGTTGGGCCAAACCCGAACCTGCCCCATACCCGAATTTAGCCATACCAAACCCTAACCATTATGGGGGGTTACCCGTTTAACCCACCCCATTACCATCCCTACACATATTGACTTCACAACTATTTTGAAAACTTATATATGACCACCCAGGTCTAAGGTTGGTCACATCAAACTGAAACCATAATCTCAATTGATAACAACCCAAAGGAGCTTTATCCTGTGACTACTTGTACATAAATTGACCATGTAGCAATGCAATTTATTCCTAGAAAATTATTAATCAAAACCACAAGTTGAGCTATAGTTCATATAACTTCTTTCATCAGTATGAATAGGAATACTGGAGAAACATGTCACGTCCTATTGTCAAAATCAGAAAAACTATGATTTTAAGAGGTTGGGAATGTAAATAAAAACTTGATTGTTAGAAATACCTGTGAGCAAATTTTTCAGCTTTGGAATGGGCATCAGCAACGGTGCTGTCACTCTCTGCTCTTTGCCTGCATCAAACCAAATCTAACAACTACCAAAAAAGGAAAAAAAAAAGAAGACTAAATTGACAAATAGGGAAATATTATATAATTAGAGCAACCACATTCACAAAGCGTTTGATTTCAGTTCCCAAAACAGTGTTAATATAACATTAGGATATAAGATAGATAAAAGCCTTTGAAAGTAGACATTCAGATTTATTATTATTATTATTATTTTTATTTTATTTGATTGGAAACGAAATTAGAAGGTACGAAAGTAGACAAGAATATCAAACACCATCCATCGGAAACCAATCCCAACAACTCCAATGCCAAAAGAAACCCTAAGACACTAAGGCGCCCTAAAAGACAAAACCCTAAAACAAATAATTCTTGAAACTGGATACACGAAATCGAGCAAAACTTATCACAAGTCGGAGCATGGAAACTGATCTCACATTTCCTGCTTCAAACGTTTCGTTATATCTACCACCTAAGAATGGAGTCAAACGAATGGCGGAGAAAATATGCCGTCAGTATCAAGCGAAAACAAAAATATGAGAACACAATTAACCCTAGAAATGCTAAGAGATCCCTTTTAAACCACAACGAATCCGAAGAACAACGCAGGTTTGGTGAACCACGCAAAGCTGTAAGGGGCCATAAAATGAAGTACTGAGTACATCCGTGCACCTCAGATGGACATACAAATTACCCCCGCAAATGGATCAAGAAAAAGGAAAAGGGAAATAGCATTCATCCACAGACAGAGAATGTAGCCCTAAAATTTCAAGAAGATATGTCGAAAGCCCTAAACAACTCGAACGCAAAAATGGAAACATAGAATCATGAGGAAACAGCTAATATGGGCCAATATATGATCCGGCAAAGATGAATTTATGATTGAGTGAAAACACATACTTGAAAGATGGAATGGAGTGTAAGAAAAGATCGATCCAAGCAATCTCAGCGGGCGTAGCCTTTCGAGAATTGTCGGAAGGAAATCTATAAGGAATCGTGCAAGCTCTGTAATTCGTTTCGATAGGAGTCATCAGCAACGGAAATGGCACCATTTCTGATGAACTCTCCATAAGGTCTGGCCTATTTTTCTTCCCCCGTCTTATATGTTTCTAATCTCTTCTCAACCCTTGAACGTTTGACTTGAGAGACTTGAGAGAGCTCAGGAGATCAGAGACTGACAAGTCGATAGAAATCGTAACAGAGAAGAGTGATCTACCTCGGCCAGACTCGAACGTATTTATAGGTTTTTATGGACACGAACCCGCAAAAAGGAGAAAAATGGGTTTTTTGGTGGACGTAAATACCCTTTTATGTTTAATTTTGTGTCTCGCGAGATACGGAATGAAAGTACACTCGTGCTTTTTAGTTTGATCACTGCTCACGTACTCTCGCGACTCTCTGACTTGAACGTTCTGCCGGAGAGGCACTACTGCTGTACTTAGACGTAGTTTTTTTAGGTAACCCTGTAGTTATACGTAGTGAAAACCTCTGGGGTGTTAGGCTTTTACGAATATGCAGATAGACGGTCACTTGATAATATATGAGTGTTTGGGTGGGTAGTTTTCTTTTTACGCGGAGTTTTTTTAAGGATTTTCAAATGATTTTGTTGTGACCAACTAAAATGGCTAGCTAAAATCTTAGAATATTGTTAAGAGGTCGTTTAAATAATACTATAGATTACAAACTGGTTTGACATCCTCGTGAATGTGATATTTGGGATTCACACGTCACCTTCAGACACACACGCATATGCCCTAGTTTCAACATCCAGACTAAATGACGAAATATAGCAAGCTCTTTATGCCTTATGGTTTGTTAGTTGGGCTTTGGACTAAAAATATGGGCTTTCTTTTAGTGCGTTCAAGGATAGAATATTTGGGTTGTATTTAGGCCTGACGATGGTATTGAGGTCAATTCGTTGTGTTCATCGTCACGAAGATGCGTAGTCATTTCGAGCCCTTAAATCGAACAACAAAAGATAGCTTTGGAGCCCAAAATACGACAAAAGGAAGCTTTCTGGAATGGCTTTCGTTTATTTTTTTTAATTTTATTAATGGAATATAATTAATGATGCCTTGCAATTCCATGGGGCCCATTGTTATACCTAGGAGGCCAAAATGAAATTAAACGTTCCGAGCGAAGGCAAATTGTTTTTACCCATCACTAATAAGTGGTGCGTAACCTGGTGTGGGACCTATTATCTGTGAGGAAGCTCTCTCTTGGAAAGCATTCCAAAACTGTATTTATTTTTCTTAAACATCCTTAAATTATAAACTTATAATTTGTTACTATAACATGTATACAAAACTATTCTCTCTCTAACTATCTCATAAAACTGTAAAATAACATTGCAAATATAGAAATTATTTCATCCATATCCACACACAGTACTTCAAATTACAATTTCTAATTTTCCCACCACCCTTTACCTTTCGTCTAGTTATATACTGATTGGATAAGGGGTAGTCGTTAGCCGACAGAAGCGGATCAGAGGAACCAGGCTTCTTCCTTGCGCTTTCTTTAGTGGGCGGCTATTTCCAAGGAGGATGGCGGTGTGAGGCTAAACTCTTCATGGTAGTGGAGAGGATGTTACGGCATTTAAAGAATTCCAAAATTTGGCCTATTTGAATTTTTTACCCTTTAAGACTTCCTCTTCCCTCATAATCCATTTTTAAATTAAACTTCCTCTTCGATCGCTGATAATCCACGAAAAACCTTAAGTAGATAATCACATGGAGAACATGATATCTGATACCAAGTTGCGCAACTTGGTGCTTTGCTTCTTCTGCTTGAACAATGTAGTTGCTGCTGTTGTAGGAAGAGCAGACTTGGGAGGATATGGAGCAGCACCAGGTGGAGAAGACAAAATTGGAGGAAGAAGCCTATCCCAACCCAAACTGGTTAGAACCGGCGGGCTGGAAGTCGAGAGCGCTGGTGCAAAAGATGACCCCATAATTGATCATAACAAGATGGGAAGCGCAATCCGGGGGAGAGACCTATCACAACCGGTGGCAATCCGCTCCGATGGATCAAACTTGGTGGACTCGAACCCAGTAGCCGAAGACATAACTAGTGGAAGAAACAAACTTGTAGGCAACGATCTATCACAGCCTTTGGTAGTAAGATCCCGTCAATTCAATGTCAAGAGCTTCGGTGCTAGAGGAGACGGCAGAACCGATGATAGCAAAGTTAGTTCTTAATTTCTCTGCTTCTGCTTCGTTCCATCTCTCGCAATGGAACTTTTTCTTCAATATTATATATATTTTCTTCCTTTGTTCTTACACGAGGCTTACAGATTATGTGCCGTGCGTGAGAATGGTTTTCCTTTTTTTTTTTTTTTTTTTGACATTTGGAATGGGAATTCTGATTTCAGGCTTTCACAGAGGCGTGGAATGCTGCGTGCAGGTTCAAAGGAGTGGTAACACTTCTGATACCGGAAGGGACGTACCTGATGGGTCCGGTTAAATTTGGGGGACCCTGCAAATATGTGAAATCCATAACCGTTCAGATGAAGGCAAGATACTAGCTAGTATACTTTTAATCTGCTCGCTGATTTTGATCAAAAGTTGGATTATCATCCAAGTCCGAGGAAAATGGATTCCGAATTTGATGTGAAGTTATATGGACCTGCAGGGACACTTGAAGGCGACGACGGACATGTCCACGTACGGATCCAGGGATGCTTGGGTGATGTTTGAATCGGTGCAAGGTCTGACTTTGATGGGAGGTGGAACCTTCGATGGCCAAGGCTCTTCGGATTGGCGTTACGATCAATGCCCCCATAGCGCCAACTGCAAACTTCTTCCCATGGTAAGTCTACCCCACCTTTTCTTTTACCCACGCTTCTATATGATTTGAACAAGCTGGTTCTGGCCTAGGTCGGTATCCAAATCAGATAGACCAAAAAATTAACTGGGTAACGAGTAACGAATGTAACGTTGTTCGTTATTCTTAATTTATTTTAGAATGTGAAGTTTGTGGGGATGACGAACACGGTGGTCCAAGGAATAACCTCATTAAATAGCAAGTTCTTCCACATTGGCCTCGTACAATGCAAGAACTTCAAGGGAAGTGGGATCAGGATCTCTGCCCCTGCAGATAGTCCCAACACGGATGGCATTCACATGGACCGGAGCCATGATGTGCTCATCTCCGAATCAGTCATCGGAACCGGAGACGATTGCATCTCCATTGGACAAGGCAACACTCAAATCACCATAACTGGTATCAGATGCGGACCAGGTCACGGCATCAGGTACGCTTCTGCTTTCGTTTTCTTTGTTTTTTTCCTATCCCTTCTGTGTTGTTCCTGGATCAAAAGAAGGATGATCAGTTAATTGCTTGCGTTGCATGTTCAATTTACATAGCGTGGGAAGCTTGGGAAGATACCCAAATGAAAAGAACGTGAAAGGGCTTGTGGTAAGAGATTGCACCATGATGGGCACCGTGAACGGTATTAGAATCAAGACATGGGCTAACTCACCTAGTCATAGCACCGCCTCCAACATGATCTTTGAGAACATTGTCATGAACAATGTGGGCAATCCCATACTTATTAACCAGGCTTATTGTCCCTTCACATCTTGTGCCCTCAAAGTAAGTGTACACCTTCTTTACTACACGGTGAAAATGAAACAATTCAGCACGACTTGCAGTCTGAACTGAAGTCAATCCGGTGCAGGCACCGTCACGTGTGAAGCTGAGGAACATTACCTTCAAGAACATCAGAGGGACGACGTCGTCGCCGGTGGCCGTGATGCTACGCTGTAGCAAAGGAAGCCCATGCGAGAAAGTCAACCTTGAGGACGTTCACTTGGATTTCTCTTCCGGTGGAAGACGCACAAAATCGTTATGCCAAAACGTCAGAGCAAAATACAGCGGGACACAAATTCCTCCACCATGTGTGGGCCGATAAAGGGATTAGTTTCACGGGGACCAGGTGACGAGGGCTGTGCGAATTTCATTCAACCGTCCTGAATCCTTTACCTGTGCATGATTCGGTGTCCGTGGTGAACATTCCCGTTCATCTATCATATATGGTAAAATTAGAGATTTCCAACTTTAAATTTTTTATCCAGAACTGTAATACCTCTTCTGTCATCACTAGTACCAATGACGGGAGTCTGTAAGTATATCGTCCCTACTTGTGACCGGCAGAAATCCTCCATTACATTCTCTGCTAACAAGGGATGGGATGATGATATAGGCTGGTGACGGATGGCTTTTATTCTCGGACTCTAAATTTTGCCCCATGTAATGACTGTTATTTTAATTCGAATCCTATTTAAAAGGATAATAGAACTGCTAGAGTACAAAAAAACTAGGAGGGTGCACATGTAGTATTGCGCATTATGAGAAGGAACAGATACAAAACTCTTGATTTTATAACTCTTGTTAGGTTTTAGAAGATTTGACACAGTTTTGACCATTCCATTCTTTTTTTAATAACTCTTGATGTTGTTGAGTAAAGACAAGGATGGAAAGATTGATGCACATTTTTTTTAGCTTGATTTCCAAGGGAGCCTCGCCTTAGTATAGATTTAAGGATCAATGCAAGTCCCAGGACAAGGTCTTAGAAGTCATTTGTGAAAAATAAAATTTTAATTTACTACACGAAAAATATATATCCAGTCTCTCTTCTCCCGTCCTTCCTTACGTCCTTTAAATCGGAGATTCAAAAGGCAGCTTACGAGAGAGCACCAAATATTTTTATGCCCATTTTTATAAATTTCATTTACCTCCCTTTTGGCTTCTTACAGTTGCAAATACATCTCATAAGATTTTCAAAATGGCACTAGCACCCCTGTAAAGTTTGTAAGATCAATAAAATTTGTAATTTGACCATTTTATGCCTAATTAATTTTAATCTAAAGAGATATAAATTTTAAAATTTAAATGATTGAATAACTCATGATTTTAAAATTGAATATTATTTTCTTTAAACTGTAAAAAAATTCGCATTTTTATATTATCAGGGGTCTCAAAATCTTAAATCTTATGTACAAAAAGATGGGACTACATGCAATAGATAAAAAACCTGGAAGGGAGGTTAATGTCATTTAAAAACCTCAAAGGAGATATTTTCAGTTGTCACAAATCAAAAGAGAGATAAGTGTAATTTTCTCTCTTATATTCCAATTTTGTAATCTAAAGTGCCATTAATTAAGCATATAACAAATAACTAAAAGTATGTATATATTTATAATATATTATATCTAACAAATGACATATAAAGATAGCTGTAATAGTTGTAAGTGGTATTTGATAATGCTAAGATGAACTTATGGTAAAAATAGGAAAGACAAAATAAGAAATAAATGTATTCGAAAGTGGTTAGGCGCAGCATGCATTAGACATTATATGGAAGAGATCAAGTCAAGGTAGTTCGGTCATGTAAAGCCAAGACCAAAAGATGAACCTATAAGAAGGTGTGAGAGAGTAAGAAGTAGGCCTAAAGCCAGGACAAAGAGACATGTATTGAAGGGCCTGAGTGAGTAAAAGGAGGCCTAAAAAGACATAAATGGATTCTATAAAACAAGACTTACAAACATAGATTAACTGAAAATTTGAGGTTTTTTTTTATAGAGTAGGATGGAGGGAACAGATTTGTACTGCTGACCCCACTTTGGTGGAAATTAGTTTATAACAATAATGATGATATATATGTTGAAAGCTAGTCATTTTAATCATTTTTTCACAACTTGCTTTACAACATGATTTGATACATTAGGAACTACCATTTAAGATTCTTTTTCAATTATTCTCATTTTAATGCTGTTTACTTCAAATTATTGAATTAATTTAGATCTATTAGGTTAATATTTCAGAAATATAAATTTGATAACACCATAACTTTTATTTAAAGCTTTATTTGGGATCATTAATTGAAAACGTTAGTTCAAAGGCTCCATAAAACTGTAGCTGCAATGGGATCCACGCGGAGTAGACCTCGTAAATTGCAATTAAGTTTCCCTTGTTTAGAGAGCAATGAGATGCCAATGACAGCGGGGAAGCGATTATTCCTCTGGGGAGTGTTTGGCAAAAACAACCAATGCTTCTAACAAGACTTCAATTTTGCTTTATCTAAGGTGGGCATTATAAGGGTGATTTTTGTGTCCATCCAAATGCGACGTCTCGTGCTGAGGTGTGGTTTGTGCAAGGTTGTAACACCAACTCCGAACACACCTTCCGGGAAGCAACAAGAAGAAAAGGGTCAGACGGCGATGTCACATGTTAACTAAGACGAAGAGACCTCCACAAGACACCATCTCACGCCAATACCATCAGTAAAACGAAAATTTGAGCCCGTGTTTAGCATGTTCATGGAATCAAGACTTTGGAAAGTCAATGTATATTTTATCCGATCAGGTCATTGTCACCGAGGTTGCTGGCTTCACCCTCGAACGCTATAGATTGAGAGGCCGAACAACCAAGGTGATCCCCATTGAAAACTGGTCTTGAGCGTTTTCATTCGTTTCGAGCTCACCCAGCAATGGTGCTGAAGGTCCTAGAAGCTCTTGATTCGGCACGTACCCAATGGTATCACTTCAAGGCAATCATCATTGCCGGGATGGGGTTGTTCACAGACTCTTACGACCTCTTTTGCATTCCGCCGGTCGTCATATTGCTAGGGCGGATCTACTACGACGACGAACCAGATCTCAGTAAACGGTACTTGACACCACCTTACGTCGTTTCAATATTGCTGGGGATTTCCCTTTTTGGGACCGTGATTGGTCAACTGGTTTTCGGTTGGCTCGGAGATCGGAAGGCCGGAAGCGAGTTTACGGGCTGGCGCTAATGCTGATGGTGTTGAGCTCAATCGGCTGCGGCTTTTCGATATGTCGAACGAGGAAATGTGTGCTGACAAGTCTCAGCTTCCTCCGCTTCGTGTTGGGCATAGGAATAGGGGGCGATTATCCCTTATCTGCAACGATAATGTCTGAATTCGCTAACGTGAGGACACGCGGATCCTTCATAGCAGCCGTCTTCTCGATGCAAGGTTACGGAATCCTTTTCAGTTCTGCTGTAACGATGACGGTCTGTGCGATTTTCGATTGTACTGCGGCTGCTTCAAATGATTCCACACCTAAGGTAGCGGATTTGGCGTGGCGATTGATTCTGATGATTGGTGCAATCCCGGCCGTGCTGACGTTTTACTGGCGGATGATGATGCCGGAGACTGCAAGGTACGTTCCTTGTTATGATCCTTTGGTCTGTCAACTGCTATATATCTGCGTGTCTCCGTTCTCAATCACTAGAAACCGAGTGGTATTTTCTCATCCGAGTATCATAATAATTGGAGAAGTTAACATTCCATGGTACTCGAGGAATGTGGCAGTTGAGAACCAAAAATTCAATAAATAGACCTAGCAGTTTTTTAGTACCTGCTGGTTATTAACAATATTTTAGTACCTTCGTGTATTTTGGGTACTTGTTTGGTGATTATCGGTGAATTAATGGAGAACTTCAGTCCTTTTTTAATCTTTGTTTCTTTTGAATGATGGGGATATAGGTCGAATTCCAGTTTTATCTGTACTGTTCAAGTGCTGGATTTGTTATCGTCTTTGACTTTCATTCGAGTTTAAACAGCACTTTAATTAATTTGTTTTGGTAGATTTACAGCTTTGGTGGAGCAAAATTTCAGACAAGCAGAGAGAGACATGGGTGATGTGTTAGATGTGCCGGTGGATGAGATCGCTGAAGAGATTGAACTCCCACCGAACCCACCATCTTATGGCCTTCTCTCCAAGCGATTCTTTCACTTTCATGGTAGAGATCTCTTTGCCTGTTCGGCCTCCTGGCTCCTCCTTGATATCGTATTTTACAGCAGCAATCTTTCCCAGTCTCATATTTACAAGCTCTACCTCCCGAGCCGCGACTCCATGAACGCCTACCACGAAGCATTTCAGGTCGCCAAGTTTCAAGCGATCATCGCAATATGCTCGACGATTCTCGGATACTGGGCCACTGTGTTACTAGTCGATCGCATCGGCCGTGTCAAAATCCAAATCATGGGCTTCTTTTTCATGACCATCTTTCTGCTCGCTCTTGGTATCCCTTATGACTCATACTGGTACCATCATCACAATGTAGGTTTCGTGTTCCTCTATGGTCTCATATTCTTCTTCTCAAATTTCGGACCCAATTCCACAACGTTCATCGTTCCCGCTGAACTCTTTCCTGCAAGGTTCCGATCAACTTGTCATGGGATATCTGGCGCTGCCGGCAAGGTTGGAGCCATGATTGGAGCGGTGGGACTTCTGTGGGTTTCTCAGAGTCAGCGCAAGGAGGAAGTTGAACCAGGCTACGCAAAAGGGATTGGCGTGAGAAACACGTTACTATCACTTGCTGGGGTGTGTTTTCTGGGAATGGTCGTGACATTTTTCTTCACACGTGAAACTAAGGCTGTGTTTGGTTCTTTGGATTTTGAGGGAAAAGAAAAGAAACTTGCAAAAGTTTCCTTTCCCCTGTTTGGTATTATTTAAAAAGGTTAACATTGAAAGAAAAGGAAAGAAAATCTAATCAAAAATTTTCTTTCCATCGCTCAAAATTTTTCCTTCTTAAAACCTAGTCATTTCGGGAGAAACGAAAATACGGGCTCTTCAAGAGAAACAAATGAAGAAAGTCTCTTCGCGCTCTTCGTGCTCGCTCTCTTCAACCTGTATCTCTCATCTCGGAATCTACAGCGAATGGATCTATCGCTCTCACCCTGACGCTCGGCTCTTAAATCTACAGCCCTTTCTCAAATCACAAGACTCTCATCTCTCAATCGAGCAGCCACTCTCAACAACGAAGCAAACTTCTCCAACAGTGAGAACCTCGGCACTCGGCAATTCCATCTACCCAACTGAAAGTGATTGAAGCTAAAATCGAAGGTTTGCCTTTTATTTGCTGGAATATTTTTGTCAATGACCGAATTGATCTTTCATTCGGAATTTTCCGTTGATGGCAGGTACAGGATATCTAGCAACAGCGAGTTGGATCTTACGGGGTTAGGACTTTCTTTCTTGTTTCAACTCGTAATCTATCTCTCTTTCTACTTTTGTTTTCTCAGTGACCATTAATTGATTCGTATTTCGAAATTTTACATCGGTGCCAGGTACAGCATATCCAGAAACTGCGAGTCGGATCTTACGGGGTTAGAACGAACTTTCTTGTTTCAACTCGTAATCTATCCCTCTTTCTCCTGTTCTGTTCTATCGCCCCCATCATCATTTTTATTCTTATGATTGAAATTTCTCTGATTTCATGTTCTATGTTCTAAAGGTAGACGCATGATGTCTTTGACTCATCAAGAAAGCAAATATTGCGAGCCAATCAAACCTAGCCACAGCTCCGATCCTGCACATTTTGATCCTGGAAACAATCTTGGAAAACCAAATCTGTAAACAGGTAGACAGATGCTTAATTGATGCTCTCAGTTGGTGTGCAATTTCTTCTTGTTTTTATTGTTTTTTTTTTTCTGATTATCATGTTTGAAATCTTTAATTTGTTCAATTTCTCGCTAAATTTCCCTTTTCATTGAATTTTTCCTATTGACAATAAGCCCAGGAACCTACTGCCATCTGTATCATAAACAATAAAGTCTATTAGCTACTTTATTGACCATGTGAATTCTAACATGCTTAGTTAGCTATTTTATGAAGTGGAGGGGTCTTCCGTAGATACAGTTGAATTGGTTTTTTTTTGGGAAACTAATACAATCTTCAGATATATTAAACAATTTAAAGGCCAATTTACCTTGTGCAAGTTTTCTTGCTAGATATATCTTTGGACTTTCTGTGGTAAATCCTGTTAATCTCAATGCTTCCACAGATCTCCTTGCCTGCAAGTTTGGTCTGCTTCATACTTCTGGGTTTTCATCTTGGATTACTGAATTGTTTGGAGCTTTTTTTCTTTTTTTTTTCGAAGCATTGGCTTCAATAAGTGACGAAGTGGAAAAGAGTCGCTTGAGATGGCTTTTGTTCTGTGCAGAGAAGAGCATAGAAACTTTGTAGTATGATTATGTAAAGATTTCTACACAGGTGGAAGTCATATAATTCTTACATTCCTTGAAAATAAGAAACCCTTTTTTTGTGTGTGGATAAAATGCTCCATGGATCCTCTATTGATTATTCATTTCTGTTATTCTTGATGTACTTGGGAAAAAGTTTTTGTATCCAAATTGATGCTAGAGGATTTGATTATTGGGTGGCGTTGCTGTGCTTTTCTGGCATATGTCTTGGAGTGTTATCCATGGTTCCAGTTGTTAAAATATTTGAGTAGAGAGGAAGGAGGAGACATGCTAATAAAATCACAAACTAAGTGCTTTGTGAGAATGCGTTGTGAATCAAGAATGCTAATAAAAGGTTGGTAGCAAGTTTTATAAAATTGGGAATTAATGGAATAAAGTGATACATCATTTTTTTTATCAGAACACAATAACTGATAAGGAGCTGTTCACAATATTAATATCCCGACTACTAGAACAAATGTGGTATAGAGAGGAAGGAGGAGACATGCATGTGATATCATCAAATGCCATGAATCAAGAATTCATGTGGAATTAGAGGAGATAATTGATGCAATAAAGGCTAATGCAGAAGTAGCGAAGAGGTCCATTGTGGCTGGAGTAGCCGAAGGTATGCTTTCTAGACATGAGGCGTCTGAGTGATTTTATCTCGTCTCAAGATACAGTTGAATTGTTATCCTCATGAAGATGCCATCAAGCTTAATTTTTTTTATGATTGCTTGAGGGATCATGATTAGGTGGTGTATGTTGTGATAGAAGAAATATTCTCATATTAGTTATTTTTTCAACTTTTGGTGTGGGTGGAAGATAGCTAGACAGAGCTTATTTGTACTTTGATCTAATTGGTGTCAAAAAACCAATTAGATGGTGGGATGAGTAGTTGGTAATTCAAGTTCTAACAGGGTCAATCTTAATTTAGTTATTAGGCTTATTTGGTGACAAACTACATTAATTTTTTTTCCCAAACTGACTCTCAATTAATTCTTGTGCTGAACACTCTTTAATTCTTAATCACATTGACTGAAGGTATGACTATATTGCTGCAGATATTATTAGGGCGAGGTCTTTCATGGGAGTCTCACAGGAACAGTGCAAGCAGTGGTTACGGATGAAGATGGACAGCTACTACAATGTTCAAGACTCTTATTAGGCTCTAATTTATGACTTAAATTTAATGTAAAAATTGGATATATGGGTTTTTGGGATTCAACTACTACTATGATATATGCTTTGTATTTGGTAGTACTTGGCTTAATTGCAAGTTGTAGTTTGATAGACTATTTTATTTTCTTGATCTTATATTTAAGGCTATAAGTCTCTTTGGTAGTAACCATATCATGTGTAGGTTTTTGAATGAACAATTGAAGACACTTTTTTGAAGTGATCATCATATTTTTATTTTAAACTTCTCATCCTTTTTTTTCTTTTTTTGTTGGCGGCTTTGAGATGGTATTAGTTGATTTCTTAACATTTTAAATGTGAAAATATTTGTTATTAGGTAATGGGTTGGTGAATGGAAATGTAAGTGCAAATTATCTTCTTTTTTTAGGAAATATCTACATTAGTAAGAACAAGAAAATTTTTGCTCATCCTTCATTAGGTCTAATAATGGCAATGGCACGAAATCGGGGCGAGTTTTGGTTAACCTAAACCCCGCTCCTGTAGGAGTTTATCCACCCTATTAAGTTGGTAAAGGCATGGGGTGGGTCTGACTTAGTTGGAGTATAAAATACAAAAATAAATATTTGTATGAAATCAAAATATATAAAAATAATACTTTAATTTGTATGAACGTTGGGTTTGGAGCAGTGGGACAAAACCCAAACCCGCCCCTAAGTCAATTTTAACCATAACAAACCTTGACCATTAGGGGTACATTGCTATCCCTCATTAGGTGGACTCAGTATTTATGTATTTTTCCCTTTTCATCAACTACAAAATCCAAAAATCAAAAAGAACTATTTGATTTTCTTCTTGATTTTCCATATAAACAACCAAACAAGAGAAAGTGATTTCTTAAAAAATTTCTTCCTTGTTTTCCCTAGCAAACCAAACAAGAGAAAATATCTTTTTTTCATTTCATTTCTCTTCTTTTCTTTTCTTTTTGGGATTTCTTTTCTTTTCTCCCCAAATCCAAGGCTCCAAACACAGCCTAAGGGAATACCATTAGAAGAAAATGAGATAGAGGTAAGAGATGAGGGAGGGCTCCTACCAGAATGATAAACCAAAGTCCTCTTCTCCCGATCTTGTACGTGATATGTGAATTAATTGAAAATCCCTCCCCGGTACTGATAGCATGAGAAACATAGGAAGTACAGCTTTTCCATTAATTTCCTTTTTCTTTTTTGGTAACGGTAATTTTCCATTGATTATCCTAAAATTACTATATTAGGATGTGGGATCTATTTACATATGCCAATTCTTAAGCCAAGACTCGGCTTTTTGAATCTAGAAACAAAACTTCTTGTATCAACCCCGGCACTAGATACTTTTCAGTTCAGCTTCAACGCAAGTTAATCATATCATATCAAACTAATAAAAGAAATTAAGCGAGTTAATTTCTATATATATTCGCTTCTAATCGATGCCAAGTGTTAAAACTTGTTAGAAATTTAAGAAAACAAAAAAAGAGGAGCTGATATTGATATTGATAGAATTGATATTAATTGGAAGTGATATTGAGAGCCCGTGTCTTCACTACAAAAAAAAAGTGATACAACAACACCTCCTATAACGGCACTTGCCGTTACAGATGCCTTAATACGGCATTTTCTATAAAATGCCAAAATAAATAATCTTATAGCGGCATTTTTCTCTATAAGTATTTTAATAATAATTTTTTATAACAACATTTGTCTATAAATGCCGTAATAAGTTACTCTATAGCAGCATTTTTCTATAAAATGCCATAATAGCTCATTTTATAATAGCATTTCTTATAAAATACCATAATACATTATTTTCTGCAGATGAAATGCCGTATTAAGGCACTTATTACAGCACTTTTGTATAAATGCCGCTATATGAGGTGTGGCTATATCATTTTTTTTTTTTTTTGTAGTGCTTTCATACAATAATGGGGGTGAAAGCCATGTCTCTCTTACATAAATTGTGAGAGTTTGTATCTCTCATAAAAGTAATGATAGAGTACGTATCTTTATCATCATATCTAAGGTCAAAAGACCTTTAAGATACCTCCTGATATCTAGGGCTATGGCCATTTCTTAGTTAGTTATAAAAAATGAACAATGAACCATATTTATAGAGTTGCTTAACGGCCCAACAGCCTACAATTTTTCATTAACATAACCTCCTTTGACTCAACTAAACGAACTTACCATACAACTGACTCATATACAATGTAGTCACTATCTTTGTCTCTTCAAAACAATGCATTTATTATTCCAATAAATTAAAACTTCCCAAACCAGAACTAAATTTGAGTCCTAAGAAGTCTACACACTGGTCCAATATAGGTTTCAGAATCAAATTGAAAGAGAGGAGCCAATAGTAACATAAATGTTAGGCCAATTAATTGTAAACGTAAAGAGATCCACACAAAGTTGACTTTGGCATCATAGTTTTAAATTTCACCAAGATTTTGATACATTTAAATTTGGTGGCCTTGACAAAAATAGAACTTTTCTATTATTTTTGTTCCCAAAAATTCACGAGATCTTCAAAAAGACTCAATAAATTTTAATCCACTTATTTCTTTTAGATGAATGAAAAGAAAAAAAAATTAGCTTTACCATGCATCTTCATATCTTATCTATCTGTATATATCTATATATATATATATATATATATATATATAATTAACCACCTTATTCACATATAACTGTTTAATGCTTTTCCCTGTTTACTACACAACCGGTTGTAATTCACTCCGCTCGATCAAATTTGGTGGACTCCAACCAAACATAACTAGTGGAAGAAACAAACTCGCAGGCAAAACAAAAGCCTACCATGATTATTGAGGGAGGCGGAGGCCTCGTTTGGTATACTTACTCCCTATTGCGGACGCGTTCGCGTTAGGGTTTGAAACGTCTGCCGCCGTTTGTGTTCGCGATCGCTTTTGGGTTTTGAATCGTTTGCTGCCATTCGAGTTGGGGTTTCGTCACGTTAGGGTTGCAGCGGAAGGCTTCTTTAGAGCAAGGGAGGTTTTCAGGCTTTTTCTTCACGTTAGGGAGGGTTTCCTCTCTTGTTAAGGCTTCCGCAGGGGAGTCAGGGGATTTCCACAGGGGTTTCTTTCCTCCATAGGACTGTTCTTCCGTAGAGATGCTATCGACTGGAGAAAGTGAGGACAGTGATGAAGATGGCGGGGATGATGAAGAAGAAGGCAAAGTTCGATGTTTGGACACGTTCATTTGGTGGTTGTGTTAGTTCTGTGTAAGGATCCTAGAGATTTGCTACCCCAACCCCACTTCCCCCAAAATGAGTTATGTCGACCAAATAAAGCTTGCCTCTATCCCCTATCTGTTTTTGGTTTGCTGTTTCTGGCTTAGATCCAATGTACAGCTGGGAAGGAGGCTGCAGCTTTTTCCCTTTTTGTGGTGGTGTTACCCCTTGGGACTCATTCTGGTCTTTTTTGCGGCATCGTCGGAGAGATCCCCAAGTTTGACGGTAGCCTTTTTTGTTTAGGTTATTTTGTTTTTAGCTTGAAGGTGCAGGGTTCTTTTATGTTTAGCTTGAAGATGCAGGTTGCTATTGGTTTTGTAATCCTGGCTTATTTGCAGAAGGTTTTGTTCGGTGTTGTCTCGGAGTTCTAAGCACAACCCCATTTGCTGTCTGGCTTCCTCAGTCGATGGCTCCCCCTTTCGAGGGATTATCAATCCTCCTAGTTGCGGACCCATATTTAGGCTTTCTCGACGGTCTTCCGTTGGGAGTTATGGCTTCGTTCATTTGCCTAGTTTCTGTTATAATGTAACATCTCAAAATTCTTAAAGTTGGTGCTTTGGATTAAAAATGAAATTTTCTACTAATTTTGGTAAGTTATTGGGAATTTATTGCAGATTTTGTGATTTAATTGGAAATTAAACAATTTTAATATATTGCTTTGTTTCATTGGGTGGCAAGTTTTTGAGGATGGTTATATGGTGTTTGGAAATAGGACCTTAGCGGTTATTTTAGTTTAGGTGTGTATCGGACTGAGTGGGAGGCTGGGAGCAATTCGTAGGATAGTTAGGTGGAGGTGCGGAGTATAGAAGCGGGTTTAAGTTTATTTAAGATTTTAGATTGAAAGGGGTCGGGTGAGAAAGAGAGAAACCGCCTTCAATTTCCAGCCGACAGGTCTGTAATTTCCTGCCCACAGCTTTGTTCTTCCCATCTGATATTCTTCTCCCTCTCAATGTTCTACTCTCTCTCAATCCATTGCTTCTGGTAGAATCCACAGAAGAGTATATAGTCACCATAACTGGAGTAGCTTAGAGTTGGTGATTGGGGTTGGAACCGTAGACATCATCATCTTCCAACTAAGTTTTGAATCTGCAAAATCATGTAAGACCATCACTTATATTTCTTTGAATTGATAGAGTTAATTGTTATTATATGTAGTGTGAATTTGCAGAACCAGTAGTTTAAATTGCTTGAATCTGGTTCTACTATTTTGAACGGATTGAAGTTGAATGGTTTACTGTGTTTGGCATATTGTGGGTAGCTTATTATGTGTGGCTTACTGTATTCCATTGCTGGGAATTCAAGGGAATGTGGTGCCTTGGCCTTTAGTAATTGTTGGGTTAATTTTAGTTGGATCAAAGAGAGTATACGGATACTCTATTTTTCTGCTTAGCTATTTTGTTTCAAAGGGTTTTGGGACATCTTGCGGTGCCTGAAAAACTCTAAAACCAGGATTATAATTTGAAGTTTGATAGCTTAACAATTTCTTTGCCATGTGTGGAGTACACAGGAACCGATTTTAGCTCAAAAGGATTCCTGGATTGGTCCAGAAAAATCCTCCAAGTGAGCCATTTAATCACAGAAAAATGAGTTAACAGTGCAGTTACAGATGGTTTTGGGAGATATTTAGATGTCTTGAAATTTATGTATAAGTGTTGTAAATCTTAGATCAATAGCTCCAAAATTAGTTTACTAGGTATAGAACACATAGGAACTGATTTTAGGTTCAGAGGCTTCCTGGGTTGAACTACAAAAATCCTCAAAGAACACATTTGATGATCAGAGAAAAAAGGAAAAATGAAAAGTATTTAAGTTTCAATACAAAATTGATATAGTAATTGGTAAACAGTTATAAATGAGAAAGTTATTGATAAATTAGTGTGCAAAATCTAAATAATTAAGTTGTAGTTCAGATTTTAGTTAAATTCAACAAATAAATTCAAACCCCAATAAATAATTATATTTTAGTCACCTTTTGAGAGGAAAATCATAATTCAAAGAAAAAGTGTTTAAAAGTGATTTTTAGGATTTATAAAATTATTTAAAGATAGGATAAGGTCAATTTAATAAAAGTAAAGAGAAAAATTGTAATTTAGGTGAAATTTAACATATTACATGAAAGAGAATTTTGGTCAATTTAATTAAGAGTAGGGGATTTGTACGTGAATAGTTGTGTGACTGCATGATTTATTTATTTGCGTCAGAGAATTCTAAATTGGATTTCATCGATTATATATATATAATAAATTTCAAACAATGATGTTTATCCCTGTTATTAAACATTTCATATAAATTCCACTAACATGGTTTTTCAAATTACATTTATAATATAATATTATTATTTGTGAAAAATATGCATATTTGATTAGGTCAACACGCACTTGAGTATTTATAATTTTGATTTGTGCATTTTGCACCCTTAGTAAATTGGTTTTACCCTGCGATAAGTTTAACTTATCAATAGTGGGTTAGTAATTTACTGGTTAGTAAGGGCTAAATGAATTTCACTATTTGATCTCAATGAGATCCTTATTATGTTTTGGATATTGAGTAGTTTGTGTGGATGCTTAAAAAGATAATTAAAACTTGAGTGTGTGAGGACTCATCAGTATGGGAGTAGAGGGAGTCATACTGATTGGAGCGACGAAGCTGATTGAGTTGAAGATTCCTCCCGGCATGTTTTTGTTTATTTTGTGATGTGAGCCAGTCGAAATGTGATTCCTCCTGACAGAGCCAGTCGAGACATTTGATTCCTCCTAACAGTATGAGCGATGTGATTGGTACTTCCTTGTAGAAGGGGATTTACCCGAAATGTGTTGTGTGTGATGATCTTGTGATCCAAGGACTGTGCATCCCAGTCTGAATATTATAGATGTAGTCCCGGCCGATGTCTATAGTTCCGGCTGGACATTACATTGATTAGCCTTGTGATATAATATTAATGGTTTATCGGATTAATCGAATTGGTTTGGTTCTAAGTTATAACTTGATTTATATATTCCAGTTGATGATTATTGTAAGTCTTCTAAACCTTTTTGTAAATTCATATTATTTAGTAGGATACGGGGTTGTCTCACTTGCACTTGATTACTTGTGATGTATTATGATTTGAGATATATTTGCATGTGTATTTAATTTATCATATGATGGCTTACTGGGATCTCCGATCTCATTTAGTTTATTATATATAGACTGTGCAAAATCCAGAGTGTTAGCAGTTGGTTTCGGGTAGATATAGATTTAGAGGTATAGCAATTATCCTCATTTATTGTATTTATCTGTATTTCATTTCAGTGATTTTACATTCTGAGATTATGATTTCGAGTTAGATATTCTATCATCATTTGATTTACTGCACTTTGATATATTTGATGAACATGTATTATCTGTTGGTATCAGATGATTGGTAGTGTTTATAAATGAGTGAATTCGGATTTATTGTCTTGAATTTTAATTAAAACCCGGATTTACTTGTCGTCTGACATACCAATTCTAGTAATTTTGTGGTTAAGGCCATAAGATACTAGAATTGAAAGAAATAGTGTATGTTACATATGAAATCTTCTGCAAGTATGCTTAGGAGTATAGTATCCTTAGTGCTTTGCCTTTTTAGCAATTATGGTAACTTTTTGGATGTTTTTTAATTTAGTTGGGTTGTAATTGAGATGGATGTATCTATGTTTTACATTAATGAAATCAATTAACCTGGCTTCGTATAAAAAAAAAAACAAAAGCCTATCACAACTATTGGCAATAAGATCCCATCAATTCAACGTCAGGAAGCTTCGATCGCAATGGAACTTTTTCTTCAATAAAATACAACCAAGTACTCCATCAACACACAACCCCTCACCCACCAAAACCGCTCATCCCCACAATACAACATATATACCCACCATCATTTCTCCCGACCTTCCTTCCCTTAAATCGAAGGTTCCAAGGGCAGTTTATGAGAGAGCACCATTAAAGTCTTTCTACGCCCATTTTTTATAGGGCTTTTTGCATCCACATCCTTACATTATATTATATTTGCATGTATGCCCTCTTATTTCCAATATTTGTATTTATATCCCTCTATTTTATATAACCGTTTCAATCATACCCCTGACATTAAAGTTTGTTAATTTTTATTATTTATTTTTATTAAATGACCAAAGTAACCTTTGATAAAGTAAAAATATTTTGCATTTATCCTCTTATATTCTTGTAAATTCATTTATGTACTTACATTATTATATTTATTACATATATACTTTAAATCATTGATATTAATTTGTTTAATTAATAATTTTTCATATCAATTCCACCTAGACCCATATTCATTTGCCTATGTAATAAACTTTTCATCTCATAGAAGGTTAATTTAGTCATTTAATAAAAATAAACAATAAAAGTTAATGGAATTTGACATTAGGGGTACATCTGCAACAATTATGCTAAATGGAGGAGTATAATATAAATGCTTAAAAAAAGTGGATGTGGATGCAAATATATCATAATGTAGGGGTATAGATGCAAAAAACCCTATTTTATATTAACCACAATTACATTTAGCTCTCTTTTTGGCTTCTGACAATTGCAAATACCTCTTATAAGGCTTCTAAAATGGCATTAGCACCCTTGTAAAGATTGTGAAATCAATAAAATTAGTAATTTGAACATTTTATCCCTAGTTAATTTTCATATAAAGAAATATAAATTTTAAAATTTAAATTATTGAACAACTCATGTTTTTAAATTTCTTATTATTATATTTAAACTGAAGATATTTTCAGTTGTTGAAAACCAAAAGAGAGATAAGTGTAATTTTCTCTTTTATATTCCAATTCTATTATCTAATGTGCCTTTAGTTAAGCATCAAACAAATAGCTAAGAAGAATGTATATATTTATAATACATTATAACTAACAAATTAATGACATATAAAGGTAGCAATATAAGTGGTGGTTAATAATGCAAATAGTAGAGACTTATGACAAAAATATGAAAGAAAAAATAAGAAATGTACACATTAGAAAGTGCTTAGGCATAACATGCACTAGGGATTAAATGTAGGAGAGTACGTTAAGGTGGTTTGGTCATGTAAAACCGAAACCAAAAGATGAACTTGTAAGAAAGGTGTGAGCAAGTAAGAGGGGACGCGTATCCTTTGCACCCAATATCTTCTAGACCCCTGCATCCTTTCATCATGATTAGTGAATTCACATTTAAAAAAACTCATTTAGAGAGAGAGAGAGAGAGAGAGAGAGAGAGAGAGAGAGAGAGAGAGAGAGAGAGAGAGAGAGAGAGAGAGAGAGAGAGAGATAAATGCTTTTTAAATTGAATTCACCAATCAAATTTTGGGGGTGCACGAGATATTGGGTGCAGTTAATTTCTGTCCAGTAGGAGGCAAACCTAAAAAAAATGCCAAACAAGCATAGAGAGACATGGGGGATGTGTTTGATGTCCATTACCAACAAAAAAAAAAGAAGATATGTTTGATGTGCCGGTAGATGAGATCGCTGAAGAGATCGAAGTCTCACCCAACCCACCATCTTATGGTCTTCTCTCCGAGCGATTCTTTCGCTTTCATAGTTTTAAATTTCACCAAGATTTTGGTACATTTCAATTTCCTGGAGTTGAAAGATACAAAACTTTTCTGTTATTTCTGTTCCCAAAAATTCACGAAACTTCCAAAAGACTCAACAAAGTTTTAATCCATTTATTTTGTTTAGATGAACGAAATTTTTTTAGCTCCTATACATATAAAATTAACCACCTTATTTTGCTTTTTAATGTTTGTCCCTATCTAAATATGTATATGCATACTCACATATATGTCTCCAAGTACACATGCACACACACATACACATACACATACACATATAATGTTGGAATAATAAATACATACATAAGTTCTTATATTTCGTGATAATCATGTAAATTATATTTCAAGTTAAATTTTATATAACGTAAGTAATGTTTTTATTGATTTTAAACTTTTGAATTGACTCAAGTTTTTGATAAAAATTTTACATATTATTCCATAATTTCAAAAAAAATTTATGTTTATGAATAACATATATTATAATAAAATGATATTTCTGATATACAATTTTGAGTAATATTTCTGATATACATAGTCCTAGTTTAGTACTTAAAAGTTCAGTGCATCATTTCCAGCCAAATATGTGGCTGCTCTTACGTACAGAGTTGATCCTTCCAATAATGACAGTAATTTTATCTGAAAAGAAAATAAATTTTTTTAGCCAAGCAACCGGTCACTATTTTTTTATTATTTGGTACTGAAAATAGAATATATTAAGATGAATAAATTTTCCAAAAGTTCTCCCCATATATTCATTCTTTAACAAATCATTCAAAAACGTGGGAAGCTTTTTAACCCAAAAAGAATTAGAGCAAAATTTGCCAAGGAGTCCGCCACTGAATTTGCTTCTCTATAAGCACTCTTATGACATAAAAAGACAGCAATAATAGTGATAAGTGGTGGTTGATAATGCTAAGATGGAGTTGTGGCATGGCAAAACTAGGAAAGACAAAATAAGAAATAAACATTTGAAAGTGGCCACGAATATCATACACTAGGGATTAAATGAAGGAGAATGGGTCAAAGTGGTTTGGTCATGTAAAACCAAGACCAAGAGATGAAGTTATAAGAAAGGTGTGAGCGAGTAATAGAGCTAAGATCAAGAGACATATATCAAAGGGCCTGAGCGAATAAGAGGAAACCTAAAAAGACATGATGGTGCCTATAAAAAAAAGGTTTAATTTTTTTATAAGGTGGGATGGAGAGACAAAATTCGTGTCGCTAACCACACTTTGATGGAAAATTGCTTATGATGATGATGATGATATGTTGAAAGCTATTCATATTTAATCTGTTTCTCCCAACATGCTTTACAACATGATTCAATTTATTAGGAACTACCAGTTAAGATTCTTTTCAATTATTCTCATTTTAATGCTGTTTACTTCAAATTATTGATTTAATTTAGATCTATTAGATTAATATTTCAAAAATATGAATTTGATAACACCATTACTTTTATTTAAAGCTTTTATTTGGGATAATTGAAACGTAAGGCCCTATACAACTGTAGCTGTAAACGGGTCCACGCGGAGTAGACCTTGTAAATTGCAATTAAGTTTCCCTTGCTTAGAAAAGTGAACCTAGTTTCCTATTTTGTATTCGATGTCCAATTGCGCCGAACCATCTTAGATGTCAATGAAAACGTGGACTTCAATTTTGTCCTTATCTAAGGTGGGCATTATAAGGGTGATTTTTGTGTCCATCCAAATGCGACTCTGGTGCTGAGATATGGTTTGTGCAAAGTTGCAACTTGTAACCGAGCTTGGACCAAGTCCGGACTCCGAACACAGAAGCAACAAGAAGTAAAGCAACGTATTCAGTCCGTTTAGCATATTCATGGAATCTAAGACTTCCGAACGTCAATTTATATTTTATCCGATCAGGTCATCGCTATCGAGGTTTGCTGGCTTTACCGTCGAACGCTATATATTGTGAGGCCGAACGACCAAGGTTTTCCACATCGAAAACTGGTCTTCATCATTTTAACTTTTAATTCATTCGTTTCGAGCTCGCGCAGCAATGGTGCTGAGGGTCCTAGAAGCTCTTGATTCCACACGTACGCAATGGTATCACTTCAAGGCAATCATCATTGCCGGGATGGGGTTGTTTACAGACTCTTACGACCTCTTCTGCATTCCACCGGTCGTCAAACTGCTAGGGCGGATCTACTACGACGACGAACCAGATCCCACTAAACGGTACTTGACACCACCTTACGTCGTTTCAATAATGCTGGGGATTTCCCTTTTAGGGACCGTGATTGGTCAACTGGTTTTCGGTTGGCTCGGAGATCGGAAGGGCCGGAAGCGAGTTTACGGGCTGGCGCTAATGCTGATGGTTTTGAGCTCAATCGGCTGCGGCTTTTCGATATGTCGAACGAGGAAGTGTGTGCTGACGAGTCTCAGCTTCTTCCGCTTCGTGTTGGGCGTTGGAATAGGGGGCGATTATCCCTTATCTGCAACGATAATGTCTGAATTCGCAAACGTGAGGACACGCGGATCCTTCATAGCAGCCGTCTTCTCGATGCAAGGTTACGGAATCCTAGCCAGTTCTGCTGTGACGATGACGGTCTGTGCGATTTTCGATCGCACCTCAAATTCTCCTAATGATTCCACACCTGAGGTAGCGGATTTGGCGTGGCGATTGATTCTGATGATTGGTGCTATCCCGGCCGTGCTAACGTTTTACTGGCGGATGATGATGCCAGAAACTGCTAGGTAGGTTCTGTGTTATGATCCTTAATTTGGCCTGTCAACTATCTACGTGTCCACGTTTTCATTCACTAAAAACCTAGAGGTACTTTCTGATCGAGTATCATTTTTTATTTTTTTTGGGTGAGTTCTCATCGAGTATCATAAGAACTGGTAGAGGAGTAGTTTACATTAATTCCATGATACTTTATCTTTGATTGATAATGGAATAAGTATGAAGAATAATTCGAATTTATAGATATTTATATCAGTCAGTCATGTCTATAGAGAAAACAAAGAGGGCAGAGATTGGATACTAGGAATGGGCCATGGAATATATAATTACACGGCATGCAGTTGAGATATATTATGGAATATGGTAGTTGAGAACCAAAGATTCAATAAATAGACCTAGAAGTTTTTTAATTAGTACCTGCTGGTAATTAATAATCTATATTTTAGTAATAATACCTAAAAGATGCTGTTTAACAATTGGGAGCATGAACCTTGCATACCTTCCCGTGTTCTGGGTACTTGTTTGGTGATAAATGGGGAACGGAAACTTAATTCACTCCTTTTTGTTTTTTTAATCTTTGTTTCTTTCACAGATTGAATTCGAGTTAGCCCGTACTGTTCAAGTGCTGGATTTTTTTGTTCTTTAAGTTCCATTCGAGTTTAAACAGCACTTTAATTAATTTGTTTTGGTAGATTTACTGCTTTAGTGGAGCAAAACGTCAGACAAGCAGAGAGAGACATGGGGGATGTCCTTGATGTGCCGGTGGATGAGATCGCTGAAGAGATCGAAGTCCCACCCAACCCACCATCTTATGGCCTTCTCTCCAAGCGATTCTTTCGCTTCCATGGTCGAGATCTCTTTGCCTGTGCAGCCTCCTGGTTCCTCCTGGATATCGTATTTTACAGCAACAATCTTTCCCAATCTCATATTTACAAGCGCTACCTCCCAAGCCCGGACTCCATGAACGTCTACCGAGAAGCATTTCATGTTGCGAAGTTTCAAGCAATCATCGCAATCGCCTCAACTATTCCCGGATATTGGGCTACTATATTACTCGTCGACCGCATTGGCCGTGTTAAAATCCAAATCATGGGCTTCTTTTTCATGGCCACCTTTCTGCTCGCTCTTGGAATCCCTTATGACTCGTACTGGTACCATCATCACAACATAGGTTTCGTGTTCCTCTATGGTCTAATATTCTTCTTCTCGAATTTCGGACCCAATTCGACGACGTTCATCGTGCCCGCTGAACTCTTTCCTGCAAGGTTCCGATCAACTTGTCATGGGATATCTGGCGCTGCCGGCAAGGTCGGAGCCATGATTGGGGCAGTGGGACTTCTCTGGGCTTCACAGAGTCAGCGCAAGGAGGAAGTTGATCCAGGCTACGCAAAAGGGATTGGTGTGAGAAACTCGTTACTGTCTCTTGCTGGGGTGTGTGTTCTGGGAATGGTCGTGACGTACTTCTTCACACGTGAAACCATGGGAAGACCATTAGAAGAAAATGAGAGGGAGGAAAAGGATGAGGGAGGGCTCCTACCAGAGTGATAAACCAAAACCCTCTTCTCCTGATCTTGTAAGTAATATGCGAATTAGTTGAAAATCCCTCCCCAGTACTGATAGCATGAGAAAGATAGAAAGAACAGCTTTTCCCCGGACTGCTTTTGTGTATGCTAATTAAATAACTTTTTTCAGCCTCTCAGATATCATGAAAGAGGTTTCCATTAATTTCCTTTATCTTTTTTGGTAACTGTAATTTCCATTGATTATCCTAAAATTACTTCGGATGTGGGACTGGGATCTATTTACATATGCCAATGTTAAGCCAAAACTCGGCTTTTTGAATCTGAAAACAAAACTTCTTGTATCAAACCCAGAACTAGATACTTTTCAGTTCAGCCTCAACGCAAGTTGATCATATGATTCATATAATATCAAACTAATAAACGAAGTTACGCGAGTTTCTATATATATTCGCTTCTAATCGATGCCAGGTGTTAAAACTTATAGTCCAATGTTAGGCCAATTAAATTGCAACGTAAAGAGATCCACACAGAGTTGACTTTGGCATCATAGTTTTTAATTTCACTAAGATTTTGATACATTTAAATTTGGTGGCCTTGAAAGAAATAGAACTTTTCTGTTATTTCTGTTCCCAAAAATTTTGGAGATCTTCAAAAAGACAGAACAAAATTTTAATGCATTTATTTTGTTTAGATGAATGAAAAAAATTTAGCTTCATCATTCATCTTCATATCTATATATACATAATTAACCACCTTATTTTAACTTTTTAATGTTTTTCCCTATCTAAATATGTATATGCATATTTACATATATGTTCCAATAAAATGGTATTTCATATACAATTTTGAGTAATATTTCTGATATACATAGTCGTAATTTAGCACTTAAAAGTTCAGTGCATCATTTCCAGCCAAATATGTGGCTGTTCTTACGGAATTGATCCATCCAATTATGGCACTAAGTTTATCTGAAAAGAAATTTTTCTTAGCCACGAAACCAGTCACTATTTTTTTTTTTAATTTGGTACAGAAAATAGAATATATTAAGACCAATAAATCTTCCAAACGTTCTCCGCATATGGTCATTATTTAACAAATCATTCAAAAACGTGGGAAGCCTTTTAGCCCAAAAACAATTAGAGCAAAATTTGCTGAGGAGTCCGCCACTGAATTTGCTTCTCTAAAAGTACTTTTAGAAAGGTACTCTTAATGGAACAGATAAACAGCGGAACGTGTTTTTTTTGGTAATTGAAAATATCGATAAACAGCGGATGAAGTTTTTTTTTGAAAACAAAAAGAGAATTTATTAAACTTAACCAGGAACAATATGGGGCATAGACCGCCCATAAAAGTCATCCATACAACACTCTTTAATTTTTCCAGGAACATTCTTTAACCAGAAACAAGGAAATTCATCTAATGCATGATTTGAAAGTTGGTCAGCAACCCTATTTGCTTCTCTAAAAATCTTCCAAATCTGCGCTTGTAGGAACAGGGCCCGCAGATGCTTTGCTTCCTCCATTAGATGCTGAATTCTCCATGGAGTAATAATTCTATTCAACGAACAATTCACAATGATTTCTAAATCGCTCTCAATGACCAATTGTTTACAATCTAAAGATAGAGCCAATTTCATCCCTTCCAATAAGGCGTGGGCCTCCGCTGCAACCGCATTTGTAATCCCAATCTTGTGCGCAATAGCTCTGATAAGATTTCCATCTGAGTCTCGCACCACTGCTCCTTGGGCCTTTCCCATTTGATGTAGACTTCTTCCTTCTTCTTCTTTGCAGCACCATTATTTTTGGATTTGATACACTCTGAATCTCTCTGTAGAGCAAAGAAAACAGATCTAGTGTGAGTTATATTCGGTTGTATGCCTTCAAAGATTACCTTGTTTCTAACATTCCACACAGCCCAACAAAGATTGGCCCATGCAGCAGTTAGAGACCCCTCTTGGTTTGTCCTCTTTATCCATTCTCATGATGTATTCGAACACCCATTGTTTGCAATTTTGGATCTGATCTGCATGCAGCAAGCATCCTACCACCCATACAACCAAACCAAATAGCCCTAGTAAAGTCACACCGGCCAAATAAGTGAAAGTTAGACTCATGTTTTTTTTTTTTTTTCCTGCAAAAACCCACTAAGGTAGGAATAACCTTAGTGGCACTCCAACGGTGGGAGGAGGGCTGAGGCAGACCCTGACCTGTAGATTAATTCCAAAGAAAATGTTACACAAGCACGGGGGGGACTTAAAGCCTTACCCCTGTAATACAATAAGATAAATAAATTATTTCCTAAATGCATACAATCCGGATCGATCCAGAAACAAGCAACCTTTAACTTTAGAAGAAAGGGTTCCTTGTGACTCAAAATTGTATTTGGAGATATTTTCACATCCTTCATTTGCAAGCGCATCCGCAACAGTGTTAGCCTCTCTATAAATGTGGTGCACTATCCGATTTTGGATACAAAGTCTTCCTTTAATTTCTTGCCACCAGAGCATAAACTTCCATGGGATGGAAGCCTTACCGTTAACCATGTCAACGAGGATTTTTGAATCTGTCTCAATAACCAGCTCTTGTAAACCAAATCTATCAGCCAATCGGAGACCATCCCTTAAGGCGAGTAACTCCGCCATGAGATTAGATTGAAACCCATAGTTAGCAGAAAAAGCTACCAGAAATAAACCTGAATTGTTTCGAATTACTCCTCCACCACCAGAAATTCCTGGGTTCCCCTTAAAAGCCCCGTCCACATTTAAGATGAACGCTGAAGCCCTTTGCCTTAACCAACGAACAATCTGAAATCTTCTGTCTCTAATGTATGGGGAATACAACAGCAGTTGCTCAAGAACTAAGACTCCTTGGGGCTTGCAATTCCGAATAGGTTTTGTAAGATAAGCAATCTCTTGAAGCCAATGATGAACCTTGCTTGTTATTTTCTCTTTTAACATTAGCTCATCTTCAAATCTGCTAATGCATCTGGATAGCCAAATCTCCCAACAGATTAAAAGAGGAGTTGCTTTTAAAAGAAGACCATATTGATCATCTAGATGCCCGCTCAACCAGAAAGAAATTTTAGTAGCAAGATCATGCAAAGGATGAAATTGGATTTTGAAGCAATTTGCAAAATGTTCCCAAACAAAGCTTGCAGTTTCCCCAGACGAGAATAGATGATTTAAAGTTTCCAAATTTTTGGATGAGCAGCAATTGCATTGGGAGCAGAGTTGAATGCCACTAGCTGTAATTCTGTCATCTGTGGGCAGCGCCCCATTCAAGAGCTTCCAAAAAAATACTGATATCTTTTTTGGAATGTGGTTAACCCAAATGCTTTTGCTCCAAGCACAATTATTACCGAATTTTCTGATGAGATTCCAAGCTGATGCAGTGGAAAAAATACCTGATGATGATGGCTTCCAAAGAGGCTTATCCTTAAGATTGGATAGCCGAAATTGAATATCCAACAGCTGAGAGTTGATGTCAGGAGGGAGGACGCCGGTTAGAATACCCACATTCAAAGAACCCGACGGGTTGAGCATATCTGAGACCCTTGCCTCAGCAAGAGGAATGTCATCATCTTGGACAAACTTAGAGAGCTTTCCTAGATGGGACCAGTGATCATACCAAAAGCTGACTTTACCTTCTTCTATAGACCAGGCTGTGTTTTCAAGAATGAACTCTTTCACTTTTAGGATTGATTTCCATATCTTAGAACTACCACTTCTATCTTGAAGATTCTGGAGATTCCCCGAAGCACAATACTTTGCCCTCATAAATTCAGACCATAAACTTTTAGACTCATGTTCCATATTGCATAAAACACACAATTCCAATGGTGTCCCCAACCTACTATTCATGAGCTCATTCGTAGTATTCCCATTTTGAACAAGTTTCCAAAGGAAGTGTCTAACCTTTTGAGGACACGGTATCTTCCAGATTTTTAACCACATTTTTTCCTCCAAGTCCCCATCACCCAAGTCAGTTAAGAGTCTATAAGAAGAAGCTACCGTATATTTACCTGAAGCATTACCTTTCCAAATGAGCTTGTCCTTGCTTGTGAATTTGTTGATGGGGGTATTCATGATCTGGTCTGCAACTTGTTGTGTCCAAATTTCTTGGATCTTGTCCTCTTTCCAGGTTCTATCTTACTGGTTGATCAAATCAGCTACTGTTCTGATATTTGAAATCTGCCCCTCATTATACATGTCTTGATCCACATCATCTATCCAGGTTGTATCTTTGATATCAATGCTTTGGCCATTTGCTATGCTCCATTTTCTGCCCACTTGGAGTGTATCTTTGCTTTTGATAAGGTGCTTCCACAGCCAAGAAGCCCTGCTGTTGCATTTTGCTTGGAAGAAGCTATCATTAGGAAAATACTTTGCTTTCATTAATCTTGTCCATAGCTTATTTTTCTCTGTAGCAAGAGCCCAAGCTGCCTTAGCGACCATAGCTCTATTGAAACTTGAGCTATTTCTGATATTGAGGCCTCCCCTTCTTTTTGGCAAGCATAACTTCTCCCAGCTGAGAGTATGAAAGGTTCTGTCCTTGTTGGGCTGATACCAGAAGAAACTACGGGCCTCCTTGTCAATTTTTTCAACCACTATTCTTGGGATTCTCATGCACCCCATGAAATACTGAGCAGAGCTTAAAAGGACAGAACTTATAAGAGTTGCTCTCCCAGCTTGGGTGAGTAATTTGACCTTCCAGCCCATCAGTCTTCTGTTGATCCTGTCTATAAACTCTTTGAAACGGTTAACTTTTGGGGCATTCAAGAATGTAGGTAATCCCAGGTATTTACTAGGATTCTTGGAAGGTTTAATTCCAAAAATCCTAGCAAGATCACCTTTTTCCCGTCCTTTAACACAAGGGCTGAAATACAATTCAGATTTGCCCACATTTATCTTATGACCAACCATCTCACAAAAACGATTTAGAATTGAATAGAAATTTCTCATATTTGTTTCATTGGCTCTACCAAAACATAAAAGATCATCAGCAAAAAGCAAATGGCTTATAGGCTCAGCCATTCTGGTAGCCTTAATTCCAGAAATAAACCCCTCTTGCTCAGCTCTAACAAGGGCAAAGGACAAAATCTGCTAGGTCATAATAAAAATGTAAGGGGACAAAGGGTCCCCTTGTCTAATTCCCCTTGAAGGCACGATTTGGCCACATGGTTTGCCATTTATTAACACACTATAAGACACAGAAGAAAGGCATGTCATGATTCTATCACAAAAAACATTAGAGAAACCAAAAACATGTAATGTTTTTTCAATGAATTTCCAATCCAACCTGTCATAGGCTTTAGCCAAATCCAATTTGATAGCAAATAACCCCTGTCTACTTTTTCTTTTTTTTCCCTTTAATTGTATGGTACATTTCCTGGGCAGCAAAAATATTTTCATGAATAATTCTCCCAGGGACAAAAGCACATTGATGGGGATATATTAATTTGTCCATTATAGGTTTCATTCTGTCCACCAACAGTCTCGCAATGATTTTGTGACAGAAATTACAGAGGCTTATTGGTCTATATTTAGTTAATCTCCTAGGGTTATCAACTTTCAGCATAAGAACGATGGAGGTAGAGTTCATCTTACTATCTAGAGTACCATTATCAAAAAAAATTTTAACAGTAAGACAGACATCGTCTCTAACAATATCCCAAAAGGTTTGGTAAAAAATGCCCTGGAACCCATCAAGTCCAGGGCTCTTCAAAGCCCCCAGTTTATTCACAGTTTCCCAGATCTCACTCTCGGAGATAGGTCTTAACAATTGCTCATTTTCAAGATTGGTAACACAGAGGTAATCTGGTCAAGCAAAGAAAAATCTCTCTCAAACCCATATTGTTCGGATAATTTATGATAAAGATGCCAAATATATGTCCTTTTCGCAGTCTTCTTATAAAACTCAATCTAAAATTCGAGTCTATGCCTTGTCGACTTTTGAATATGTTGGTTGGTTCATGGTGTTAAAAATCTTTATACACTAGACTACAAACCCATTTAGTCAAGCAACATTTAGTCAAGCATTGAAGGCAGCTCCTTCCCATCACCGTAACACACATTTTAGTGGTTCATATTAGGAGATATTTAAAAATATCTTACAATTGCCCGCCTCGGTCCTCTGGGGAGTGTTTGGCAAAACAATTAGTGCTTCTAACATGACTTCAATTTTGCCTTATCTAAGGTGGGCATTACAAGGGTGATTTTTGGGTCCATCCAAATGCGACTCTCATGCTGAGATATGGTTAGTGCAAAGTTGTAACCGAGTTTGGACCAAGTCCGAACACACCGTCGAGGAAGCAACAAGAAGAAAAGGGCCAGACGGCGATATCTTTATCACTGAGCATGTTAATGGAGAGGAAGGGAGACCTGGTGGACCAGTTTAACATTGAATGAGAAATCGTCTGCAATACTAGACGTGAGAAACTCCAGATGGCAGCATCTCACGCCAATACCAGAAGTAAAGCAACGTATTCAGCCCGTTTAGCATATTCATGGAATCAAGACTTCGGACGTCCATTTATATCTTATCCGATCAGGTCATCTCTATCGAGGTTGCTGGCTTTACCCTCGAACACTATAGATTGAGAGGCCGAACAACCAAGGTGTTCCCCATCGAAAACTGGTCTTGGGCGTTTTCTTTCGTTTCCAGCTCGCGAAGCAATGGTGCTGAGGGTCCTAGAAGCTCTTGATTCGGCACGTACCCAATGGTATCACTTCAAGGCAATCATCATTGCCGGGATGGGGTTGTTCACAGACTCTTACGACCTCTTCTGCATTCCACCGGTCGTCATACTGCTAAGGCGGATCTACTACGACGACGAACAAGATCTCAGTAAACGGTACTTGACACCACCTTACGTCGTTTCAATAATGCTGGGGATTTCCCTTTTAGGGACCGTGATTGGTCAACTGGTTTTCGGTTGGCTCGGAGATCGGAAGGGCCGGAAGCGAGTTTACGGGCTGGCGCTAATGCTGATGGTTTTGAGCTCAATCGGCTGCGGCTTTTCGATATTTCGAACGAGGAAGTGTGTGCTGACGAGTCTCAGTTTCTTCCGCTTCGTGTTGGGCGTTGGAATAGGGGGCGATTATCCCTTATCGGCAACGATAATGTCTGAATTCGCAAACGTGAGGACACGCGGATCCTTCATAGCAGCCGTCTTCTCGATGCAAGGTTACGGAATCCTAGCCAGTTCTGCTGTGACGATGACGGTCTGTGCGATTTTCGATCGCACCTCGGATTCTCCTAATGATTCCACACCTGAGGTAGCGGATTTGGCGTGGCGATTGATTCTGATGATTGGTGCTATCCCGGCCATGCTAACGTTTTACTGGCGGATGATGATGCCAGAAACTGCTAGGTACGTTCTGTGTTATGAATCTTATGATCCTTAATTTGGTCTGTCAACTGCTATATATCTACGTGTCCCCGTTTTCATTCACTAAAAACCTAGAGGTACCTTCTCATCGAGTATCATAAGAATTGGTAGAGGAGAACTTAACATTAATTCCATGGTACTTTATCGTTGATTGATTATAGAATAAATATGAAAAATAATTCGAATTTATAGATATTTAATTATATCAATCAGTCATGTCTATATAGCAAACAAAGAGGGCAGAGATTGGATACAAGGAATAGACCATGGAATACATAATTACACGGCATGCAGTCGAGACATATTATGGAATGTGGTCGTTGAGAACCCAAGATTCAATAAATAGACCTAGCAGTTTTTTAGTACCTGCTGGTAATTAATAATATATTTTAGTAATAATACCGAAAAGGTGGTGTTTAACAATTGGGAGCATGAACCTTTCATACCTTCCTGTGTTTTGGGTACTTGTTTGGTGATTATTGGTGAACGGAAACTTCACTCCATTTTTAATCGTGGTTGCATTTGAATGATGGGGATATAGATTGAATTCGAGTTTATCCGTACTGTTCAAGTGCTGGATTTTGTTATTCTTAAGTTCCATTAATTCGAGTTTAAACAGCACTTTTATTTTGGTAGATTTACAGCTTTAGTGGAGCAAAACGTCAGACAAGCAGAGAGAGATATGGGAGATGTCTTTGATGTGCCTTTGGATGAGATCGCTGAAGATATCGAAGTCCCACCCAACCCACCATTTTATGGACTTCTCTCCAAGCGATTCTTTCGCTTCCATGGTCGAGATCTCTTTGCCTGTGCAGCCTCCTGGCTCCTCCTGGATATCGTATTTTACAGCAGCAATCTTTCCCAATCTCATATTTACAAGCGCTACCTCCCAAGCCGCGACTCCATGAACGCCTACCGAGAAGCATTTCAGGTTGCCAAGTTTCAAGCAATCATCGCAATCGCCTCAACTATTCCCGGATATTGGGCTACTATATTACTCGTCGACCGCATTGGCCGTGTTAAAATCCAAATCATGGGCTTCTTTTTCATGGCCACCTTTCTGCTCGCTCTTGGAATCCCTTATGACTCGTACTGGTACCATCATCACAACATAGGTTTCGTGTTCCTCTATGGTCTAATATTCTTCTTCTCGAATTTCGGACCCAATTCGACGACGTTCATCGTGCCCGCTGAACTCTTTCCTGCAAGGTTCCGATCAACTTGTCATGGGATATCTGGCGCTGCCGGCAAGGTCGGAGCCATGATTGGGGCAGTGGGACTTCTCTGGGCTTCACAGAGTCAGCGCAAGGAGGAAGTTGATCCAGGCTACGCAAAAGGGATTGGTGTGAGAAACTCGTTACTGTCTCTTGCTGGGGTGTGTGTTCTGGGAATGGTGGTGACATACTTCTTCACACGTGAAACCAAGGGAAGACCATTAGAAGAAAATGAGAGAGAGGAAAAGGATGAGGGAGGGCTCCTACCAGAATGACAAACCAAAGCCCTTTTCTCTCTCTTTTTTTTTTTTTTTTTTTTCTGGGTAACAAAAAGCCCTTTTCTCTTGATCTTGTAAGTAATATGTGAATTAATTAAAAATCCCTCCCCAGTACTGATTAGGGCTGGCAACGGGTTGAATACGGTACGGATCTGTCATGATCCGAATCCGAACCGAAAATAAAAATCCGATATCCGAATTCGATCCGAAATCCGACGGATCTGTTATATGTGAATCCGAATTCGAAACCGAATTTATATACTGTATCCGAATTCGAAATTCGACCGAATAAATAACCGAAATCCGAATTCGATCCGAATTAGATCCGATTTGAACTTAAAATTCAAAAGTCAAGTTTAACTATTAAAGCAAATTTTAATTATCAAAACTAATGAGCCATATAAATATTAAAGCAAGATATGAATAAGGATAGTTCAACCATGGTTTATACAAAGTTTACCAATGATGTAATGAAAAGTATATGTTGATTTCAGTTCGGATCTTTTTCGGATCGGATATGGACAGATTCGGATTCGGATCCGAATTCGGTCGGATCCGAAATCCGATATCCGTATTCGAACCACGGATCTATATTTTCGGATCGGATTCGGGATTTTCGGATCGGATTCGGGTCGGATTCGGATATATATCCGACCCATTGCCAGCCCTAGTACTGATAGCATGAGAAAGATAGGAAGAACGGCTTTTCCTCGGACTGCTTTTGTGTGTGCTAATTAAATAACTTTTTCAGCCTCTCAGATATCATGAAAGAGGTTTCCATTAATTTCCTTCTTCTCCTCTGATAACGGTAATTTTCCATTGATTAATTATCCTAAAATTAATATCTTAGGATGTGGGATCCATTTACATATGCCAATTTTAAGCCAAAACTCCGCTTTTTGAATCTGAAAACAAAACTTCTTGTATCAAACCCAGAACTAGATACATATAGGGCTGGCAATGGGTCGGATATATATCCGAATTCGATCCGAATCCGATCCGAAATTGGTGAATCCGATTCGAAATCTAAAATCCGTGGTTCGAATACAGATCTGAAATCTAAGATTCAAAAAAATTCGGATTCAAATATGGATATACATATATCCGATCCGAATATGATCCGACCGAAATCATATATATCCTATACATAAACCCAGAGCAGACATTAGTTAGATTGTAGACCATTTATAAATTACGGTTGAACCATCATAACTAAAACCAAAAACCTTTAGAGAACGATTTGTCCTAAATCTAAACTTTTTCTTCTCTTTGTCGCTGCCACCCTCCAGTGACTGGTACCTACAAACCCACTTAAAGAACCAATTCCAAAATCCCCTATTTTGCTCTGGAATTCCATTGTCTAGAACAGGCCAGTCGTTTTAAGTTCCGGGGTACTATTTTTTTTGCCAGTCGCTCAATATCCATTGTTGCGTGGTCCTTCAAATTTGAAATTCAAACCCATTTCTCATTTAAATCCCTCTCTGAGTAGGGTTGGCAATGAGCGGGATATATATCCGAATTCGATCTGAAACCGAAATTGGCGAATTCGAATATAGGATTTAGATCCGTGGTTCGAATACGGATCTGAAATCTAAGATCCGAAAAAATTCGGATTCAAATACGAATATACATATATCCGATCCGTATTCGACCGATTGCCACCCCTAGATACATATCAGTTCAGCTTCAACACAAGTTAATCATATCATATCAAACTAATAAAAGAAGTTAAGAAGTTAAGAAGTTAAGCGAGTTTCTATATACATTCACTTCTAATCGATGCCGGGTGTTAAAACTTCCCAAACCGGAAGTAATTTTGAGTCCTAACTCGTCTACACACTGGTCCAATATAATATATGGTTCAGAACCAAATTGAAAGAGAGGAGCTAACAGTTAGACAAATGTTAGGCCAACTAATTGTCAACGTAAAGAGATCCACTGTACAGCGTTGATTTTGGCATCATAGTTTTAAATTTAACCAAGATTTTGATACATTTAAATTTCGTGGCCTTGAAAGAAATAGAACTTTTCTGTTATTTCTGTTCCCAAAAATTTTGGAGATCTTCAAAAAGACACAACAGAATTTTAATCCATTTATTTTGTTTAGATGAATGAAAATAATTTAGCTTCATCATTCATCTCCATATATATATATATATCTGTGTGTGTATGTGTGTGTGTGTGTTGCCATCATTTCCGGCTCGACTCCGGAACGTGTGAGTGCGTGGGCATGCCAGCATCTGTGCCGATGCAAAGAAGGAGTCGGAGACTTTTGACCCCGGTGCCATTCGTACACAAAACCAGACTGGTTGCGGTTCAGATATAACCCGGCCGCCTATAGATTGGAAGACTTCTGATCCGGCGATTTCTAAGAGGATTGGGGTTTGTCCTCTAAGGTTCTTCCCCTAATTTTATGGGAATATTAACGACGGCCACGTTGGTGGTGGCCGTTTGATGTAGAATCTGCCGAAATTGAGGGCCGTGTGAGATGACGGCCGTTTCAAGGATGAATGTGCCGTGTGGGGTGACGGTCATTTCAAGGATGAATGGTGATGAGAATCAATAAAAAGGTAAAAAGAAGACCAATAAAATCTTAGTACCTGCCGCCTGTTTCCCTATGACCGTGATCGGTAACATAGAAAGAAGAGATCAGGGGCCGCCTTGAAGATTACTGGTTCTAGGGTGCACATCGTAACTGTCCTTAGCCTTGCTTGAAGGTGTAAGTGAGATCGTACCTAGCGATCGGAGTAGGGCGTATCTTAAAATCGTACCTAGCCATGATCGGAGTAGGGCGTACCTTCTTAGCCTTGTTTAGGAGTAAGGGGGATCTCCATATGTTGTTGCGACTAGAAGCAACAAAAGGATAAACTACTTCATGCTATGAAGATAGCATGAGAGTAGGGTGGTCTGAGAAGACCGAATAAGGAGTCTGAAGAGACCAAAATAGCTAGTGTAGTTGTGTGTTGATCAAGGGATCTCTTTCCCTTGTCTGCAGATCCCTATTTATAACTTCCCAATGGTCCACTCTTATGAAGTTGAACCCCACCTGACATAAACCACCCATGTTTTTAGAAAGTGGGGGACCCCACTTCCCATGTTCTTTTAGAGAGCTCTTTCTTGTGGCTAACCTCCCACGTAGTAGTGGGTTTTTTAACAAACCCCACTTCTCTAAATTGAGGGACACTTGTAGCCACATAACATTTTAATTCAACCACCGAGCTACGGCAAGTGTAAACAATATGAAATTAACCACCTTATTTTAACTTTTTAATGTTTTTCCCTACCTAAATATGTATATGCACATTCACATACATGTTCTAATAAAATGATACTAGCAATGGGGCCCGTGTAATGCACGGGCAAATAGTTTTAATAATTATTTTGACTTAGATGCCTTATTTTAAATGCCAAGTGTTAAATGCCGAGTGTTAAATACAACAAAACATCCAAGTGGAAACTGTTATCTGATGAAATACCACTTGTAAAAAAGAAAAATAGAACATATGAAACCCAAGCTTGAGTTGTTGCTGAGAAATAAAAAAAACTCAAAGTAAATGTGTATACAACCATAGTTAATGAATCCTCTCGTTGATTATAATATTTAATTTCTGAAATAAAAAAACTCAAGAGCTGAGAAATAAAAAAAACTCAAGAGCTGAAATTTCTAAATCCTCTTCTTAATTATAATATTTAATTCTTGGGTATCTGATGTAAATGGGAAATCCAATGTGTAAACTGCCAGAATGAGAAAATTTTTCGAGTCAAGAGTTTCATTCAATGCAACTATAGTTAATGAATCATTCAAAAAAGTCATTATCATTGTTCTTAGGCTTAGCGCAGCACATCATCTCTTCATGGTTTTCATGGTTAGAAGATTGTACCCAACTCATAAATTGATGGTGGTATCATACACAATGGCTCACATATTTTTAACAATAAAAAACGTCTATATTATTACACCTTTTTTTTTCTGATAAAGTAAAACCAATAACCATTATTAAAGTTATCAAATTTCATTAGATGGGCTTACTTACAAACCCGCTCTACCTTCTTGTTTTTGCAGGTAAACATTATATTCAGCTCATATTAACAACTATCTGGAGATTGAAATTACTTGGGGAATATCCTAACTAAACTAAAAAATCGGCACATACACTCAGAAAATTTGAGTGGTTGCAACCTTAGCAACATTTGACATGAAAGTAGGATTGACATCTCTCTTGAAAAGTTCCATAACTTGTAAAAACTCCAGCTATGTTTCCAAACCTCTAAAATATTTATACACCTTAATTACATTAGGGAAGGGAAGAGAGAGAGAGAGAGGGATAGTTTGAATCGCACCCCAAGAATCCTCAAACTCATTGGCTTTCCTATTCAATAAATTACATTCATAGCAAAAATGAAAATGGAGGAATAGCAAGTTAAAAAGAGAGATGAATTAAGATGTTAGCTCAAAAATTGGGATGAAATTGTCAATTGATGGAACACTTAATTCCAATCAATAATAATGGAAGAAAAAAAAACCTTGAGGTGAGAATTCAGGTTCGAACATGCGCAGTTCTGGTATCACAATATTCTGCAGCAACAGTCAATTAGAAAAAAAAAATTTGCCAATTAGTCTCATATGATCCTCATTACACCATCTACAATATAGCAGAAATCTAGCAAAAATGCAAGATAGAAAGGATGGCAAAAACACCATCAAATAAGAGGCTGAATTTCACAGAGAAATTCACAATTAAGTACAATATGAAAGGCAAACACAGCCTCCATTGGATCATCAGTAATGTATAACTGACCTTGGTTTAATTCAGGTTCATACTTCACAGCCATCAACTCAACATCCTCCATTAGCATCCTGACAATCTTCTTCCTCATCTTCATAAACAAAAACTATGACAGAGCAAAGCAACAATCAAGCACGAAAAGTGGGCTCCTGTAATTGCGAATTCATCAACAGAAAATTCAGATATTTTATATAAAACAAATGAAAAAGGAGATGATTCTCTGTGTTTCTGTCTCTATTGACTTAGAAAAAATCGAGGATAGAAGCAATGGAGATGTCGCTGATGATCATTATTATCTTTACATGGTATAATGTCTTTTTAATCGGCTTTACCTTGCTTAAAAATAAATTAATATGATATAAAACACAGTGCTGATTTCATGTGATAGTAACTCAGAAGTCTTCCACGATTAAGTACAAACAAAAAAGCTAATATTTTAGGTTCTGTGTGTGGTTAGGTTAAGTTTCAATTATGCCTTGCAGCTGCAAAGATTTTTTGTTTTTTTTTCCCCACTTGAGGGGGGATGATTATGGAAAATTTTTCTAATCAAATGATTTAATGCCTACAGGTTCTCCATATCATGGGAAGGGTCCTTCCAAGTAAGCTATTCTAGATCAATAGTTCTGTGATTATTATTACTATCCTCTCTCAATGAATATTAATACTAATATGAGAATAAAAATTAATCTTTGCACAACAGGACGCAGATTTGGGGAGGCGTCTCCCACAGGGATTGAATTCTACAACAATATTATAAATGCCGAGATCGAATTCTACAACAATATTATAAATGCCCTCTTGGTAAAAGGTAAATTATTGATGATTACTATACTTTCAAAAGATTAAGCCATTCATGGTTGCCTATTTGAGTATACACCACAATATACACAGGCACTAATTGGGAAATAAATTTTCTTCTTGTTAAAAATAGCTTAACGATGAAATGCTTCAGGGTGGAGCATCTCATTTACGCTATATGGATCATACATGAAATTGGAACGGTTTTTAAAATGAAAAAATAAAAAAATTTCTTTTTATTAAAAATAGCTTAGGCAAGAAATCCTTCAGGTCGGAGCATATTAACAATTGGAATGGTTCGAGTAATCCAAAGAATCTAAAACAAATTGAAACCAAAAGTAATAAAATATAAAATAAATGGAGAAATAGAAAACCAAGAGTACTAAGAAAATGAAGTAGACCTTGCGATAAGTGGTGCCATCTTCCTCTACGGTCCAACCAGTTTCAATACATAGAACTTGGGCAGAAACCGAAAGCTTGATTGCCGATTGCTTCTTCTCCAGATAGTCTTGTTCTTCTTCTTGAGGAGATTATTAGGGCGCCAATCTGTACGATTGCTCTAAATGTTAAGAATCCACCCTAAATAGAGAAAAAAAGAAGCAACCAAAAAATTCTTAACAACCTGAATACCAGAATCACTTACGAAGAAACTATTATCCAAGGCACCCAAGGCCAAGCGTAAATCACTTATCACCGAATTCCAACCCCATAGGTTAAGAGAGATCAAGTCGATAGCTCTGGGCCTCCGGTTCAAATCGAGAAACCTGAAAGAACTCGGTCGGAAACATGTTCTCTGGAACCACCTCAATTAAGCGAACGTTAGGAGGAGCCATCAAAGTTGAAGACACAGTCGAAGAAGAAGACGGCGATGAAGTAGAAGCGGAGCCAGGGATTGCACCTGTGGTGGTCGACACAGGCGATGAACTGCTGCTACAAAACAACGGATTGTCCCTTTTCTTCAAAAACTCAACAACCGTGGACAAAGGCAATGATGATGAGGAGCTTGTGTCCAGGTGATACCTTGATAAAGCACTAATGCTCCTCGATCTTCGATGTGGGATTTTCTTGGTTGAGTTATCAGAATCACTATCTCTAGCAATCAAAGAAGTTCCCAGATTTCCTCTTTTGGAGGTCGATCTAAATGCCGAGACCGCCAATTTTTTCGCAAAATCAAGCAGAAGAAGAAAAATAAGAGAAAAAGATGTGGGGGTTGTGCATGATAGGGAGAGAGAGCATGGGGTTGCATGACAGGGAAAGGGAGAGGGAGAGGGAGAGAACCGATCTTGGTACCGATCGTGGTATGAGACTTGAGAGAGAAGGGGCAATGGGGTTGGTCGATGAGAGGGAGAGGGAGAGGGAGAGGGAGGGGTTGGGATCTCCTCTGCGGCGGAGAAACACTGTCAACCTAGACTCTTGACGGTTGGGAGCCCCCAATTCTCTCCTTCAAGACCTTAGGAAATGTGGTAACGAACAGAGAGGAGAGAAAAAGAATCGAGGCTGTCTATTTGAGAGACAGAGGCGTTTCAGCGAGAGGAGAGAGGGAGGGTCGATTAGGGTTGGTCACTCCACAGTAAGAGCTCTGAATCTTACTGCGGAGAAGAGGACTGAGGTATTGATAGAGAGAGAAGCGAGAGACCGAGGGTTCCTTCTGGAATCCTCAACAGTAGCTCCTGCGGGACGAAGGGTTTTTTTTTTTTTTTTTTTTTTTTTTTTTTTTTTTTTTTTTTTTTTACGGAAAACAGAGGCTCGGGTATGCCAAAGCATGCGAGGCTGTCCCGAGCCTCCGAGGCAACGAGGGGGTGACACGTCAAGCGCCACCCCCCTTTCCCTTAATATATAGATTTCTGATATACCATTTCCAGCCAAATATGTGGCTGTACTTACAGAGTTGATCTGTCCACTTATGTCACTAAATTTATCTGGAAATAAATTTTTTTTAGCCACGCAACCCGTCACTATTTTTTTCAATTTGGTACTGAAAATAGAATATGTTAAGACGAATAAATCCTCCAAAAGTCCTCCCCTCTAACATCATTCAAAAACGTCGGAAGCTTTTTAACCCAAAAACAAATGGGAAAACTGGTTTTTAGTGCAACTTTTTTAAATAATTTATATTCAATCATCAATTCCTGAAAATTGAGAATTAATAACATTTTTTAAAAATAATTAAGAATTAGTATCATTTTACTGTTCATAAAAACTTTATTCGGACAATGTCCTCAAAAGACTTTGAAAACCTTTCAGTCATTTAAGGTACAAACGAGGTTTGCAATTCTTTTGAGGGTATTTTGGAAGAAATTTTTCATTAATAGTAAAAATGACACTGATTCTTAATTATTTTAAGAAAGTATCATGAATTCTAAATTTTTAGGAATTAGTTGATTGAATCTGAATTATGTTTAAAAATATCCCTAAAAACCAACTTTTCCAAAACAAATGGAGCAAAATTTGCTTAGGAGTTCGCCGCTGAATTTGCTTCCCTAAAAGTAAGTACTTTTAGATGATATTTTACAACCTATTAATCAGAAACTTTGCCTCCGGTAGACTTCAACTAACAATATATCCAAGAAATTTCCTGTACATCTTCATGAACCAGATTTTTAAAAAGGCACTTGCATCCTTGTAAACAAAATTTGTAATTTGACCATTCTATCCCTAATTAATAAAATTTGTTTTTCAACCGCTTCGTGTTGGGCGTAGGAATAGGGGGCGATTATCCCTTATCTGCAACGATAATGTCTGAATTCGCTAACGTGAGGACACGCGGATCCTTCATAGCAGCCGTCTTCTCGATGCAAGGTTATGGAATCCTAGCCAGTTCTGCAGTGACGATGACGGTCTGTGCGATTTTCCATCGCACCACAGATGCTTCGAATGATTCCACACCTAAGGTAGCGGATTTGGCTTGGCGATTGATTCTGATGCTTGGTGCGATCCCGGCCGTGCTGACGTTTTACTGGCGGATGATGATGCCGGAGACTGTGCCAGGTACGTTCTCTGAATTATGATCCTTTGGTCCGTCAATATAAGGTCCACTTTTCTCACTCCTTGAAAACCTAGCGGTATTTTCTTATCGAGTATGATAAGAGCTTGCAGAGGAGAAGCTAACACTCCATGGTTATATTGTAGAACAAACATGAAAACGATCCGACATTAATTTACAGATATTTATATCAGTCAGTCATATCTATAGAGAAAAGAAAGAGACCAGAAGATTGGATACTAGGCCATGTTATACATAATTACACGGAAGTTGGAAAATGTGGTAGTTGAGAACTAAAACTTCAATAAAATGAATCGAGCCGTATTTTAGTAATTCCTGGTAATTAATATTATTTTAGTTAACAATTAATACCTACAATGTGCTGTTTAACAATTAATATTCGTTTCTTTCCAAAGCAAGTTAGTCATATCATATCAAACTAATAAAAGAAGTTAAGGGTCCGTTTGGATCGCGTGAATTGGAGGGTGAGAATTGGAATTGAGACAAAAAAATTCCAATTCCGGTGTTTGGCTCACCAATTCTTATAAGAATTTAAAATCCCACATGACTTTTTTAGACCTCAATTCCTGCGTATCATAAGAATCATAAGTCAGACCTAAGGGGGTGTTTTTTCTAATTCACGTGAGTTACAAATCACGTACGAATTAGGTCTCTCCTCGTTTGATAATCTTCCCGACGACTATAATAAAAAAACTTCGACTACCCTTCTTCTTCAACAACAGCCTTCCCCAGAGCATCTTCCCCAGAACATCTCGATTTTGGACTGCTCTTCTTCTTCAACAACAGCCTTCCCCAGAACGTCTCGACTTTGGACTGCTCTTCTTCTTCAACAACAGCCTTCCCCAGAACGTCTTCTTCTTCGACTGCTCTGTTATCTTGGACTGATCTTGAAGAAAACCTCTCTCAGTTTCTTTCTTTAACTCTCCGCATTGTGTGGTGGGTTAACTCTGAAAGCTTTTACAAAGTTTGTAATCAGGTACCTTTTTTATTTTCTGTTTAATTTTTTACTCTGTTTTAATCCGTTTCTCTCTCTAATTCTGGGTTTGCTGGGACCATAGACCGCTGTAAGTAAGACACCATTGAAATCCGTCGACCAAGAGATTGACTGATACCGAGCAAATATTTGTTTTAATCTCTTCTCCACTTACCAATTACCCCACATGGCTTTTGTTTGGAGCATCAAGTGGAGATTCTTGCAGGGGTTTAAATAGAAAGGAGTTTTTTTAACGTGACCATCTTCTAAATAGAAAGGGTTTCAAATAGTGTCATGAAGGAAATTCCCCAAAAGACGAGACAAAGGCTTCATTCTTTTCTAATAAAATAATACAACCAAGATGCTTCAGTTTCACGAAGATGAGATGGTGAAGGAGTTACTGACTGGAAAGTTTTCAAGAACATCCTATTAGTACAGACGTGTCCCAGGTACAAATTAAAAGAAATAATGTAGTTTTTGACCTGTTCGTGTTCTGCCTTTACAAAAATTTGAAGAGTAAGGATACAAAATGCAAGAAAGAGGAGCCGCAGTGTATATCTTGCTTATGGCATGATGATCAATGCATTGTCCTACTTCTAATGATTTTTAATAAGCTATTAAAGAGGAGTATTGATGGAACTCAATTCAGACATTATTCAATTTAAGTCTATCTTGAGCATTTGAATTAGGTGCTAAACAAGCAAGGAAGATGCAGCTTTCTAAGTTCTCTGTGAATATTGGTGCATCATTACAGGGTTGAAAACTCATTGTGATATACTTACTGCCACAGATCTGCTCGATCAGAGAGAGGAAAAAGGAGGACAACTTTGAATTTATTTTAAAGATTTCTCATAGAAAAAGTCTTAGCAATCTAACTGAACAAAGATAAAGAAAGAAAGACTGATTAAATTGTTGCGATTTCCTTGTGTTTGACTGAATGGTAGTCCATAATCAATGTATTGAATGCAGCAAAGCATTCTTTATTTGTTTTCTTTATAAGAAATTACTAATGAAATTATGCATAATAAACCAACTGATTTTTATTTCAAATGGTGATTGTTGGAAAGATATTATTCATGGGATCTATCATGTCTATAATATATATATATATTTTGAATTCCAATAAGTTGGTTAATGCATGTTATCTGTTTGTTGCATTGTCCCATATGTCAAAATTTGAACTTCAAGAGTTCCATCATGTAATTTATAACAATGTGGAAACTGGTCACTATATGGAATTTTTTGAAGAATATCATGTTTGGGTTGCATATATGCTATCAGTCTGTGACTTGAATCTGCCCAGACAATCATCAACCTTTACCATGTTCTCCAAATAACCTCATGGGGTCGTAGCATTAGTCACTGGCCATGTTTAACACTGAAATCTTGCAGCTATGTTGCCTACACTTTTATGCCTTAGCTAGTTGACTTCTCATCTATTTGAAAGTAGACGGATTTTGAATATTCAGGGCATTGCTTCTAAGATTTCAGTCCATTACATCAACTTTTAGTTATGGTGACCTTACACTTCTCAAAACCCCACAACACATATTTGAACTCTGAAAAATTACAAATCCTAGACAGCCAACTTCAGCCTTTCTCATTAACTTAAATTATCATACCCAGATTTTGACCTAAATGCTTACTCAAATTCCAGGACCAAATAAAGAATTATTGAGTTTTGAGTCATTGTTTGTGTTTAGTTTTTCACCTAGATTTATTATTGGTAATATTTCTCATGTTTACTTTGCATGGATTGTTCTTTTTTTTGCTTTATACATTGTAAGTGGCTTAAACACAACTCGTATACTAAAAATTAATTATTGTGAAAATTGTTTGAATATCATTTTTTGTGTGTAAATGTTGAACTCTTTTAGTATGTCATAAGTGATGAGTTTATTATTAATATTTTAATTATCACATATAGGATGGATGACCATGGGTATGATAGTGATGAAGAAATCATGCCTATGATTGCTACTGTTGTTGGAGCTACTATGACTGTCATTGCGGTATGGTATCATCAAAGATATCTTACAAAAGAACCATCACTAAGTGATGACTATTTGAGACGTAGGTTCTTAGAAGGAATGTACAAGGAAAGCAACCAAACTTGCCGTGATCAGTTACGGCTTTATCAGACTGCATTTTATAGATTATGTCATCTTTTACGATGTAATCAAAGGTTGTGTGATTCAAGGTATGTAAGTGTGGAAGAACAAGTAACGATATTTTTACACATTATTGCCCATAATGTCAAAATCAGAGCTATCCGAGGATATTTTAGGCGTTCTACAGAAACAGTAAGTCGGTACTTCAATAAGGTGTTAAATGCAGTCATTAGTTTGCATCAAGACTTTTTAAAACCTCCTGATCGTTTACCGCCTCAAGAAATCATCAATGATGAAAGATTGAAGTATTTTACGGTAAAAATATACTACATGAACCTATTATTTTAGTTTTTTTCTATTTATATTTACTTATATTCTCATGAAATCCAATAGGACTGTATGGGAGCTTTAGATGGAACATATATTCCAGCAATGGTTCCACTTATCGACCAAGGCAGATATCGAAATAGAAAGCAAGATATTTCACAAAATTTTTTAGGGGCTTGCTCTATGGATATGAAATTCACCTATGTGTTAGCTGGTTGGGAAGGTTCTGCCTCTGATTCTAGAGTCCTACAATCTGCCCTTAGAAGAATGAAGCCGTTGGTTGTTCCTACTGGTATTCTTTTTCATCTTTTTTTTGGGATTGTAAATTTAATTAAAATATCATAAAAACATATGAAATGATATAATACCTTTTTATCGTAGGTAAATATTATCTGGTGGATGCGGGGTATGCAAACGCTACAGGATTTCTTGCTCCATATCGCGGTGTTCGCTACCATCTTAATGAATGGGTTGGTCGTACACCACGAAACCCTAAAGAGTTATTTAATCATCGACACTCTTCGGCACGTAATGTAATTGAACGAACATTTGGGTTATTGAAGAAACGTTGGGCGATTTTGAGAACTGCCCCTTTCTTTGATATAGATACGCAAGCTAAAATTGTGATTGCATGTTGCATTATTCATAATCATATTAGAAATGTCAATCCAGATGATTATCTTCAAGATTTTGAAGAGGAGTTGCAACCTGAACCTACACTACAAGAACATGATGAAATGATCACACAAGTTGAAGTTACGGAGCAATGGCAAAAATTTCGAGATGATCTTGCTCAAAAAATGTTTGCTGATTTTCTATTAAGTCGAAATTGATTAAGATTTATATTAATTTTTTTATGCCAAATAGTTGGCTTTTGAATTCAATTTTTGGGGTTTTTTTTATTATTTGGGATGTATTCATCAGTTTATAGTGTGCTTATTGAAATTGATATCGTTTATTGTTCCACTTGGATATTTTGTGATTTGAGATTATATAAAATTTATTGGTTTAAGCTTTATCACAACTTTACTTTACTTTTGCTATTTGTTATTCTACATGATAGAACAATTTTTGTTTCATATTGGAAGAATTTTTTGAAATCAAATATCTATTTTTCATATTACTAGGAATGGAAAGAGGAGAAGCTCAATTTCAATCTCAGGACACAAATGCTAAAGAGAAAGGAAAATATTTATCATGGACAATTGAGATGGATCGTGTATTAACTGAAACACTTATTGATCAAGTACACCAAGGAAACAAAGCATGTAATGGATGGAAACCGGTGGCGCTTACATCTGCAACAAAGGCTATATATGAAAAATGTAATGTTCTTATATCAAAAGAAAATGTAAGATCTCGTTTAAAAACGTGGGAGAAACACTACAGGATCGTTAATGAACTTCTCAAACAAAGTGGATTTGGATGGAATGAAACAAAAAATATGATAGAAGTAGATGATGAAGCTGTGTGGAATGCTTATATACAGGTATTTTTTAAAGTAAAGATGTTCTTATTTTTTTTATCAATTATGTACATGTATGATACTTTGTTAACTAATTTTTTTCTTTTCTTTTTTTGATTTTAATAGTCCCACAAAGAAGCTAGAGTATATCGATTCAAGGTTATTGAAAATTTTAAAAATCTCGCAATTATTGTTGGAACTGATCATGCGAATGGAGATCGTTCTGTAAATGCTGATGAAATTGATATTGATATGGGGACTAATGAAAAGGGCAATAATGATGATCCACTACCCAATGAAGTTGGTCTTGAAGACATTGATGAAACTGAAACAAATGCAGCCAATACTGTAGGAGGTCAAAATCAAAGAGCAGGATCATCTTCAACATCAACTGCACAACGTCTAACCCGAAAGAGGAGCCGCAGTAGTGATGCGCTTGCTTCTGCTGTTACTTCAATGACAGAAACCATAAAAATCATGGCAGATGCATATGCTCAGAGAGTTAAGCCCACATCTATTGCAGAAAGGTTATATAAAGAGGTCTGTAAGATCCCAGATATTGATGATGATCAAGTGCTTGATATTGTAGACTTTCTGTCTTCTGATGATAATAAAGCAGAGATATTTTTGAGCCTTGATGATGAAATGAAGAAACGATGGTTGACGAGGCATATGGTTAACATGAATCTTTAAAAGAATTCTTAGTTAATTTTTTTTCTAAATTATTGATTCTTTAAGTGTTAATAATTTTTTTATTTTTTTTTATTTTAGACCTTGATATAAAATATGTTTACTTTGGACTTTTAGGACCTTTTTATCAACTGTTAGAATTTATTTTATTTACTATTAGTTGGGCACATTAATGGTTATTGGTTGTTTTTGTTCAAAAAAAAAATTTTTTTTGGATTAAATGTTCTTGTTCAATTTATGTTGTCTAATCCATTTATGAGGCAATAATAATTTTCAATTTGTTATACTTTTTACTATAAAAAAGAAATAGCTATATTTGTAGATTAAGTATTCCACATAAGAGCGCCAAATGCTTATATTGGATTGGTTGTTGCCTATTCTAGATGACACCTTTTCAAGATCATCTTGTACTGTGTAGGCTCGATGAACCACGTATTGTTGTATGTGCTTACATCATATCATGCATCTTGATAAAATCAACAATAAAGATTCTTACGGATTTGTTTTCATCCAAACAATGGAATTGAAATTCACGTGTGAATTTCAAGAAAATTCCATAACTTAGCCAAACACCAAAATTTTAATACCTATGAATTCAAATTCATTGGATTTCAAATTCATGTGTGTTCAAATTCTCACGGATGTTTAAATTCACACGATCCAAACGGACCCTAAGCGAATTTCTATATATATCCTTCTAATCGATGCCACGTTTTTTTTTTGACTTCCCAAACCTGAGCTAAATTTAAGTCCTAACCCGTCTACACACTAATTGGACGAATGGTTCAGAACCAAATTGAAAGAGAGGGGCCAACAGTACCATAAATGTTAGGCCAAATAATCGTCAACGTAAGTGGTCCACACAGAATTGACTTTGGCATCATAATTTTAAATTTCACCAAGATTTTGGTACATTTCAATTTCGTGGAGTTGAAAGAAACAGAACTTTTCTGTTATTTCTGTTCCAAAAAATTCATGAAACTTCAAAAAGACTCAACAAAATTTTAATCCATTTATTTTGTTTAGATGAATGAAAACTTTTAGCTCCTATATATATATTAGCTTTTTAATGTTTGTCCCTATATAAATATGTATATGCATACTCACATATATGTCTCCAAGTACACAAATAAATACATACATAAGTTCTTATATTTCATGATAATCATGTAAATTATATTTCTAGTTAAATTTTATATAACGTAAGTAATGTGTTCATTGATTTTAAACTTTTGAATTGACTCAAGTTCTTGATAAAAAATTTTACATATTACTCCATAATTTCAAAAAAAAAAAGTATGTTTATGAATAACATATATTCTAATAAAATGATATTGCTGATATACAATTTTGAGTAATATTTCTGATACACATAGTCCTAGTTTAGTACTTCAAAGTTCAGTGCATCTTTTCCAGCCAAATATGTGGCTGCTCTGATAGAGTTGATCCTTCCAATTATGACAGTAATTTTATCTGAAAAGAAAATAAATTTTTTTAGCCAAGCAACCAGTCACTTTTTTTTTATTTGGTACTGAAAATAGAATATATTAAGACGAATAAATTTTCCAAAATTTCTCCCCATATATATTCATTCTTTAGCAAATCATTCAAAAACGTGGGAAGATTTTTAACCCAAAAACAATTAGAGCAAAATTTGCTAAGGAGTCCGCCACTGAATTTGCTTCTCTATAAGCACTCTTACGACATAAAAAGGTAGCAATAATAGTAGCAAGTGGTGGTTGATAATGCTAAGATGGAGTTGTGGCAAAACTAGGAAAGACAAAATAAGAAATAAACATTTGAAAGTGACTAGGGATAGCATACATTAGGGATTAAATGGAGGAGAATAGGTTAAATTGATTTGGTCATGTAAAACATATACCAAGAGATGAAGTTATAAGAAAGGTGTGAGCGAGTAATAGAGCTAAGATCAAGAGACATATATTGAAGGGCCTAAGCGAATAAGAGGAAACCTAAAAAAACATGAATGGAGTCTATAAAAAAAAGATTTAATTTTTTTATGAAATAGGATGGAGAGACAAGATTTATGTCGCTGACCACACTTTGATGGAAACTCGCTTATGATGATGATGATATGTTGAAAGCTAGTCATATTTAATCAATTTCTCCCAACATGATTCAATTTATTAGGAACTACCAGTTAAGATTCTTTTCAATTATTCTCATTTTAAAGCTGTTTACTTCAAATTATTGATTTAATTTAGATCTATTAGATTAATATTTCAAAAATATGAATTTGATAACACCGTTACTTTTATTTAAAGCTTTTATTTGGGATAATTGAAACGTAAGGCCCTATACAACTGTAGCTGTGAAGGGGTCCACGCGGAGTAGACCTTGTAAATTGCGATTAAGTTTCCCTTGCTTAGAAAATTGAACTTATTTTCCTATTTTGTATTCGATGTCCAATTGCGCCGAACCATCTTAGATGTAAATGAAAACGTGGAAGTGATTGCTCCTCTGGGGAGTGTTTGGCAAAACAATTAGTGCTTCTAGCATGACTTCAATTTTGCCTTATCTAAGGTGGGCATTATAAGGGCGATTTTTGTGTCCATCCAAATGCGACTCTCGTGCTGAGATATGGTTTGTGCAAAGTTGTAACCAGGTTTGGACCAAGTCCGAACACACTGTCGAGGAAGAAACAAGAAAGAAAAGGACCGGACGGCGATATCTTTATCTCTGACCATGTTAATGGAGAGGAAGAGAGACCTGGTGGGCCAGTTTAACACGGAATGAGAAATCGCCTGCAATACTTCACTACAAACTGACGTGACAGCATGTCACGAGAATAGCAACGTATTCAGCCCGTTTGGAATATTCATGGAATCAAAACTTCGGAAAGCAATGCATATTTTTTCCGATCAGGTCATCCCTATCGAGGTTTCTGGCTTTACCCTCGAACGCTATATATTCTGAGGCCGAACAACAAAGGTTTTCCACATCGAAAACTGGTCTTGAGCGTTTTAATTCATTCGTTTCAAGCTCGCGCAGCAATGGGGCTGAGGGTCCTAGACGCTCTTGATTCGGCACGTACCCAATGGTATCACTTCAAGGCAATCATAATTGCCGGGATGGGGTTGTTCACCGACTCCTACGACCTCTTCTGCATTCCTCCGGTCGTCATACTGCTAGGGCGGATCTACTACGCCGACGAACCAGATCACGGTAAACGGTACTTGACACCACCCCACGTTGTTTCAATAATGCTGGGAATTTCCCTTTTAGGGACCGTGATTGGTCAACTGGTTTTCGGTTGGCTCGGAGATCGGAAGGGCCGGAAGCGACTTTACGGGCTGGCGCTAATGCTGATGGTGTTGAGCTCAATTGGCTGCGGCTTTTCGATATGTCGAACGAGGAAGTGTGTGCTGACGAGTCTCAGCTTCTTCCGCTTCGTGTTGGGCGCAGGAATAGGGGGCGATTATCCCTTATCTGCAACGATAATGTCTGAATTCGCTAACGTGAGGACACGCGGATCCTTCATAGCAGCCGTCTTCTCGATGCAAGGTTATGGAATCCTAGCCAGTTCTGCTGTGACGATGACGGTCTGTGCAATTTTCGACCGCGCCTCGGATTCTCCTAATGATTCCACACCTGAGGTAGCGGATTTGGCGTGGCGATTGATTCTGATGATTGGTGCGATCCCGGCCGTGCTGACGTTTTACTGGCGGATGATGATGCCGGAGACTGCTAGGTACGTTCTGTGTTATGATCCTTTGTTCTGTCAACTGCTATATATCTACGTCTCCCCGTTTTCATTCACTTAAAACCTAGCGGTGTTTTCTCATCGAGTTTCATAAGAATTGTTGGAGGAGAAGTTAACATCAATTCATTGGTACTTAATCTTTGATTGATTATAGAAGAAATACGAAAAATTCAATAAGTAGAGCAAACAAAAAGGGCAGAAATTGGATACTAGGAATAGGCCATGGTATACATAATTACACGGCAGTTGGAATTAATATATTAAGGAATGTGGTAGTTGAGAACCAAAAATTCAATAAGTAGACCTAGCAGTCTTTTAGTACCTGCTGGTAATTAATAATATTTTAGTAATAATACCTAACAGGTGTTTTTTAACAATTGGGAGCATGAACCTTGCATACCTTCCTGTGTTTTGGGTACTTGTTTGGTGATTATTGGTGAACGGAAACTTCACTCCTTTTTTAATCTTTGTTGCATTTGAATGATGGCGATATAGCTTGAATTCGAGTTTATCCATACTGTTCAAGTGCTGGATTTGTTATCCTTAAGTTCCATTCGAGTTTAAACAGCCCTTTGTTTTGGTAGATTTACAGCTTTAGTGGAGCAAAATGTCAAACAAGCAGAGAGAGACATGGGGAATGTGTTTGATGTGCCGATGGATGAGATTGCTGAAGAGATTGAAGTCCCACCCAACCCACCATCTTATGGACTTCTCTCCAAGCGATTCTTTCGCTTCCATGGTCGAGATCTCTTTGCCTGTGCAACCTCCTGGCTCCTCCTAGATATCGTATTTTACAGCAGCAATCTTTCCCAGTCTCATGTTTACAAGCGGTACCTCCCAAAGAGAACCTCCATGAACGCCTACCAAGAAGCATTTCAGGTCGCCAGGTTTCAAGCAATCATCGCAATCTGCTCGACCATTCCCGGATACTGGGCCACTATGTTACTAGTCGATCGCATCGGCCGTGTTAAAATCCAAATCATGGGCTTCTTTTTCATGACCATCTTTCTGCTCGCTCTTGGTATCCCTTATGACTCATACTGGCACCGTCATCACAACGTAGGTTTCGTGTTCCTCTACGGTCTCATATTCTTCTTCTCAAATTTTGGACCCAATTCCACAACGTTCATCGTTCCCGCTGAACTCTTTCCTGCAAGGTTCCGATCAACTTGTCATGGGATATCTGGTGCTGCCGGCAAGGTTGGAGCCATGATTGGGGCGGTGGGACTTCTCTGGGCTTCTCAGAGTCAGCGCAAGGAGGACGTTGAACCAGGCTACGCAAAAGGGATTGGCGTGAGAAACTCGATACTATCACTTGCTGCCGTGTGTGTTCTGGGAATGGTGGTGACATACTTCTTCACACGTGAAACCAAGGGAAGACCATTAGAAGAAAATGAGAGAGAGGAAAAGGATGAGGGAGGGCTCCTACCAGAATGACAAACCAAAGCCCTTTTCTCTTGATCTTGTAAGTAATATGTGAATTAATTAAAAATCCCTCCCCACTACTCATAGCATGAGAAAGATAGGAAGAACGGCTTTTCCTCGGATTGCTATTGTGTATGCTAATTAAATAACATTTTCAGCCCCTCAGATATCATGAAAGAGGTTTCCATTAATTTCCCTTTCTCTTCTGGTAACGGTAATTTTCCATTGATTAAGTATCTTAAAATTAATATCTTAGGATGTGGGATCCATTTACATATGCCAATTTTAAGCCAAAACTCGGCTTTTTGAATCTGAAAACAAAACTTCTTGTATCAAACCCAGAACTAGATACTTCTCAGTTCAGCTTCAACACAAGTTAATCATATCATATCAAACTAGCTAATAGAAGAAGTTAAGCGAGTTTCTATATACATTCACTTCTAATCGATGCCAGGTGTTAAAACTTCCCAAACCGGAAGTAAATTTGAGTCCTCACTCGTCTACACACTGCTCCGATATATGGTTCAGAACCAAATTAAAAGAGAGGAGCTAACAGTTAGACAAATGTTAGGCCAATTAATTGTCAACGTAAAGAGATCCACACAGCGTTGATTTGGCATCATAGTTTTAAACTTAACCAAGATTTTGATACATTTAAATTTTGTGACTTTTCTGTTATTTCTGTTCCCAAAAATTTTGGAGATCTTCAAAAAGACACAACAAAATTTTAATCCATTTATTTTGTTTTGATGAATGAAAAAAATTTTGCTTCATCATTCATCTTCATATCTATATATATAATTAACCACCTTATTTTAACTTTTTAATGTTTTTCCCTATCTAAATATGTATATGCATATTCACATATATGTTCTAATAAAATGGTATTTCTGATATAAAATTTTGAGTAATATTTCTGATATACATAGTCGTAATTTAGTACTTAAAAGTTCAGTGCATCATTTAATATTTCAAAAATATGAATTTGATAACACCATTACTTTTATTTAAAGCTTTTATTTGGGATAATTGAAACGTAAGGCCCTATACAACTGTAGCTGTAAACGGGTCCACGCGGAGTAGACCTTGTAAATTGCAATTAAGTTTCCCTTGCTTAGAAAAGTGAACCTAGTTTCCTATTTTGTATTCGATGTCCAATTGCGCCGAACCATCTTAGATGTCAATGAAAACGTGGACTTCAATTTTGTCCTTATCTAAGGTGGGCATTATAAGGGTGATTTTTGTGTCCATCCAAATGCGACTCTGGTGCTGAGATATGGTTTGTGCAAAGTTGCAACTTGTAACCGAGCTTGGACCAAGTCCGGACTCCGAACACAGAAGCAACAAGAAGTAAAGCAACGTATTCAGTCCGTTTAGCATATTCACGTGTTAGTCTAAATATCAGTTATTAAAATATAATAATAATAACTTTATGCATATTTGAATAGGATTGATTTGTATTTACCTTTATATAGTTGTCCCATGTATCATCTTCCGCAGTCACATTCTTGGTAATTGGATTCCAACCAAATCCACTTTCCTTTTCAATCAACTTCTTGAACTCTCTGTATTTTTTTCTTAAGCCATTATACTTATTCTTGAATTGCTCACTTGTGTACCGCTTTTTAGTTCGCTGAAAGAACTCCTCTCGAATCTCTTTCCATGCAGTTCTTGTAAATGTTGAAGTTGGTCTATTTCCCTTTTTAACATGTTCTACCATGATATCAATGAATATTTGTTCATTTGTTTGGGTCCAAGTAGCTGCCTCAATCTCGTCGCGATCAATATCTATAGTCGGGGCTGCTGCCATCTGAATGAAAAAGTGCAATAAAAGAGAAACGTTAATACATTACAAATGCCAAAAGAAAATCAATAACAGAGAGCTCTTTATAGGTCTTCTTCAAAAGTTAGCAACATCAGTTTCTCTCAGAGTGTCGTAAAAACCCAAAAAATCAGAACGTAGCAATTATGTGCCAATTCATTATGACACACATGAGAACACATATCTACCAACTTGATCTTTAAAAGCATACACATGATAACACAGTTCGTGCAAATTCACTAACCAGCCAACTGGCTCATTAAAACCATATGGTTATTCAGCATTCAAACCCAACAAATCTACAACTATTACAATCACTAGAGTGAATCGACTATTTGAAAGGCATAATTAAAGTAGAATTATGAAACACATGAGAACACATAAATGAAGCTGAAACCAAGGTAATACTAGTGATTATATACTCCATTTCAAATGTGTGGAAGTTATAATAGAAGTGGAAAGTATGATCCACCTGAGGGATTGGCATTCACCTGGGGATTTTACAAATATATATAAATCCAAAATGAAATAACTGAACAAAAGAAAGCACAGATAAAAGAAAAGTCCGCTTTCAATCATGAAAGCCAGCCCCCCATCCCCCCCTATTAAATACCTGTCCATCTCTTCATCTTCTTTGTTTTCCTTTTTTCCTTCCAATTTCTGTAAAATGGTTGTGCATGGGATCAATCTCAAACACACTTCCTTAACCACTCATGAAACCCATCACCTTATAACCAAGCTAGACTTCCCAGCCATGAATTCTAGGCTTACTGTCCTTGTATTGAAGGTTCTAGTCTCTTGAGCCCCTTTAAACTCCTTCCATGTCTTTCTTAACAAATACGAAAAAAATTATGTTAGAGAGGATGAAAATGTAAGAATGAAGAAAAGCTAGTTAAACTCCTTCAAGTAATCTTATTATTTGAACAGATAACCTCACCCATATTCAGTGCCCTTTTCCTATTTTTCTGCTTACAAAATATATATATATCAAAGAACTGACCTAAGAACCTATCCAATTCAATTTTATTGCCTCTCAAGGCCCTCACGAACAAGAAATTTGCACACAACTCAGTTCACAATCAGAATGATGTGGAACATAACTGACATTTATCAGTCAATAAGATGAATTTACAGAAAGCGAGAGTAAGAATTGGAACAAACAATGTAATAAGGAATTTTAGAACATATGAAACCCTGGAGTTATCTTTTGGGACTTTAAGAATTGGAGACCTCAACCTACTAATTAGATCATTATCAAACCACCTGAACTTTTGAAGGTCATGAGCTTACAAATAATGACTGAACTTTCAAAAATGTAATATTCCAATGCTTGTAACACAATATGATTTAGCATTTGCTATCTTAATCTCAGGTCCACGTTCTAAAACCATCAAAATTTGTCACTACCAATAAAATACTTACCACAAATGCATTGTATATAAAATCAGAGACATATGCTCACATACAGTGGAGAGATCGATGCAACCAAGCTCTCAGAAAATGGGGTCGAAGGTGAAAACACAATCACCGCCACGAGCAGAGACAGAGCAACGAGGAGAACGATAAAGAGGGGTTTTACAGAGAACAAGATCATTTATCTGTTCTCTACACAATTCCAGAATTTGTGGCGGTAACTATAAACTCGATCCGAAAGAAGCGATGACCGTGTCGGTGATCTCACTCCCAAAAGCAGAAGCCAAATCTAAACACTAAACACTATTTTTGACAAAACATTGAAGTGGATTATGCAAAATCACGGAAACGTGCACAGGCGATATCCAATGGCTGAATAATGAATGTAAAAGCAGAAAATCACACAAGACGGAAAAAAAGGAAAGAAAGGGGGAAATCAAAATTAGGGTTCTAATGTCTCATTGAAACTCGCATGTATATATAGACAGATCCTATGGAGTGAGATCTAACGTAGTGCCAGGACTATGTAGACACAAGAACAAGAACGAACGGTAAAAATTTGAAAGAACTCACCATTTCAGAAACGAAATAGTAGGAATGTGCAGCGAAATCGTGAAAAAAATTGATAGAGAGATGAGAGCTTTGAGAGGGTCTTACGTTAAGAGAAATGTCTTTGATTCTTGTTTCTTCTTTCACTTGGATGCACTAGTCATACTCGAGGAAGAGTTCTGTTGCCGTTGCCGTCTGTGCGCTCGACGAAGACGAGTTCTGTTGCCGTCTGTGCAAAGAAGACGAGAGTTGTATCGAACAGGAAAAAAATAACTTATTACAAAAATGCCATTCAATTAAAAAACGGTTCATCGTTTTTAAAAATGAAAATTTTCGGTTTCTGAAAACCCGATTATTTTTCACCCGTTTTTTAGAAAAACGGTTTGAAATTATTTTCAACTAAACACGTTTTTGACTTTTTGTGTTTAAAAACCGAAAAACAGTTTCTGAACACGTTACCAAACACCCTCTAAGACTTCCGAACGTAAATTTATATTTTATCCGATCAGGTCATCGCTATCGAGGTTTGCTGGCTTTACCGTCGAACGCTATATATTGTGAGGCCGAACGACCAAGGTTTTCCACATCGAAAACTGGTCTTCATCGTTTTAATTCATTCGTTTCGAGCTCGCGCAGCAATGGTGCTGAGGGTCCTAGAAGCTCTTGATTCCACACGTACGCAACGGTATCACTTCAAGGCAATCATCATTGCCGGGATGGGGTTGTTTACAGACTCTTACGACCTCTTCTGCATTCCACCGGTCGTCAAACTGCTAGGGCGGATCTACTACGACGACGAACCAGATCCCACTAAACGGTACTTGACACCACCTTACGTCGTTTCAATAATGCTGGGGATTTCCCTTTTAGGGACCGTGATTGGTCAACTGGTTTTCGGTTGGCTCGGAGATCGGAAGGGCCGGAAGCGAGTTTACGGGCTGGCGCTAATGCTGATGGTTTTGAGCTCAATCGGCTGCGGCTTTTCGATATGTCGAACGAGGAAGTGTGTGCTGACGAGTCTCAGCTTCTTCCGCTTCGTGTTGGGCGTTGGAATAGGGGGCGATTATCCCTTATCGGCAACGATAATGTCTGAATTCGCAAACGTGAGGACACGCGGATCCTTCATAGCAGCCGTCTTCTCGATGCAAGGTTATGGAATCCTAGCCAGTTCTGCTGTGACGATGACGGTCTGTGCGATTTTCGATCGCACCTCAAATTCTCCTAATGATTCCACACCTGAGGTAGCGGATTTGGCGTGGCGATTGATTCTGATGATTGGTGCTATCCCGGCCGTGCTAACGTTTTACTGGCGGATGATGATGCCAGAAACTGCTAGGTAGGTTCTGTGTTATGATCCTTAATTTGGCCTGTCAACTATCTACGTGTCCACGTTTTCATTCACTAAAAACCTAGAGGTACTTTCTGATCGAGTATCATTTTTTATTTTTTTTGGGTGAGTTCTCATCGAGTATCATAAGAACTGGTAGAGGAGTAGTTTACATTAATTCCATGATACTTTATCTTTGATTGATAATGGAATAAGTATGAAGAATAATTCGAATTTATAGATATTTATATCAGTCAGTCATGTCTATAGAGAAAACAAAGAGGGCAGAGATTGGATACTAGGAATGGGCCATGGAATATATAATTACACGGCATGCAGTTGAGATATATTATGGAATATGGTAGTTGAGAACCAAAGATTCAATAAATAGACCTAGAAGTTTTTTAATTAGTACCTGCTGGTAATTAATAATCTATATTTTAGTAATAATACCTAAAAGATGCTGTTTAACAATTGGGAGCATGAACCTTGCATACCTTCCCGTGTTCTGGGTACTTGTTTGGTGATAAATGGGGAACGGAAACTTAATTCACTCCTTTTTGTTTTTTTAATCTTTGTTTCTTTCACAGATTGAATTCGAGTTAGCCCGTACTGTTCAAGTGCTGGATTTTTTTGTTCTTTAAGTTCCATTCGAGTTTAAACAGCACTTTAATTAATTTGTTTTGGTAGATTTACTGCTTTAGTGGAGCAAAACGTCAGACAAGCAGAGAGAGACATGGGGGATGTCCTTGATGTGCCGGTGGATGAGATCGCTGAAGAGATCGAAGTCCCACCCAACCCACCATCTTATGGCCTTCTCTCCAAGCGATTCTTTCGCTTCCATGGTCGAGATCTCTTTGCCTGTGCAGCCTCCTGGTTCCTCCTGGATATCGTATTTTACAGCAACAATCTTTCCCAATCTCATATTTACAAGCGCTACCTCCCAAGCCCGGACTCCATGAACGTCTACCGAGAAGCATTTCATGTTGCGAAGTTTCAAGCAATCATCGCAATCGCCTCAACTATTCCCGGATATTGGGCTACTATATTACTCGTCGACCGCATTGGCCGTGTTAAAATCCAAATCATGGGCTTCTTTTTCATGGCCACCTTTCTGCTCGCTCTTGGAATCCCTTATGACTCGTACTGGTACCATCATCACAACATAGGTTTCGTGTTCCTCTATGGTCTAATATTCTTCTTCTCGAATTTCGGACCCAATTCGACGACGTTCATCGTGCCCGCTGAACTCTTTCCTGCAAGGTTCCGATCAACTTGTCATGGGATATCTGGCGCTGCCGGCAAGGTCGGAGCCATGATTGGGGCAGTGGGACTTCTCTGGGCTTCACAGAGTCAGCGCAAGGAGGAAGTTGATCCAGGCTACGCAAAAGGGATTGGTGTGAGAAACTCGTTACTGTCTCTTGCTGGGGTGTGTGTTCTGGGAATGGTCGTGACGTACTTCTTCACACGTGAAACCATGGGAAGACCATTAGAAGAAAATGAGAGGGAGGAAAAGGATGAGGGAGGGCTCCTACCAGAGTGATAAACCAAAACCCTCTTCTCCTGATCTTGTAAGTAATATGCGAATTAGTTGAAAATCCCTCCCCAGTACTGATAGCATGAGAAAGATAGAAAGAACAGCTTTTCCCCGGACTGCTTTTGTGTATGCTAATTAAATAACTTTTTTCAGCCTCTCAGATATCATGAAAGAGGTTTCCATTAATTTCCTTTATCTTTTTTGGTAACTGTAATTTCCATTGATTATCCTAAAATTACTTCGGATGTGGGACTGGGATCTATTTACATATGCCAATGTTAAGCCAAAACTCGGCTTTTTGAATCTGAAAACAAAACTTCTTGTATCAAACCCAGAACTAGATACTTTTCAGTTCAGCCTCAACGCAAGTTGATCATATGATTCATATAATATCAAACTAATAAACGAAGTTACGCGAGTTTCTATATATATTCGCTTCTAATCGATGCCAGGTGTTAAAACTTATAGTCCAATGTTAGGCCAATTAAATTGCAACGTAAAGAGATCCACACAGAGTTGACTTTGGCATCATAGTTTTTAATTTCACTAAGATTTTGATACATTTAAATTTGGTGGCCTTGAAAGAAATAGAACTTTTCTGTTATTTCTGTTCCCAAAAATTTTGGAGATCTTCAAAAAGACAGAACAAAATTTTAATGCATTTATTTTGTTTAGATGAATGAAAAAAATTTAGCTTCATCATTCATCTTCATATCTATATATACATAATTAACCACCTTATTTTAACTTTTTAATGTTTTTCCCTATCTAAATATGTATATGCATATTTACATATATGTTCCAATAAAATGGTATTTCATATACAATTTTGAGTAATATTTCTGATATACATAGTCGTAATTTAGCACTTAAAAGTTCAGTGCATCATTTCCAGCCAAATATGTGGCTGTTCTTACGGAATTGATCCATCCAATTATGGCACTAAGTTTATCTGAAAAGAAATTTTTCTTAGCCACGAAACCAGTCACTATTTTTTTTTTTAATTTGGTACAGAAAATAGAATATATTAAGACCAATAAATCTTCCAAACGTTCTCCGCATATGGTCATTATTTAACAAATCATTCAAAAACGTGGGAAGCCTTTTAGCCCAAAAACAATTAGAGCAAAATTTGCTGAGGAGTCCGCCACTGAATTTGCTTCTCTAAAAGTACTTTTAGAAAGGTACTCTTAATGGAACAGATAAACAGCGGAACGTGTTTTTTTTGGTAATTGAAAATATCGATAAACAGCGGATGAAGTTTTTTTTTGAAAACAAAAAGAGAATTTATTAAACTTAACCAGGAACAATATGGGGCATAGACCGCCCATAAAAGTCATCCATACAACACTCTTTAATTTTTCCAGGAACATTCTTTAACCAGAAACAAGGAAATTCATCTAATGCATGATTTGAAAGTTGGTCAGCAACCCTATTTGCTTCTCTAAAAATCTTCCAAATCTGCGCTTGTAGGAACAGGGCCCGCAGATGCTTTGCTTCCTCCATTAGATGCTGAATTCTCCATGGAGTAATAATTCTATTCAACGAACAATTCACAATGATTTCTAAATCGCTCTCAATGACCAATTGTTTACAATCTAAAGATAGAGCCAATTTCATCCCTTCCAATAAGGCGTGGGCCTCCGCTGCAACCGCATTTGTAATCCCAATCTTGTGCGCAATAGCTCTGATAAGATTTCCATCTGAGTCTCGCACCACTGCTCCTTGGGCCTTTCCCATTTGATGTAGACTTCTTCCTTCTTCTTCTTTGCAGCACCATTATTTTTGGATTTGATACACTCTGAATCTCTCTGTAGAGCAAAGAAAACAGATCTAGTGTGAGTTATATTCGGTTGTATGCCTTCAAAGATTACCTTGTTTCTAACATTCCACACAGCCCAACAAAGATTGGCCCATGCAGCAGTTAGAGACCCCTCTTGGTTTGTCCTCTTTATCCATTCTCATGATGTATTCGAACACCCATTGTTTGCAATTTTGGATCTGATCTGCATGCAGCAAGCATCCTACCACCCATACAACCAAACCAAATAGCCCTAGTAAAGTCACACCGGCCAAATAAGTGAAAGTTAGACTCATGTTTTTTTTTTTTTTTCCTGCAAAAACCCACTAAGGTAGGAATAACCTTAGTGGCACTCCAACGGTGGGAGGAGGGCTGAGGCAGACCCTGACCTGTAGATTAATTCCAAAGAAAATGTTACACAAGCACGGGGGGGACTTAAAGCCTTACCCCTGTAATACAATAAGATAAATAAATTATTTCCTAAATGCATACAATCCGGATCGATCCAGAAACAAGCAACCTTTAACTTTAGAAGAAAGGGTTCCTTGTGACTCAAAATTGTATTTGGAGATATTTTCACATCCTTCATTTGCAAGCGCATCCGCAACAGTGTTAGCCTCTCTATAAATGTGGTGCACTATCCGATTTTGGATACAAAGTCTTCCTTTAATTTCTTGCCACCAGAGCATAAACTTCCATGGGATGGAAGCCTTACCGTTAACCATGTCAACGAGGATTTTTGAATCTGTCTCAATAACCAGCTCTTGTAAACCAAATCTATCAGCCAATCGGAGACCATCCCTTAAGGCGAGTAACTCCGCCATGAGATTAGATTGAAACCCATAGTTAGCAGAAAAAGCTACCAGAAATAAACCTGAATTGTTTCGAATTACTCCTCCACCACCAGAAATTCCTGGGTTCCCCTTAAAAGCCCCGTCCACATTTAAGATGAACGCTGAAGCCCTTTGCCTTAACCAACGAACAATCTGAAATCTTCTGTCTCTAATGTATGGGGAATACAACAGCAGTTGCTCAAGAACTAAGACTCCTTGGGGCTTGCAATTCCGAATAGGTTTTGTAAGATAAGCAATCTCTTGAAGCCAATGATGAACCTTGCTTGTTATTTTCTCTTTTAACATTAGCTCATCTTCAAATCTGCTAATGCATCTGGATAGCCAAATCTCCCAACAGATTAAAAGAGGAGTTGCTTTTAAAAGAAGACCATATTGATCATCTAGATGCCCGCTCAACCAGAAAGAAATTTTAGTAGCAAGATCATGCAAAGGATGAAATTGGATTTTGAAGCAATTTGCAAAATGTTCCCAAACAAAGCTTGCAGTTTCCCCAGACGAGAATAGATGATTTAAAGTTTCCAAATTTTTGGATGAGCAGCAATTGCATTGGGAGCAGAGTTGAATGCCACTAGCTGTAATTCTGTCATCTGTGGGCAGCGCCCCATTCAAGAGCTTCCAAAAAAATACTGATATCTTTTTTGGAATGTGGTTAACCCAAATGCTTTTGCTCCAAGCACAATTATTACCGAATTTTCTGATGAGATTCCAAGCTGATGCAGTGGAAAAAATACCTGATGATGATGGCTTCCAAAGAGGCTTATCCTTAAGATTGGATAGCCGAAATTGAATATCCAACAGCTGAGAGTTGATGTCAGGAGGGAGGACGCCGGTTAGAATACCCACATTCAAAGAACCCGACGGGTTGAGCATATCTGAGACCCTTGCCTCAGCAAGAGGAATGTCATCATCTTGGACAAACTTAGAGAGCTTTCCTAGATGGGACCAGTGATCATACCAAAAGCTGACTTTACCTTCTTCTATAGACCAGGCTGTGTTTTCAAGAATGAACTCTTTCACTTTTAGGATTGATTTCCATATCTTAGAACTACCACTTCTATCTTGAAGATTCTGGAGATTCCCCGAAGCACAATACTTTGCCCTCATAAATTCAGACCATAAACTTTTAGACTCATGTTCCATATTGCATAAAACACACAATTCCAATGGTGTCCCCAACCTACTATTCATGAGCTCATTCGTAGTATTCCCATTTTGAACAAGTTTCCAAAGGAAGTGTCTAACCTTTTGAGGACACGGTATCTTCCAGATTTTTAACCACATTTTTTCCTCCAAGTCCCCATCACCCAAGTCAGTTAAGAGTCTATAAGAAGAAGCTACCGTATATTTACCTGAAGCATTACCTTTCCAAATGAGCTTGTCCTTGCTTGTGAATTTGTTGATGGGGGTATTCATGATCTGGTCTGCAACTTGTTGTGTCCAAATTTCTTGGATCTTGTCCTCTTTCCAGGTTCTATCTTACTGGTTGATCAAATCAGCTACTGTTCTGATATTTGAAATCTGCCCCTCATTATACATGTCTTGATCCACATCATCTATCCAGGTTGTATCTTTGATATCAATGCTTTGGCCATTTGCTATGCTCCATTTTCTGCCCACTTGGAGTGTATCTTTGCTTTTGATAAGGTGCTTCCACAGCCAAGAAGCCCTGCTGTTGCATTTTGCTTGGAAGAAGCTATCATTAGGAAAATACTTTGCTTTCATTAATCTTGTCCATAGCTTATTTTTCTCTGTAGCAAGAGCCCAAGCTGCCTTAGCGACCATAGCTCTATTGAAACTTGAGCTATTTCTGATATTGAGGCCTCCCCTTCTTTTTGGCAAGCATAACTTCTCCCAGCTGAGAGTATGAAAGGTTCTGTCCTTGTTGGGCTGATACCAGAAGAAACTACGGGCCTCCTTGTCAATTTTTTCAACCACTATTCTTGGGATTCTCATGCACCCCATGAAATACTGAGCAGAGCTTAAAAGGACAGAACTTATAAGAGTTGCTCTCCCAGCTTGGGTGAGTAATTTGACCTTCCAGCCCATCAGTCTTCTGTTGATCCTGTCTATAAACTCTTTGAAACGGTTAACTTTTGGGGCATTCAAGAATGTAGGTAATCCCAGGTATTTACTAGGATTCTTGGAAGGTTTAATTCCAAAAATCCTAGCAAGATCACCTTTTTCCCGTCCTTTAACACAAGGGCTGAAATACAATTCAGATTTGCCCACATTTATCTTATGACCAACCATCTCACAAAAACGATTTAGAATTGAATAGAAATTTCTCATATTTGTTTCATTGGCTCTACCAAAACATAAAAGATCATCAGCAAAAAGCAAATGGCTTATAGGCTCAGCCATTCTGGTAGCCTTAATTCCAGAAATAAACCCCTCTTGCTCAGCTCTAACAAGGGCAAAGGACAAAATCTGCTAGGTCATAATAAAAATGTAAGGGGACAAAGGGTCCCCTTGTCTAATTCCCCTTGAAGGCACGATTTGGCCACATGGTTTGCCATTTATTAACACACTATAAGACACAGAAGAAAGGCATGTCATGATTCTATCACAAAAAACATTAGAGAAACCAAAAACATGTAATGTTTTTTCAATGAATTTCCAATCCAACCTGTCATAGGCTTTAGCCAAATCCAATTTGATAGCAAATAACCCCTGTCTACTTTTTCTTTTTTTTCCCTTTAATTGTATGGTACATTTCCTGGGCAGCAAAAATATTTTCATGAATAATTCTCCCAGGGACAAAAGCACATTGATGGGGATATATTAATTTGTCCATTATAGGTTTCATTCTGTCCACCAACAGTCTCGCAATGATTTTGTGACAGAAATTACAGAGGCTTATTGGTCTATATTTAGTTAATCTCCTAGGGTTATCAACTTTCAGCATAAGAACGATGGAGGTAGAGTTCATCTTACTATCTAGAGTACCATTATCAAAAAAAATTTTAACAGTAAGACAGACATCGTCTCTAACAATATCCCAAAAGGTTTGGTAAAAAATGCCCTGGAACCCATCAAGTCCAGGGCTCTTCAAAGCCCCCAGTTTATTCACAGTTTCCCAGATCTCACTCTCGGAGATAGGTCTTAACAATTGCTCATTTTCAAGATTGGTAACACAGAGGTAATCTGGTCAAGCAAAGAAAAATCTCTCTCAAACCCATATTGTTCGGATAATTTATGATAAAGATGCCAAATATATGTCCTTTTCGCAGTCTTCTTATAAAACTCAATCTAAAATTCGAGTCTATGCCTTGTCGACTTTTGAATATGTTGGTTGGTTCATGGTGTTAAAAATCTTTATACACTAGACTACAAACCCATTTAGTCAAGCAACATTTAGTCAAGCATTGAAGGCAGCTCCTTCCCATCACCGTAACACACATTTTAGTGGTTCATATTAGGAGATATTTAAAAATATCTTACAATTGCCCGCCTCGGTCCTCTGGGGAGTGTTTGGCAAAACAATTAGTGCTTCTAACATGACTTCAATTTTGCCTTATCTAAGGTGGGCATTACAAGGGTGATTTTTGGGTCCATCCAAATGCGACTCTCATGCTGAGATATGGTTAGTGCAAAGTTGTAACCGAGTTTGGACCAAGTCCGAACACACCGTCGAGGAAGCAACAAGAAGAAAAGGGCCAGACGGCGATATCTTTATCACTGAGCATGTTAATGGAGAGGAAGGGAGACCTGGTGGACCAGTTTAACATTGAATGAGAAATCGTCTGCAATACTAGACGTGAGAAACTCCAGATGGCAGCATCTCACGCCAATACCAGAAGTAAAGCAACGTATTCAGCCCGTTTAGCATATTCATGGAATCAAGACTTCGGACGTCCATTTATATCTTATCCGATCAGGTCATCTCTATCGAGGTTGCTGGCTTTACCCTCGAACACTATAGATTGAGAGGCCGAACAACCAAGGTGTTCCCCATCGAAAACTGGTCTTGGGCGTTTTCTTTCGTTTCCAGCTCGCGAAGCAATGGTGCTGAGGGTCCTAGAAGCTCTTGATTCGGCACGTACCCAATGGTATCACTTCAAGGCAATCATCATTGCCGGGATGGGGTTGTTCACAGACTCTTACGACCTCTTCTGCATTCCACCGGTCGTCATACTGCTAAGGCGGATCTACTACGACGACGAACAAGATCTCAGTAAACGGTACTTGACACCACCTTACGTCGTTTCAATAATGCTGGGGATTTCCCTTTTAGGGACCGTGATTGGTCAACTGGTTTTCGGTTGGCTCGGAGATCGGAAGGGCCGGAAGCGAGTTTACGGGCTGGCGCTAATGCTGATGGTTTTGAGCTCAATCGGCTGCGGCTTTTCGATATTTCGAACGAGGAAGTGTGTGCTGACGAGTCTCAGTTTCTTCCGCTTCGTGTTGGGCGTTGGAATAGGGGGCGATTATCCCTTATCGGCAACGATAATGTCTGAATTCGCAAACGTGAGGACACGCGGATCCTTCATAGCAGCCGTCTTCTCGATGCAAGGTTACGGAATCCTAGCCAGTTCTGCTGTGACGATGACGGTCTGTGCGATTTTCGATCGCACCTCGGATTCTCCTAATGATTCCACACCTGAGGTAGCGGATTTGGCGTGGCGATTGATTCTGATGATTGGTGCTATCCCGGCCATGCTAACGTTTTACTGGCGGATGATGATGCCAGAAACTGCTAGGTACGTTCTGTGTTATGAATCTTATGATCCTTAATTTGGTCTGTCAACTGCTATATATCTACGTGTCCCCGTTTTCATTCACTAAAAACCTAGAGGTACCTTCTCATCGAGTATCATAAGAATTGGTAGAGGAGAACTTAACATTAATTCCATGGTACTTTATCGTTGATTGATTATAGAATAAATATGAAAAATAATTCGAATTTATAGATATTTAATTATATCAATCAGTCATGTCTATATAGCAAACAAAGAGGGCAGAGATTGGATACAAGGAATAGACCATGGAATACATAATTACACGGCATGCAGTCGAGACATATTATGGAATGTGGTCGTTGAGAACCCAAGATTCAATAAATAGACCTAGCAGTTTTTTAGTACCTGCTGGTAATTAATAATATATTTTAGTAATAATACCGAAAAGGTGGTGTTTAACAATTGGGAGCATGAACCTTTCATACCTTCCTGTGTTTTGGGTACTTGTTTGGTGATTATTGGTGAACGGAAACTTCACTCCATTTTTAATCGTGGTTGCATTTGAATGATGGGGATATAGATTGAATTCGAGTTTATCCGTACTGTTCAAGTGCTGGATTTTGTTATTCTTAAGTTCCATTAATTCGAGTTTAAACAGCACTTTTATTTTGGTAGATTTACAGCTTTAGTGGAGCAAAACGTCAGACAAGCAGAGAGAGATATGGGAGATGTCTTTGATGTGCCTTTGGATGAGATCGCTGAAGATATCGAAGTCCCACCCAACCCACCATTTTATGGACTTCTCTCCAAGCGATTCTTTCGCTTCCATGGTCGAGATCTCTTTGCCTGTGCAGCCTCCTGGCTCCTCCTGGATATCGTATTTTACAGCAGCAATCTTTCCCAATCTCATATTTACAAGCGCTACCTCCCAAGCCGCGACTCCATGAACGCCTACCGAGAAGCATTTCAGGTTGCCAAGTTTCAAGCAATCATCGCAATCGCCTCAACTATTCCCGGATATTGGGCTACTATATTACTCGTCGACCGCATTGGCCGTGTTAAAATCCAAATCATGGGCTTCTTTTTCATGGCCACCTTTCTGCTCGCTCTTGGAATCCCTTATGACTCGTACTGGTACCATCATCACAACATAGGTTTCGTGTTCCTCTATGGTCTAATATTCTTCTTCTCGAATTTCGGACCCAATTCGACGACGTTCATCGTGCCCGCTGAACTCTTTCCTGCAAGGTTCCGATCAACTTGTCATGGGATATCTGGCGCTGCCGGCAAGGTCGGAGCCATGATTGGGGCAGTGGGACTTCTCTGGGCTTCACAGAGTCAGCGCAAGGAGGAAGTTGATCCAGGCTACGCAAAAGGGATTGGTGTGAGAAACTCGTTACTGTCTCTTGCTGGGGTGTGTGTTCTGGGAATGGTGGTGACATACTTCTTCACACGTGAAACCAAGGGAAGACCATTAGAAGAAAATGAGAGAGAGGAAAAGGATGAGGGAGGGCTCCTACCAGAATGACAAACCAAAGCCCTTTTCTCTCTCTTTTTTTTTTTTTTTTTTTTCTGGGTAACAAAAAGCCCTTTTCTCTTGATCTTGTAAGTAATATGTGAATTAATTAAAAATCCCTCCCCAGTACTGATTAGGGCTGGCAACGGGTTGAATACGGTACGGATCTGTCATGATCCGAATCCGAACCGAAAATAAAAATCCGATATCCGAATTCGATCCGAAATCCGACGGATCTGTTATATGTGAATCCGAATTCGAAACCGAATTTATATACTGTATCCGAATTCGAAATTCGACCGAATAAATAACCGAAATCCGAATTCGATCCGAATTAGATCCGATTTGAACTTAAAATTCAAAAGTCAAGTTTAACTATTAAAGCAAATTTTAATTATCAAAACTAATGAGCCATATAAATATTAAAGCAAGATATGAATAAGGATAGTTCAACCATGGTTTATACAAAGTTTACCAATGATGTAATGAAAAGTATATGTTGATTTCAGTTCGGATCTTTTTCGGATCGGATATGGACAGATTCGGATTCGGATCCGAATTCGGTCGGATCCGAAATCCGATATCCGTATTCGAACCACGGATCTATATTTTCGGATCGGATTCGGGATTTTCGGATCGGATTCGGGTCGGATTCGGATATATATCCGACCCATTGCCAGCCCTAGTACTGATAGCATGAGAAAGATAGGAAGAACGGCTTTTCCTCGGACTGCTTTTGTGTGTGCTAATTAAATAACTTTTTCAGCCTCTCAGATATCATGAAAGAGGTTTCCATTAATTTCCTTCTTCTCCTCTGATAACGGTAATTTTCCATTGATTAATTATCCTAAAATTAATATCTTAGGATGTGGGATCCATTTACATATGCCAATTTTAAGCCAAAACTCCGCTTTTTGAATCTGAAAACAAAACTTCTTGTATCAAACCCAGAACTAGATACATATAGGGCTGGCAATGGGTCGGATATATATCCGAATTCGATCCGAATCCGATCCGAAATTGGTGAATCCGATTCGAAATCTAAAATCCGTGGTTCGAATACAGATCTGAAATCTAAGATTCAAAAAAATTCGGATTCAAATATGGATATACATATATCCGATCCGAATATGATCCGACCGAAATCATATATATCCTATACATAAACCCAGAGCAGACATTAGTTAGATTGTAGACCATTTATAAATTACGGTTGAACCATCATAACTAAAACCAAAAACCTTTAGAGAACGATTTGTCCTAAATCTAAACTTTTTCTTCTCTTTGTCGCTGCCACCCTCCAGTGACTGGTACCTACAAACCCACTTAAAGAACCAATTCCAAAATCCCCTATTTTGCTCTGGAATTCCATTGTCTAGAACAGGCCAGTCGTTTTAAGTTCCGGGGTACTATTTTTTTTGCCAGTCGCTCAATATCCATTGTTGCGTGGTCCTTCAAATTTGAAATTCAAACCCATTTCTCATTTAAATCCCTCTCTGAGTAGGGTTGGCAATGAGCGGGATATATATCCGAATTCGATCTGAAACCGAAATTGGCGAATTCGAATATAGGATTTAGATCCGTGGTTCGAATACGGATCTGAAATCTAAGATCCGAAAAAATTCGGATTCAAATACGAATATACATATATCCGATCCGTATTCGACCGATTGCCACCCCTAGATACATATCAGTTCAGCTTCAACACAAGTTAATCATATCATATCAAACTAATAAAAGAAGTTAAGAAGTTAAGAAGTTAAGCGAGTTTCTATATACATTCACTTCTAATCGATGCCGGGTGTTAAAACTTCCCAAACCGGAAGTAATTTTGAGTCCTAACTCGTCTACACACTGGTCCAATATAATATATGGTTCAGAACCAAATTGAAAGAGAGGAGCTAACAGTTAGACAAATGTTAGGCCAACTAATTGTCAACGTAAAGAGATCCACTGTACAGCGTTGATTTTGGCATCATAGTTTTAAATTTAACCAAGATTTTGATACATTTAAATTTCGTGGCCTTGAAAGAAATAGAACTTTTCTGTTATTTCTGTTCCCAAAAATTTTGGAGATCTTCAAAAAGACACAACAGAATTTTAATCCATTTATTTTGTTTAGATGAATGAAAATAATTTAGCTTCATCATTCATCTCCATATATATATATATATCTGTGTGTGTATGTGTGTGTGTGTGTTGCCATCATTTCCGGCTCGACTCCGGAACGTGTGAGTGCGTGGGCATGCCAGCATCTGTGCCGATGCAAAGAAGGAGTCGGAGACTTTTGACCCCGGTGCCATTCGTACACAAAACCAGACTGGTTGCGGTTCAGATATAACCCGGCCGCCTATAGATTGGAAGACTTCTGATCCGGCGATTTCTAAGAGGATTGGGGTTTGTCCTCTAAGGTTCTTCCCCTAATTTTATGGGAATATTAACGACGGCCACGTTGGTGGTGGCCGTTTGATGTAGAATCTGCCGAAATTGAGGGCCGTGTGAGATGACGGCCGTTTCAAGGATGAATGTGCCGTGTGGGGTGACGGTCATTTCAAGGATGAATGGTGATGAGAATCAATAAAAAGGTAAAAAGAAGACCAATAAAATCTTAGTACCTGCCGCCTGTTTCCCTATGACCGTGATCGGTAACATAGAAAGAAGAGATCAGGGGCCGCCTTGAAGATTACTGGTTCTAGGGTGCACATCGTAACTGTCCTTAGCCTTGCTTGAAGGTGTAAGTGAGATCGTACCTAGCGATCGGAGTAGGGCGTATCTTAAAATCGTACCTAGCCATGATCGGAGTAGGGCGTACCTTCTTAGCCTTGTTTAGGAGTAAGGGGGATCTCCATATGTTGTTGCGACTAGAAGCAACAAAAGGATAAACTACTTCATGCTATGAAGATAGCATGAGAGTAGGGTGGTCTGAGAAGACCGAATAAGGAGTCTGAAGAGACCAAAATAGCTAGTGTAGTTGTGTGTTGATCAAGGGATCTCTTTCCCTTGTCTGCAGATCCCTATTTATAACTTCCCAATGGTCCACTCTTATGAAGTTGAACCCCACCTGACATAAACCACCCATGTTTTTAGAAAGTGGGGGACCCCACTTCCCATGTTCTTTTAGAGAGCTCTTTCTTGTGGCTAACCTCCCACGTAGTAGTGGGTTTTTTAACAAACCCCACTTCTCTAAATTGAGGGACACTTGTAGCCACATAACATTTTAATTCAACCACCGAGCTACGGCAAGTGTAAACAATATGAAATTAACCACCTTATTTTAACTTTTTAATGTTTTTCCCTACCTAAATATGTATATGCACATTCACATACATGTTCTAATAAAATGATACTAGCAATGGGGCCCGTGTAATGCACGGGCAAATAGTTTTAATAATTATTTTGACTTAGATGCCTTATTTTAAATGCCAAGTGTTAAATGCCGAGTGTTAAATACAACAAAACATCCAAGTGGAAACTGTTATCTGATGAAATACCACTTGTAAAAAAGAAAAATAGAACATATGAAACCCAAGCTTGAGTTGTTGCTGAGAAATAAAAAAAACTCAAAGTAAATGTGTATACAACCATAGTTAATGAATCCTCTCGTTGATTATAATATTTAATTTCTGAAATAAAAAAACTCAAGAGCTGAGAAATAAAAAAAACTCAAGAGCTGAAATTTCTAAATCCTCTTCTTAATTATAATATTTAATTCTTGGGTATCTGATGTAAATGGGAAATCCAATGTGTAAACTGCCAGAATGAGAAAATTTTTCGAGTCAAGAGTTTCATTCAATGCAACTATAGTTAATGAATCATTCAAAAAAGTCATTATCATTGTTCTTAGGCTTAGCGCAGCACATCATCTCTTCATGGTTTTCATGGTTAGAAGATTGTACCCAACTCATAAATTGATGGTGGTATCATACACAATGGCTCACATATTTTTAACAATAAAAAACGTCTATATTATTACACCTTTTTTTTTCTGATAAAGTAAAACCAATAACCATTATTAAAGTTATCAAATTTCATTAGATGGGCTTACTTACAAACCCGCTCTACCTTCTTGTTTTTGCAGGTAAACATTATATTCAGCTCATATTAACAACTATCTGGAGATTGAAATTACTTGGGGAATATCCTAACTAAACTAAAAAATCGGCACATACACTCAGAAAATTTGAGTGGTTGCAACCTTAGCAACATTTGACATGAAAGTAGGATTGACATCTCTCTTGAAAAGTTCCATAACTTGTAAAAACTCCAGCTATGTTTCCAAACCTCTAAAATATTTATACACCTTAATTACATTAGGGAAGGGAAGAGAGAGAGAGAGAGGGATAGTTTGAATCGCACCCCAAGAATCCTCAAACTCATTGGCTTTCCTATTCAATAAATTACATTCATAGCAAAAATGAAAATGGAGGAATAGCAAGTTAAAAAGAGAGATGAATTAAGATGTTAGCTCAAAAATTGGGATGAAATTGTCAATTGATGGAACACTTAATTCCAATCAATAATAATGGAAGAAAAAAAAACCTTGAGGTGAGAATTCAGGTTCGAACATGCGCAGTTCTGGTATCACAATATTCTGCAGCAACAGTCAATTAGAAAAAAAAAATTTGCCAATTAGTCTCATATGATCCTCATTACACCATCTACAATATAGCAGAAATCTAGCAAAAATGCAAGATAGAAAGGATGGCAAAAACACCATCAAATAAGAGGCTGAATTTCACAGAGAAATTCACAATTAAGTACAATATGAAAGGCAAACACAGCCTCCATTGGATCATCAGTAATGTATAACTGACCTTGGTTTAATTCAGGTTCATACTTCACAGCCATCAACTCAACATCCTCCATTAGCATCCTGACAATCTTCTTCCTCATCTTCATAAACAAAAACTATGACAGAGCAAAGCAACAATCAAGCACGAAAAGTGGGCTCCTGTAATTGCGAATTCATCAACAGAAAATTCAGATATTTTATATAAAACAAATGAAAAAGGAGATGATTCTCTGTGTTTCTGTCTCTATTGACTTAGAAAAAATCGAGGATAGAAGCAATGGAGATGTCGCTGATGATCATTATTATCTTTACATGGTATAATGTCTTTTTAATCGGCTTTACCTTGCTTAAAAATAAATTAATATGATATAAAACACAGTGCTGATTTCATGTGATAGTAACTCAGAAGTCTTCCACGATTAAGTACAAACAAAAAAGCTAATATTTTAGGTTCTGTGTGTGGTTAGGTTAAGTTTCAATTATGCCTTGCAGCTGCAAAGATTTTTTGTTTTTTTTTCCCCACTTGAGGGGGGATGATTATGGAAAATTTTTCTAATCAAATGATTTAATGCCTACAGGTTCTCCATATCATGGGAAGGGTCCTTCCAAGTAAGCTATTCTAGATCAATAGTTCTGTGATTATTATTACTATCCTCTCTCAATGAATATTAATACTAATATGAGAATAAAAATTAATCTTTGCACAACAGGACGCAGATTTGGGGAGGCGTCTCCCACAGGGATTGAATTCTACAACAATATTATAAATGCCGAGATCGAATTCTACAACAATATTATAAATGCCCTCTTGGTAAAAGGTAAATTATTGATGATTACTATACTTTCAAAAGATTAAGCCATTCATGGTTGCCTATTTGAGTATACACCACAATATACACAGGCACTAATTGGGAAATAAATTTTCTTCTTGTTAAAAATAGCTTAACGATGAAATGCTTCAGGGTGGAGCATCTCATTTACGCTATATGGATCATACATGAAATTGGAACGGTTTTTAAAATGAAAAAATAAAAAAATTTCTTTTTATTAAAAATAGCTTAGGCAAGAAATCCTTCAGGTCGGAGCATATTAACAATTGGAATGGTTCGAGTAATCCAAAGAATCTAAAACAAATTGAAACCAAAAGTAATAAAATATAAAATAAATGGAGAAATAGAAAACCAAGAGTACTAAGAAAATGAAGTAGACCTTGCGATAAGTGGTGCCATCTTCCTCTACGGTCCAACCAGTTTCAATACATAGAACTTGGGCAGAAACCGAAAGCTTGATTGCCGATTGCTTCTTCTCCAGATAGTCTTGTTCTTCTTCTTGAGGAGATTATTAGGGCGCCAATCTGTACGATTGCTCTAAATGTTAAGAATCCACCCTAAATAGAGAAAAAAAGAAGCAACCAAAAAATTCTTAACAACCTGAATACCAGAATCACTTACGAAGAAACTATTATCCAAGGCACCCAAGGCCAAGCGTAAATCACTTATCACCGAATTCCAACCCCATAGGTTAAGAGAGATCAAGTCGATAGCTCTGGGCCTCCGGTTCAAATCGAGAAACCTGAAAGAACTCGGTCGGAAACATGTTCTCTGGAACCACCTCAATTAAGCGAACGTTAGGAGGAGCCATCAAAGTTGAAGACACAGTCGAAGAAGAAGACGGCGATGAAGTAGAAGCGGAGCCAGGGATTGCACCTGTGGTGGTCGACACAGGCGATGAACTGCTGCTACAAAACAACGGATTGTCCCTTTTCTTCAAAAACTCAACAACCGTGGACAAAGGCAATGATGATGAGGAGCTTGTGTCCAGGTGATACCTTGATAAAGCACTAATGCTCCTCGATCTTCGATGTGGGATTTTCTTGGTTGAGTTATCAGAATCACTATCTCTAGCAATCAAAGAAGTTCCCAGATTTCCTCTTTTGGAGGTCGATCTAAATGCCGAGACCGCCAATTTTTTCGCAAAATCAAGCAGAAGAAGAAAAATAAGAGAAAAAGATGTGGGGGTTGTGCATGATAGGGAGAGAGAGCATGGGGTTGCATGACAGGGAAAGGGAGAGGGAGAGGGAGAGAACCGATCTTGGTACCGATCGTGGTATGAGACTTGAGAGAGAAGGGGCAATGGGGTTGGTCGATGAGAGGGAGAGGGAGAGGGAGAGGGAGGGGTTGGGATCTCCTCTGCGGCGGAGAAACACTGTCAACCTAGACTCTTGACGGTTGGGAGCCCCCAATTCTCTCCTTCAAGACCTTAGGAAATGTGGTAACGAACAGAGAGGAGAGAAAAAGAATCGAGGCTGTCTATTTGAGAGACAGAGGCGTTTCAGCGAGAGGAGAGAGGGAGGGTCGATTAGGGTTGGTCACTCCACAGTAAGAGCTCTGAATCTTACTGCGGAGAAGAGGACTGAGGTATTGATAGAGAGAGAAGCGAGAGACCGAGGGTTCCTTCTGGAATCCTCAACAGTAGCTCCTGCGGGACGAAGGGTTTTTTTTTTTTTTTTTTTTTTTTTTTTTTTTTTTTTTTTTTTTTTACGGAAAACAGAGGCTCGGGTATGCCAAAGCATGCGAGGCTGTCCCGAGCCTCCGAGGCAACGAGGGGGTGACACGTCAAGCGCCACCCCCCTTTCCCTTAATATATAGATTTCTGATATACCATTTCCAGCCAAATATGTGGCTGTACTTACAGAGTTGATCTGTCCACTTATGTCACTAAATTTATCTGGAAATAAATTTTTTTTAGCCACGCAACCCGTCACTATTTTTTTCAATTTGGTACTGAAAATAGAATATGTTAAGACGAATAAATCCTCCAAAAGTCCTCCCCTCTAACATCATTCAAAAACGTCGGAAGCTTTTTAACCCAAAAACAAATGGGAAAACTGGTTTTTAGTGCAACTTTTTTAAATAATTTATATTCAATCATCAATTCCTGAAAATTGAGAATTAATAACATTTTTTAAAAATAATTAAGAATTAGTATCATTTTACTGTTCATAAAAACTTTATTCGGACAATGTCCTCAAAAGACTTTGAAAACCTTTCAGTCATTTAAGGTACAAACGAGGTTTGCAATTCTTTTGAGGGTATTTTGGAAGAAATTTTTCATTAATAGTAAAAATGACACTGATTCTTAATTATTTTAAGAAAGTATCATGAATTCTAAATTTTTAGGAATTAGTTGATTGAATCTGAATTATGTTTAAAAATATCCCTAAAAACCAACTTTTCCAAAACAAATGGAGCAAAATTTGCTTAGGAGTTCGCCGCTGAATTTGCTTCCCTAAAAGTAAGTACTTTTAGATGATATTTTACAACCTATTAATCAGAAACTTTGCCTCCGGTAGACTTCAACTAACAATATATCCAAGAAATTTCCTGTACATCTTCATGAACCAGATTTTTAAAAAGGCACTTGCATCCTTGTAAACAAAATTTGTAATTTGACCATTCTATCCCTAATTAATAAAATTTGTTTTTCAACCGCTTCGTGTTGGGCGTAGGAATAGGGGGCGATTATCCCTTATCTGCAACGATAATGTCTGAATTCGCTAACGTGAGGACACGCGGATCCTTCATAGCAGCCGTCTTCTCGATGCAAGGTTATGGAATCCTAGCCAGTTCTGCAGTGACGATGACGGTCTGTGCGATTTTCCATCGCACCACAGATGCTTCGAATGATTCCACACCTAAGGTAGCGGATTTGGCTTGGCGATTGATTCTGATGCTTGGTGCGATCCCGGCCGTGCTGACGTTTTACTGGCGGATGATGATGCCGGAGACTGTGCCAGGTACGTTCTCTGAATTATGATCCTTTGGTCCGTCAATATAAGGTCCACTTTTCTCACTCCTTGAAAACCTAGCGGTATTTTCTTATCGAGTATGATAAGAGCTTGCAGAGGAGAAGCTAACACTCCATGGTTATATTGTAGAACAAACATGAAAACGATCCGACATTAATTTACAGATATTTATATCAGTCAGTCATATCTATAGAGAAAAGAAAGAGACCAGAAGATTGGATACTAGGCCATGTTATACATAATTACACGGAAGTTGGAAAATGTGGTAGTTGAGAACTAAAACTTCAATAAAATGAATCGAGCCGTATTTTAGTAATTCCTGGTAATTAATATTATTTTAGTTAACAATTAATACCTACAATGTGCTGTTTAACAATTAATATTCGTTTCTTTCCAAAGCAAGTTAGTCATATCATATCAAACTAATAAAAGAAGTTAAGGGTCCGTTTGGATCGCGTGAATTGGAGGGTGAGAATTGGAATTGAGACAAAAAAATTCCAATTCCGGTGTTTGGCTCACCAATTCTTATAAGAATTTAAAATCCCACATGACTTTTTTAGACCTCAATTCCTGCGTATCATAAGAATCATAAGTCAGACCTAAGGGGGTGTTTTTTCTAATTCACGTGAGTTACAAATCACGTACGAATTAGGTCTCTCCTCGTTTGATAATCTTCCCGACGACTATAATAAAAAAACTTCGACTACCCTTCTTCTTCAACAACAGCCTTCCCCAGAGCATCTTCCCCAGAACATCTCGATTTTGGACTGCTCTTCTTCTTCAACAACAGCCTTCCCCAGAACGTCTCGACTTTGGACTGCTCTTCTTCTTCAACAACAGCCTTCCCCAGAACGTCTTCTTCTTCGACTGCTCTGTTATCTTGGACTGATCTTGAAGAAAACCTCTCTCAGTTTCTTTCTTTAACTCTCCGCATTGTGTGGTGGGTTAACTCTGAAAGCTTTTACAAAGTTTGTAATCAGGTACCTTTTTTATTTTCTGTTTAATTTTTTACTCTGTTTTAATCCGTTTCTCTCTCTAATTCTGGGTTTGCTGGGACCATAGACCGCTGTAAGTAAGACACCATTGAAATCCGTCGACCAAGAGATTGACTGATACCGAGCAAATATTTGTTTTAATCTCTTCTCCACTTACCAATTACCCCACATGGCTTTTGTTTGGAGCATCAAGTGGAGATTCTTGCAGGGGTTTAAATAGAAAGGAGTTTTTTTAACGTGACCATCTTCTAAATAGAAAGGGTTTCAAATAGTGTCATGAAGGAAATTCCCCAAAAGACGAGACAAAGGCTTCATTCTTTTCTAATAAAATAATACAACCAAGATGCTTCAGTTTCACGAAGATGAGATGGTGAAGGAGTTACTGACTGGAAAGTTTTCAAGAACATCCTATTAGTACAGACGTGTCCCAGGTACAAATTAAAAGAAATAATGTAGTTTTTGACCTGTTCGTGTTCTGCCTTTACAAAAATTTGAAGAGTAAGGATACAAAATGCAAGAAAGAGGAGCCGCAGTGTATATCTTGCTTATGGCATGATGATCAATGCATTGTCCTACTTCTAATGATTTTTAATAAGCTATTAAAGAGGAGTATTGATGGAACTCAATTCAGACATTATTCAATTTAAGTCTATCTTGAGCATTTGAATTAGGTGCTAAACAAGCAAGGAAGATGCAGCTTTCTAAGTTCTCTGTGAATATTGGTGCATCATTACAGGGTTGAAAACTCATTGTGATATACTTACTGCCACAGATCTGCTCGATCAGAGAGAGGAAAAAGGAGGACAACTTTGAATTTATTTTAAAGATTTCTCATAGAAAAAGTCTTAGCAATCTAACTGAACAAAGATAAAGAAAGAAAGACTGATTAAATTGTTGCGATTTCCTTGTGTTTGACTGAATGGTAGTCCATAATCAATGTATTGAATGCAGCAAAGCATTCTTTATTTGTTTTCTTTATAAGAAATTACTAATGAAATTATGCATAATAAACCAACTGATTTTTATTTCAAATGGTGATTGTTGGAAAGATATTATTCATGGGATCTATCATGTCTATAATATATATATATATTTTGAATTCCAATAAGTTGGTTAATGCATGTTATCTGTTTGTTGCATTGTCCCATATGTCAAAATTTGAACTTCAAGAGTTCCATCATGTAATTTATAACAATGTGGAAACTGGTCACTATATGGAATTTTTTGAAGAATATCATGTTTGGGTTGCATATATGCTATCAGTCTGTGACTTGAATCTGCCCAGACAATCATCAACCTTTACCATGTTCTCCAAATAACCTCATGGGGTCGTAGCATTAGTCACTGGCCATGTTTAACACTGAAATCTTGCAGCTATGTTGCCTACACTTTTATGCCTTAGCTAGTTGACTTCTCATCTATTTGAAAGTAGACGGATTTTGAATATTCAGGGCATTGCTTCTAAGATTTCAGTCCATTACATCAACTTTTAGTTATGGTGACCTTACACTTCTCAAAACCCCACAACACATATTTGAACTCTGAAAAATTACAAATCCTAGACAGCCAACTTCAGCCTTTCTCATTAACTTAAATTATCATACCCAGATTTTGACCTAAATGCTTACTCAAATTCCAGGACCAAATAAAGAATTATTGAGTTTTGAGTCATTGTTTGTGTTTAGTTTTTCACCTAGATTTATTATTGGTAATATTTCTCATGTTTACTTTGCATGGATTGTTCTTTTTTTTGCTTTATACATTGTAAGTGGCTTAAACACAACTCGTATACTAAAAATTAATTATTGTGAAAATTGTTTGAATATCATTTTTTGTGTGTAAATGTTGAACTCTTTTAGTATGTCATAAGTGATGAGTTTATTATTAATATTTTAATTATCACATATAGGATGGATGACCATGGGTATGATAGTGATGAAGAAATCATGCCTATGATTGCTACTGTTGTTGGAGCTACTATGACTGTCATTGCGGTATGGTATCATCAAAGATATCTTACAAAAGAACCATCACTAAGTGATGACTATTTGAGACGTAGGTTCTTAGAAGGAATGTACAAGGAAAGCAACCAAACTTGCCGTGATCAGTTACGGCTTTATCAGACTGCATTTTATAGATTATGTCATCTTTTACGATGTAATCAAAGGTTGTGTGATTCAAGGTATGTAAGTGTGGAAGAACAAGTAACGATATTTTTACACATTATTGCCCATAATGTCAAAATCAGAGCTATCCGAGGATATTTTAGGCGTTCTACAGAAACAGTAAGTCGGTACTTCAATAAGGTGTTAAATGCAGTCATTAGTTTGCATCAAGACTTTTTAAAACCTCCTGATCGTTTACCGCCTCAAGAAATCATCAATGATGAAAGATTGAAGTATTTTACGGTAAAAATATACTACATGAACCTATTATTTTAGTTTTTTTCTATTTATATTTACTTATATTCTCATGAAATCCAATAGGACTGTATGGGAGCTTTAGATGGAACATATATTCCAGCAATGGTTCCACTTATCGACCAAGGCAGATATCGAAATAGAAAGCAAGATATTTCACAAAATTTTTTAGGGGCTTGCTCTATGGATATGAAATTCACCTATGTGTTAGCTGGTTGGGAAGGTTCTGCCTCTGATTCTAGAGTCCTACAATCTGCCCTTAGAAGAATGAAGCCGTTGGTTGTTCCTACTGGTATTCTTTTTCATCTTTTTTTTGGGATTGTAAATTTAATTAAAATATCATAAAAACATATGAAATGATATAATACCTTTTTATCGTAGGTAAATATTATCTGGTGGATGCGGGGTATGCAAACGCTACAGGATTTCTTGCTCCATATCGCGGTGTTCGCTACCATCTTAATGAATGGGTTGGTCGTACACCACGAAACCCTAAAGAGTTATTTAATCATCGACACTCTTCGGCACGTAATGTAATTGAACGAACATTTGGGTTATTGAAGAAACGTTGGGCGATTTTGAGAACTGCCCCTTTCTTTGATATAGATACGCAAGCTAAAATTGTGATTGCATGTTGCATTATTCATAATCATATTAGAAATGTCAATCCAGATGATTATCTTCAAGATTTTGAAGAGGAGTTGCAACCTGAACCTACACTACAAGAACATGATGAAATGATCACACAAGTTGAAGTTACGGAGCAATGGCAAAAATTTCGAGATGATCTTGCTCAAAAAATGTTTGCTGATTTTCTATTAAGTCGAAATTGATTAAGATTTATATTAATTTTTTTATGCCAAATAGTTGGCTTTTGAATTCAATTTTTGGGGTTTTTTTTATTATTTGGGATGTATTCATCAGTTTATAGTGTGCTTATTGAAATTGATATCGTTTATTGTTCCACTTGGATATTTTGTGATTTGAGATTATATAAAATTTATTGGTTTAAGCTTTATCACAACTTTACTTTACTTTTGCTATTTGTTATTCTACATGATAGAACAATTTTTGTTTCATATTGGAAGAATTTTTTGAAATCAAATATCTATTTTTCATATTACTAGGAATGGAAAGAGGAGAAGCTCAATTTCAATCTCAGGACACAAATGCTAAAGAGAAAGGAAAATATTTATCATGGACAATTGAGATGGATCGTGTATTAACTGAAACACTTATTGATCAAGTACACCAAGGAAACAAAGCATGTAATGGATGGAAACCGGTGGCGCTTACATCTGCAACAAAGGCTATATATGAAAAATGTAATGTTCTTATATCAAAAGAAAATGTAAGATCTCGTTTAAAAACGTGGGAGAAACACTACAGGATCGTTAATGAACTTCTCAAACAAAGTGGATTTGGATGGAATGAAACAAAAAATATGATAGAAGTAGATGATGAAGCTGTGTGGAATGCTTATATACAGGTATTTTTTAAAGTAAAGATGTTCTTATTTTTTTTATCAATTATGTACATGTATGATACTTTGTTAACTAATTTTTTTCTTTTCTTTTTTTGATTTTAATAGTCCCACAAAGAAGCTAGAGTATATCGATTCAAGGTTATTGAAAATTTTAAAAATCTCGCAATTATTGTTGGAACTGATCATGCGAATGGAGATCGTTCTGTAAATGCTGATGAAATTGATATTGATATGGGGACTAATGAAAAGGGCAATAATGATGATCCACTACCCAATGAAGTTGGTCTTGAAGACATTGATGAAACTGAAACAAATGCAGCCAATACTGTAGGAGGTCAAAATCAAAGAGCAGGATCATCTTCAACATCAACTGCACAACGTCTAACCCGAAAGAGGAGCCGCAGTAGTGATGCGCTTGCTTCTGCTGTTACTTCAATGACAGAAACCATAAAAATCATGGCAGATGCATATGCTCAGAGAGTTAAGCCCACATCTATTGCAGAAAGGTTATATAAAGAGGTCTGTAAGATCCCAGATATTGATGATGATCAAGTGCTTGATATTGTAGACTTTCTGTCTTCTGATGATAATAAAGCAGAGATATTTTTGAGCCTTGATGATGAAATGAAGAAACGATGGTTGACGAGGCATATGGTTAACATGAATCTTTAAAAGAATTCTTAGTTAATTTTTTTTCTAAATTATTGATTCTTTAAGTGTTAATAATTTTTTTATTTTTTTTTATTTTAGACCTTGATATAAAATATGTTTACTTTGGACTTTTAGGACCTTTTTATCAACTGTTAGAATTTATTTTATTTACTATTAGTTGGGCACATTAATGGTTATTGGTTGTTTTTGTTCAAAAAAAAAATTTTTTTTGGATTAAATGTTCTTGTTCAATTTATGTTGTCTAATCCATTTATGAGGCAATAATAATTTTCAATTTGTTATACTTTTTACTATAAAAAAGAAATAGCTATATTTGTAGATTAAGTATTCCACATAAGAGCGCCAAATGCTTATATTGGATTGGTTGTTGCCTATTCTAGATGACACCTTTTCAAGATCATCTTGTACTGTGTAGGCTCGATGAACCACGTATTGTTGTATGTGCTTACATCATATCATGCATCTTGATAAAATCAACAATAAAGATTCTTACGGATTTGTTTTCATCCAAACAATGGAATTGAAATTCACGTGTGAATTTCAAGAAAATTCCATAACTTAGCCAAACACCAAAATTTTAATACCTATGAATTCAAATTCATTGGATTTCAAATTCATGTGTGTTCAAATTCTCACGGATGTTTAAATTCACACGATCCAAACGGACCCTAAGCGAATTTCTATATATATCCTTCTAATCGATGCCACGTTTTTTTTTTGACTTCCCAAACCTGAGCTAAATTTAAGTCCTAACCCGTCTACACACTAATTGGACGAATGGTTCAGAACCAAATTGAAAGAGAGGGGCCAACAGTACCATAAATGTTAGGCCAAATAATCGTCAACGTAAGTGGTCCACACAGAATTGACTTTGGCATCATAATTTTAAATTTCACCAAGATTTTGGTACATTTCAATTTCGTGGAGTTGAAAGAAACAGAACTTTTCTGTTATTTCTGTTCCAAAAAATTCATGAAACTTCAAAAAGACTCAACAAAATTTTAATCCATTTATTTTGTTTAGATGAATGAAAACTTTTAGCTCCTATATATATATTAGCTTTTTAATGTTTGTCCCTATATAAATATGTATATGCATACTCACATATATGTCTCCAAGTACACAAATAAATACATACATAAGTTCTTATATTTCATGATAATCATGTAAATTATATTTCTAGTTAAATTTTATATAACGTAAGTAATGTGTTCATTGATTTTAAACTTTTGAATTGACTCAAGTTCTTGATAAAAAATTTTACATATTACTCCATAATTTCAAAAAAAAAAAGTATGTTTATGAATAACATATATTCTAATAAAATGATATTGCTGATATACAATTTTGAGTAATATTTCTGATACACATAGTCCTAGTTTAGTACTTCAAAGTTCAGTGCATCTTTTCCAGCCAAATATGTGGCTGCTCTGATAGAGTTGATCCTTCCAATTATGACAGTAATTTTATCTGAAAAGAAAATAAATTTTTTTAGCCAAGCAACCAGTCACTTTTTTTTTATTTGGTACTGAAAATAGAATATATTAAGACGAATAAATTTTCCAAAATTTCTCCCCATATATATTCATTCTTTAGCAAATCATTCAAAAACGTGGGAAGATTTTTAACCCAAAAACAATTAGAGCAAAATTTGCTAAGGAGTCCGCCACTGAATTTGCTTCTCTATAAGCACTCTTACGACATAAAAAGGTAGCAATAATAGTAGCAAGTGGTGGTTGATAATGCTAAGATGGAGTTGTGGCAAAACTAGGAAAGACAAAATAAGAAATAAACATTTGAAAGTGACTAGGGATAGCATACATTAGGGATTAAATGGAGGAGAATAGGTTAAATTGATTTGGTCATGTAAAACATATACCAAGAGATGAAGTTATAAGAAAGGTGTGAGCGAGTAATAGAGCTAAGATCAAGAGACATATATTGAAGGGCCTAAGCGAATAAGAGGAAACCTAAAAAAACATGAATGGAGTCTATAAAAAAAAGATTTAATTTTTTTATGAAATAGGATGGAGAGACAAGATTTATGTCGCTGACCACACTTTGATGGAAACTCGCTTATGATGATGATGATATGTTGAAAGCTAGTCATATTTAATCAATTTCTCCCAACATGATTCAATTTATTAGGAACTACCAGTTAAGATTCTTTTCAATTATTCTCATTTTAAAGCTGTTTACTTCAAATTATTGATTTAATTTAGATCTATTAGATTAATATTTCAAAAATATGAATTTGATAACACCGTTACTTTTATTTAAAGCTTTTATTTGGGATAATTGAAACGTAAGGCCCTATACAACTGTAGCTGTGAAGGGGTCCACGCGGAGTAGACCTTGTAAATTGCGATTAAGTTTCCCTTGCTTAGAAAATTGAACTTATTTTCCTATTTTGTATTCGATGTCCAATTGCGCCGAACCATCTTAGATGTAAATGAAAACGTGGAAGTGATTGCTCCTCTGGGGAGTGTTTGGCAAAACAATTAGTGCTTCTAGCATGACTTCAATTTTGCCTTATCTAAGGTGGGCATTATAAGGGCGATTTTTGTGTCCATCCAAATGCGACTCTCGTGCTGAGATATGGTTTGTGCAAAGTTGTAACCAGGTTTGGACCAAGTCCGAACACACTGTCGAGGAAGAAACAAGAAAGAAAAGGACCGGACGGCGATATCTTTATCTCTGACCATGTTAATGGAGAGGAAGAGAGACCTGGTGGGCCAGTTTAACACGGAATGAGAAATCGCCTGCAATACTTCACTACAAACTGACGTGACAGCATGTCACGAGAATAGCAACGTATTCAGCCCGTTTGGAATATTCATGGAATCAAAACTTCGGAAAGCAATGCATATTTTTTCCGATCAGGTCATCCCTATCGAGGTTTCTGGCTTTACCCTCGAACGCTATATATTCTGAGGCCGAACAACAAAGGTTTTCCACATCGAAAACTGGTCTTGAGCGTTTTAATTCATTCGTTTCAAGCTCGCGCAGCAATGGGGCTGAGGGTCCTAGACGCTCTTGATTCGGCACGTACCCAATGGTATCACTTCAAGGCAATCATAATTGCCGGGATGGGGTTGTTCACCGACTCCTACGACCTCTTCTGCATTCCTCCGGTCGTCATACTGCTAGGGCGGATCTACTACGCCGACGAACCAGATCACGGTAAACGGTACTTGACACCACCCCACGTTGTTTCAATAATGCTGGGAATTTCCCTTTTAGGGACCGTGATTGGTCAACTGGTTTTCGGTTGGCTCGGAGATCGGAAGGGCCGGAAGCGACTTTACGGGCTGGCGCTAATGCTGATGGTGTTGAGCTCAATTGGCTGCGGCTTTTCGATATGTCGAACGAGGAAGTGTGTGCTGACGAGTCTCAGCTTCTTCCGCTTCGTGTTGGGCGCAGGAATAGGGGGCGATTATCCCTTATCTGCAACGATAATGTCTGAATTCGCTAACGTGAGGACACGCGGATCCTTCATAGCAGCCGTCTTCTCGATGCAAGGTTATGGAATCCTAGCCAGTTCTGCTGTGACGATGACGGTCTGTGCAATTTTCGACCGCGCCTCGGATTCTCCTAATGATTCCACACCTGAGGTAGCGGATTTGGCGTGGCGATTGATTCTGATGATTGGTGCGATCCCGGCCGTGCTGACGTTTTACTGGCGGATGATGATGCCGGAGACTGCTAGGTACGTTCTGTGTTATGATCCTTTGTTCTGTCAACTGCTATATATCTACGTCTCCCCGTTTTCATTCACTTAAAACCTAGCGGTGTTTTCTCATCGAGTTTCATAAGAATTGTTGGAGGAGAAGTTAACATCAATTCATTGGTACTTAATCTTTGATTGATTATAGAAGAAATACGAAAAATTCAATAAGTAGAGCAAACAAAAAGGGCAGAAATTGGATACTAGGAATAGGCCATGGTATACATAATTACACGGCAGTTGGAATTAATATATTAAGGAATGTGGTAGTTGAGAACCAAAAATTCAATAAGTAGACCTAGCAGTCTTTTAGTACCTGCTGGTAATTAATAATATTTTAGTAATAATACCTAACAGGTGTTTTTTAACAATTGGGAGCATGAACCTTGCATACCTTCCTGTGTTTTGGGTACTTGTTTGGTGATTATTGGTGAACGGAAACTTCACTCCTTTTTTAATCTTTGTTGCATTTGAATGATGGCGATATAGCTTGAATTCGAGTTTATCCATACTGTTCAAGTGCTGGATTTGTTATCCTTAAGTTCCATTCGAGTTTAAACAGCCCTTTGTTTTGGTAGATTTACAGCTTTAGTGGAGCAAAATGTCAAACAAGCAGAGAGAGACATGGGGAATGTGTTTGATGTGCCGATGGATGAGATTGCTGAAGAGATTGAAGTCCCACCCAACCCACCATCTTATGGACTTCTCTCCAAGCGATTCTTTCGCTTCCATGGTCGAGATCTCTTTGCCTGTGCAACCTCCTGGCTCCTCCTAGATATCGTATTTTACAGCAGCAATCTTTCCCAGTCTCATGTTTACAAGCGGTACCTCCCAAAGAGAACCTCCATGAACGCCTACCAAGAAGCATTTCAGGTCGCCAGGTTTCAAGCAATCATCGCAATCTGCTCGACCATTCCCGGATACTGGGCCACTATGTTACTAGTCGATCGCATCGGCCGTGTTAAAATCCAAATCATGGGCTTCTTTTTCATGACCATCTTTCTGCTCGCTCTTGGTATCCCTTATGACTCATACTGGCACCGTCATCACAACGTAGGTTTCGTGTTCCTCTACGGTCTCATATTCTTCTTCTCAAATTTTGGACCCAATTCCACAACGTTCATCGTTCCCGCTGAACTCTTTCCTGCAAGGTTCCGATCAACTTGTCATGGGATATCTGGTGCTGCCGGCAAGGTTGGAGCCATGATTGGGGCGGTGGGACTTCTCTGGGCTTCTCAGAGTCAGCGCAAGGAGGACGTTGAACCAGGCTACGCAAAAGGGATTGGCGTGAGAAACTCGATACTATCACTTGCTGCCGTGTGTGTTCTGGGAATGGTGGTGACATACTTCTTCACACGTGAAACCAAGGGAAGACCATTAGAAGAAAATGAGAGAGAGGAAAAGGATGAGGGAGGGCTCCTACCAGAATGACAAACCAAAGCCCTTTTCTCTTGATCTTGTAAGTAATATGTGAATTAATTAAAAATCCCTCCCCACTACTCATAGCATGAGAAAGATAGGAAGAACGGCTTTTCCTCGGATTGCTATTGTGTATGCTAATTAAATAACATTTTCAGCCCCTCAGATATCATGAAAGAGGTTTCCATTAATTTCCCTTTCTCTTCTGGTAACGGTAATTTTCCATTGATTAAGTATCTTAAAATTAATATCTTAGGATGTGGGATCCATTTACATATGCCAATTTTAAGCCAAAACTCGGCTTTTTGAATCTGAAAACAAAACTTCTTGTATCAAACCCAGAACTAGATACTTCTCAGTTCAGCTTCAACACAAGTTAATCATATCATATCAAACTAGCTAATAGAAGAAGTTAAGCGAGTTTCTATATACATTCACTTCTAATCGATGCCAGGTGTTAAAACTTCCCAAACCGGAAGTAAATTTGAGTCCTCACTCGTCTACACACTGCTCCGATATATGGTTCAGAACCAAATTAAAAGAGAGGAGCTAACAGTTAGACAAATGTTAGGCCAATTAATTGTCAACGTAAAGAGATCCACACAGCGTTGATTTGGCATCATAGTTTTAAACTTAACCAAGATTTTGATACATTTAAATTTTGTGACTTTTCTGTTATTTCTGTTCCCAAAAATTTTGGAGATCTTCAAAAAGACACAACAAAATTTTAATCCATTTATTTTGTTTTGATGAATGAAAAAAATTTTGCTTCATCATTCATCTTCATATCTATATATATAATTAACCACCTTATTTTAACTTTTTAATGTTTTTCCCTATCTAAATATGTATATGCATATTCACATATATGTTCTAATAAAATGGTATTTCTGATATAAAATTTTGAGTAATATTTCTGATATACATAGTCGTAATTTAGTACTTAAAAGTTCAGTGCATCATTTAATATTTCAAAAATATGAATTTGATAACACCATTACTTTTATTTAAAGCTTTTATTTGGGATAATTGAAACGTAAGGCCCTATACAACTGTAGCTGTAAACGGGTCCACGCGGAGTAGACCTTGTAAATTGCAATTAAGTTTCCCTTGCTTAGAAAAGTGAACCTAGTTTCCTATTTTGTATTCGATGTCCAATTGCGCCGAACCATCTTAGATGTCAATGAAAACGTGGACTTCAATTTTGTCCTTATCTAAGGTGGGCATTATAAGGGTGATTTTTGTGTCCATCCAAATGCGACTCTGGTGCTGAGATATGGTTTGTGCAAAGTTGCAACTTGTAACCGAGCTTGGACCAAGTCCGGACTCCGAACACAGAAGCAACAAGAAGTAAAGCAACGTATTCAGTCCGTTTAGCATATTCACGTGTTAGTCTAAATATCAGTTATTAAAATATAATAATAATAACTTTATGCATATTTGAATAGGATTGATTTGTATTTACCTTTATATAGTTGTCCCATGTATCATCTTCCGCAGTCACATTCTTGGTAATTGGATTCCAACCAAATCCACTTTCCTTTTCAATCAACTTCTTGAACTCTCTGTATTTTTTTCTTAAGCCATTATACTTATTCTTGAATTGCTCACTTGTGTACCGCTTTTTAGTTCGCTGAAAGAACTCCTCTCGAATCTCTTTCCATGCAGTTCTTGTAAATGTTGAAGTTGGTCTATTTCCCTTTTTAACATGTTCTACCATGATATCAATGAATATTTGTTCATTTGTTTGGGTCCAAGTAGCTGCCTCAATCTCGTCGCGATCAATATCTATAGTCGGGGCTGCTGCCATCTGAATGAAAAAGTGCAATAAAAGAGAAACGTTAATACATTACAAATGCCAAAAGAAAATCAATAACAGAGAGCTCTTTATAGGTCTTCTTCAAAAGTTAGCAACATCAGTTTCTCTCAGAGTGTCGTAAAAACCCAAAAAATCAGAACGTAGCAATTATGTGCCAATTCATTATGACACACATGAGAACACATATCTACCAACTTGATCTTTAAAAGCATACACATGATAACACAGTTCGTGCAAATTCACTAACCAGCCAACTGGCTCATTAAAACCATATGGTTATTCAGCATTCAAACCCAACAAATCTACAACTATTACAATCACTAGAGTGAATCGACTATTTGAAAGGCATAATTAAAGTAGAATTATGAAACACATGAGAACACATAAATGAAGCTGAAACCAAGGTAATACTAGTGATTATATACTCCATTTCAAATGTGTGGAAGTTATAATAGAAGTGGAAAGTATGATCCACCTGAGGGATTGGCATTCACCTGGGGATTTTACAAATATATATAAATCCAAAATGAAATAACTGAACAAAAGAAAGCACAGATAAAAGAAAAGTCCGCTTTCAATCATGAAAGCCAGCCCCCCATCCCCCCCTATTAAATACCTGTCCATCTCTTCATCTTCTTTGTTTTCCTTTTTTCCTTCCAATTTCTGTAAAATGGTTGTGCATGGGATCAATCTCAAACACACTTCCTTAACCACTCATGAAACCCATCACCTTATAACCAAGCTAGACTTCCCAGCCATGAATTCTAGGCTTACTGTCCTTGTATTGAAGGTTCTAGTCTCTTGAGCCCCTTTAAACTCCTTCCATGTCTTTCTTAACAAATACGAAAAAAATTATGTTAGAGAGGATGAAAATGTAAGAATGAAGAAAAGCTAGTTAAACTCCTTCAAGTAATCTTATTATTTGAACAGATAACCTCACCCATATTCAGTGCCCTTTTCCTATTTTTCTGCTTACAAAATATATATATATCAAAGAACTGACCTAAGAACCTATCCAATTCAATTTTATTGCCTCTCAAGGCCCTCACGAACAAGAAATTTGCACACAACTCAGTTCACAATCAGAATGATGTGGAACATAACTGACATTTATCAGTCAATAAGATGAATTTACAGAAAGCGAGAGTAAGAATTGGAACAAACAATGTAATAAGGAATTTTAGAACATATGAAACCCTGGAGTTATCTTTTGGGACTTTAAGAATTGGAGACCTCAACCTACTAATTAGATCATTATCAAACCACCTGAACTTTTGAAGGTCATGAGCTTACAAATAATGACTGAACTTTCAAAAATGTAATATTCCAATGCTTGTAACACAATATGATTTAGCATTTGCTATCTTAATCTCAGGTCCACGTTCTAAAACCATCAAAATTTGTCACTACCAATAAAATACTTACCACAAATGCATTGTATATAAAATCAGAGACATATGCTCACATACAGTGGAGAGATCGATGCAACCAAGCTCTCAGAAAATGGGGTCGAAGGTGAAAACACAATCACCGCCACGAGCAGAGACAGAGCAACGAGGAGAACGATAAAGAGGGGTTTTACAGAGAACAAGATCATTTATCTGTTCTCTACACAATTCCAGAATTTGTGGCGGTAACTATAAACTCGATCCGAAAGAAGCGATGACCGTGTCGGTGATCTCACTCCCAAAAGCAGAAGCCAAATCTAAACACTAAACACTATTTTTGACAAAACATTGAAGTGGATTATGCAAAATCACGGAAACGTGCACAGGCGATATCCAATGGCTGAATAATGAATGTAAAAGCAGAAAATCACACAAGACGGAAAAAAAGGAAAGAAAGGGGGAAATCAAAATTAGGGTTCTAATGTCTCATTGAAACTCGCATGTATATATAGACAGATCCTATGGAGTGAGATCTAACGTAGTGCCAGGACTATGTAGACACAAGAACAAGAACGAACGGTAAAAATTTGAAAGAACTCACCATTTCAGAAACGAAATAGTAGGAATGTGCAGCGAAATCGTGAAAAAAATTGATAGAGAGATGAGAGCTTTGAGAGGGTCTTACGTTAAGAGAAATGTCTTTGATTCTTGTTTCTTCTTTCACTTGGATGCACTAGTCATACTCGAGGAAGAGTTCTGTTGCCGTTGCCGTCTGTGCGCTCGACGAAGACGAGTTCTGTTGCCGTCTGTGCAAAGAAGACGAGAGTTGTATCGAACAGGAAAAAAATAACTTATTACAAAAATGCCATTCAATTAAAAAACGGTTCATCGTTTTTAAAAATGAAAATTTTCGGTTTCTGAAAACCCGATTATTTTTCACCCGTTTTTTAGAAAAACGGTTTGAAATTATTTTCAACTAAACACGTTTTTGACTTTTTGTGTTTAAAAACCGAAAAACAGTTTCTGAACACGTTACCAAACACCCTCTAAGACTTCCGAACGTAAATTTATATTTTATCCGATCAGGTCATCGCTATCGAGGTTTGCTGGCTTTACCGTCGAACGCTATATATTGTGAGGCCGAACGACCAAGGTTTTCCACATCGAAAACTGGTCTTCATCGTTTTAATTCATTCGTTTCGAGCTCGCGCAGCAATGGTGCTGAGGGTCCTAGAAGCTCTTGATTCCACACGTACGCAACGGTATCACTTCAAGGCAATCATCATTGCCGGGATGGGGTTGTTTACAGACTCTTACGACCTCTTCTGCATTCCACCGGTCGTCAAACTGCTAGGGCGGATCTACTACGACGACGAACCAGATCCCACTAAACGGTACTTGACACCACCTTACGTCGTTTCAATAATGCTGGGGATTTCCCTTTTAGGGACCGTGATTGGTCAACTGGTTTTCGGTTGGCTCGGAGATCGGAAGGGCCGGAAGCGAGTTTACGGGCTGGCGCTAATGCTGATGGTTTTGAGCTCAATCGGCTGCGGCTTTTCGATATGTCGAACGAGGAAGTGTGTGCTGACGAGTCTCAGCTTCTTCCGCTTCGTGTTGGGCGTTGGAATAGGGGGCGATTATCCCTTATCGGCAACGATAATGTCTGAATTCGCAAACGTGAGGACACGCGGATCCTTCATAGCAGCCGTCTTCTCGATGCAAGGTTATGGAATCCTAGCCAGTTCTGCTGTGACGATGACGGTCTGTGCGATTTTCGATCGCACCTCAAATTCTCCTAATGATTCCACACCTGAGGTAGCGGATTTGGCGTGGCGATTGATTCTGATGATTGGTGCTATCCCGGCCGTGCTAACGTTTTACTGGCGGATGATGATGCCAGAAACTGCTAGGTAGGTTCTGTGTTATGATCCTTAATTTGGCCTGTCAACTATCTACGTGTCCACGTTTTCATTCACTAAAAACCTAGAGGTACTTTCTGATCGAGTATCATTTTTTTTTTTTTTTGGGTGAGTTCTCATCGAGTATCATAAGAACTGGTAGAGGAGTAGTTTACATTAATTCCATGATACTTTATCTTTGATTGATAATGGAATAAGTATGAAGAATAATTCGAATTTATAGATATTTATATCAGTCAGTCATGTCTATAGAGAAAACAAAGAGAGCAGAGATTGGATACTAGGAATGGGCCATGGAATATATAATTACACGGCATGCAGTTGAGAACTTGAGATATATTATGGAATATGGTAGTTGAGAACCAAAGGTTCAATAAATAGACCTAGAAGTTTTTTAATTAGTACCTGCTGGTTATTAATAATCTATATTTTAGTAATAATACCTAAAAGATGCTGTTTAACAATTGGGAGCATGAACCTTGCATACCTTCCCGTGTTCTGGGTACTTGTTTGGTGATAAATGGGGAACGGAAACTTAATTCACTCCTTTTTGTTTTTTTAATCTTTGTTTCTTTCACAGATTGAATTCGAGTTAGCCCGTAATGTTCAAGTGCTGGATTTTTTTGTTCTTTTAGTTCCATTCGAGTTTAAACAGCACTTTAATTAATTTGTTTTGGTAGATTTACTGCTTTAGTGGAGCAAAACGTCAGACAAGCAGAGAGAGACATGGGGGATGTCCTTGATGTGCCGGTGGATGAGATCGCTGAAGAGATCGAAGTCCCACCCAACCCACCATCTTATGGCCTTCTCTCCAAGCGATTTTTTCGCTTCCATGGTCGAGATCTCTTTGCCTGTGCAGCCTCCTGGTTCCTCCTGGATATCGTATTTTACAGCAACAATCTTTCCCAATCTCATATTTACAAGCGCTACCTCCCAAGCCGCGACTCCATGAACGCCTACCGAGAAGCATTTCAGGTTGCGAAGTTTCAAGCAATCATCGCAATCGCCTCCACGATTCCCGGATATTGGGCTACTATATTACTCGTCGACCGCATTGGCCGTGTTAAAATCCAAATCATGGGCTTCTTTTTCATGGCCACCTTTCTGCTCGCTCTTGGAATCCCTTATGACTCGTACTGGTACCATCATCACAACATAGGTTTCGTGTTCCTCTATGGTCTAATATTCTTCTTCTCGAATTTCTGACCCAATTCGACGACTTTTATCGTGCCCGCTGAACTCTTTCCTGCAAGGTTCCGATCAACTTGTCATGGGATATCTGGCGCTGCCGGTAAGGTCGGAGCCATCATTGGGGCAGTGGGACTTCTCTGGGCTTCACAGAGTCAGCGCAAGGAGGAAGTTGAACCAGGCTACGCAAAAGGGATTGGCGTGAGAAACTCGTTACTATCTCTTGCTGGGGTGTGTGTTCTGGGAATGGTCGTGACGTACTTCTTCACACGTGAAACCATGGGAAGACCATTAGAAGAAAATGAGAGGGAGGAAAAGGATGAGGGAGGGCTCCTACCAGAGTGATAAACCAAAACCCTCTTCTCCTGATCTTGTAAGTAATATGCGAATTAGTTGAAAATCCCTCCCCAGTACTGATAGCATGAGAAAGATAGGAAGAACAGCTTTTCCCCGGACTGCTTTTGTGTATGCTAATTAAATAACTTTTTTCAGCCTCTCAGATATCATGAAAGAGGTTTCCATTAATTTCCTTTATCTTTTTTGGTAACTGTAATTTCCATTGATTATCCTAAAATTACTTCGGATGTGGGACTGGGATCTATTTACATATGCCAATGTTAAGCCAAAACTCGGCTTTTTGAATCTGAAAACAAAACTTCTTGTATCAAACCCAGAACTAGATACTTTTCAGTTCAGCCTCAACGCAAGTTGATCATATGATTCATATCATATCAAACTAATAAACGAAGTTACGCGAGTTTCTATATATATTCGCTTCTAATCGATGCCAGGTGTTAAAACTTATAGTCCAATGTTAGGCCAATTAAATTGCAACGTAAAGAGATCCACACAGAGTTGACTTTGGCATCATAGTTTTTAATTTCACTAAGATTTTGATACATTTAAATTTGGTGGCCTTGAAAGAAATAGAACTTTTTTGTTATTTCTGTTCCCAAAATTCACGAGATCTTCAAAAAGACTCAATAAAATTTTAATCCATTTATTTCGTTTTGATGAATGAAAAAAAATTTAGCTTCATCATTCATCTTCATATATATATATATATATATATATATATAATTAACCACATATATGTTCTAATAAAATGGTATTTCTGATATAAAATTTTGAGTAATATTTCTGATATACATAGTCGTAATTTAGTACTTAAAAGTTCAGTGCATCATTTCCAGCCAAATATGTGGCTGTTCTTACAGAATTGATTCATCCAATTATGGCACTAAGTTTATCTGAAAAGAAATTTTTTTTAGCCACGCAACCAGTCACTATTTTTTTTTTTTTAATTTGGTACAGAAAATAATAGAATATATATATATTAAGACGAATAAATCTTCCAAACGTTCTCCGCATATAGTCATTATTTAACAAATCATTCAAAAAACGTCGGAAGCCTTTTAGCCAAAAAACAATTAGAGCAAAATTTGCTGAGGAGTCCGCCACTGAATTTGCTTATCTAAAATTACTTTTAGATGTCGATATTTTGCAAGCTACTAATCAGAAACTTTGAACTTTGCCTCCGGTAGACTTCAACTAACAATATGTCCATGAAATTTTCTTGTACGTCTTCATGAACCAGATTACGCAGACCAGTCTAGAACCACTTTTAATTACCACCCCAATTGCTAGCTCCCAGATATTGACTCATACACTCTATCATTTTAAGTCCCTTGGAAAGAGCGCTAGCCTTGATTAGCTGTGCCATTTTGTTGAAATATTATGTTTGGGGCCTTTTATATACATTGTTGCGCCTTCACCTATGAGCTTAAGCTTTTAGATGCAACGGTTGTTAACATGGTATCAAATCGAGCCTTGCGAATTGAGAACGATTAGAAGGATGGAGAGATTGACGTAATGTTACTTAAAGCTTTTATTTAAGTAGTTAAACTACTAGTAAGTGGCGGAACTAGGACTCCAAATCTAGGGGGGCAAAAAAAATTTTCAATTAACACTTCCCATGAAATATAGAAATTTTAATGAGTTGGGGGTAGGCAAACCAGAAATTTTAGAGGGGGTTCTCATGAAATATAAAAATTTCAATGAATTGGGGGGAGTAAACTAGAAATTTTAGAGGGGATTCTCATGAAATATAAAAATTTCAATGAGTTGGGGGGAGCAAACTAGAAATTTTAGAATGAATTCTCATGAAATATAAAAATTTTCAATGGGTTGGGGGGCAAACCAGAAATTTTAAGGGGGCAAAACACAAATTTTAATTAAAAATATATACATACATTTTTTATTAAAAAAAAAAAAGTTAGGGGGACAATCCCCCCCCCCCCCGGTCTCTCTAACCACAACGTGGTTCCACCACTGTGCCAGTGCCAGTCCAAACTAGTGTTGCTCTCAAGCAGACCACACATTGTAGACCTTGCAACGGCCAGTACGGTTTGACCTCCTTCCTAGACCATTGAAATTTTTTTTTTTGGTAGTGTCCTAGACCATTGAAATTGTCTCTATAATTTTCTTTTCAATCTTTTATTGGACGTACAATTGCGTCGAAGCTCAATCTTTTATTGGACGTACAATTGCGTCGAAGCTTCCCATGTCTTGAATCCCACTGAGAAGCCAGTGAGAATGAGACAAATATGAATTTGATAACACCGTTACTTTTATTTAAAGCTTTTATTTCGGATAATTGAAACGTAAGGCCCTATACAACTGTAGCTGTAAACGGGTCCACGCGGAGACTGCGGAGTAGACCCTGTAAATTGCAATTAAGTTTCCTCTTCCTGAGCCCGACTCTTCTATTACAATTTCTCTGTGCCCATTGTGTTACATTCATACGAGCCTTACGCGTGTCCTATTAGATGGGCCCCACAAAAAAGACGCAAACGTCTAACTCTAAGTCTCTAACAACCGTTTCAATAATTTTTTGAATTAAAAAAACAAAAGTAACGCAAAATGCTTGGACGCACCATTTTTTAAATATTTTAAATCTGAAAACGAGCTCCTTTCATTTGACACGGACATTTTGGACGGGTTTTGGTGAGTTCAACCCACCATTGTTAGCATCTTTCTTAGGAGTTTATTGTTAGCATACTTTTGGTGAATCAAGTCTTGCCATTGTTTGACTCTTTCTTAGAGGGTTCTTTAATCGAATCGAGTTACATATTGAATGACAAAAGCATCTTATGTTCATATACCAATTATTCATTGGTTATATAGAAATGTTTCATCAAATATACCAAGCTATTCATCGTCACATATTAGTTTGATGTAACATTTTTGTTGCACTATCTTCCCCTGTCATATACCAATTCTTCATCGCATATATACCTATTTTTCATCAAATATACCAGCGTATTCATCGTTGCATACTAGCTTGATCTAACGTTTTTGTACATAAGCTTTTTATTCTCATATACCAATTATTCATGAGTTATATACCATTTTTTAATCAAATATACCAGGTTATTCATCAACGCATACCAGCTTGATGTAACATTTTTGTTGTACTATCTTCCCTTGTTATATACCAATTACTCATTGCATATCTGTTTTTTTATCAAATATACCAGCGTATTCATCGTCATATAACATTTTTAATTAAATAGAAGAGGAAGCAGAGAGAGAAAGAGAGAGATCTACTAATTACCTGTTGTGTGGTTGTAAAGCGGACGTAATGGTAGATCGCAATTGCAAGTTTTTGATTGCACGGAAGGTGGGACTTCAAAGTGAATAGCGAAGAGGAAGAGGAGGCTCAAATTTTGATTTGGAACTTCCATTTTGTGTGTTGGGGTTTTTATTTAGTTTTGTTTTAATTTTTTTCTTAAAAAAGTATTTTAACGAAGACCAAAAGAGGGCGTTAACGCTATCTCTCAGCCATTAGGCGGGTCCCATCTAACAGGATACGTGTAACGTTCTCCTACAAACGTAATACAATCGGCACATGGGAAGCCGTAATAGAAGAATAGGGCTCAAGTTTCCTTTTGCTTAGAAAGTGAACTTATTTTCCTATTTTGTATTCGATGTCCAATTGCGCCGAACCATCTTTTTTTTTTTTTTTTTTTTTTGGTAATGGCCGAACCATCTTATATGTGAATGAAAACGTGGAAGTGATTGCTCCTCTGGGGAGTGTTTGGCAAAACAATTAGTGCTTCTAACATGACTTCAATTTTGCCTTATCTCAGGTGGGCATTATAAGGGTGATCTTTGTGTCCATCCAAATGCGACTCTCGTGCTGAGATATGGTTCGTGCAAAGTTGTAACCGGGTTTGGACCAAGTCCGAACACACCATCGAGGAAGCAACAAGAAAGAAAGGGACCGGACGGCGATATCTTTATCTCTGGTCATGTTAATGGAGAGGAAGAGAGACCAGGTGGGCCGGTTTAAATGAGAAATCGCCTGCAATACTTCAGTACAAACTGACGTAACAGCGTCTCACGCGAATACCAGAAGTAGCAACGTATTCAGCCCGTTTAGAATATTCATGGAATCAAGACTTCGGAAAGGCAATGGATATTTTGTCCCATCAGGTCATCGCTATCGAGGTTTGCTGGCTTTACCGTCGAACGCTATATATTGTGAGGCCGAACAACCAAGGTTTTCCACATCGAAAACTGGTCTTCATCGTTCTAATTCATTCGTTTCGAGCTCGCGCAGCAATGGGGCTGAGGGTCCTAGACGCTCTTGACTCGGCCCGCACCCAATGGTATCACTTCAAGGCAATCATAATTGCCGGGATGGGGTTGTTCACGGACTCCTACGACCTCTTTTGCATTCCTCCGGTCGTCAAATTGCTAGGGCGGATCTACTACGCCGACGAACCAGATCACGGTAAACGGTACTTGACACCACCCCACGTTGTTTCAATAATGCTGGGAATTTCCCTATTAGGGACCGTGATTGGTCAACTGGTTTTCGGTTGGCTCGGAGATCGGAAGGGCCGGAAGCGAGTTTACGGGCTGGCGCTAATGCTGATGGTGGTGAGCTCAATCGGCTGCGGTTTTTCGATATGTCGAACGAGGAAGTGTGTGCTGACGAGTCTCAGCTTCTTCCGCTTTGTGTTGGGCGTAGGAATAGGGGGCGATTATCCCTTATCTGCAACGATAATGTCTGAATTCGCTAACGTGAGGACACGCGGATCCTTCATAGCAGCCGTCTTCTCGATGCAAGGTTATGGAATCCTAGCCAGTTCTGCTGTGACGATGACGGTCTGTGCGATTTTCGATCGCGCCTCGGATTCTCCTAATGATTCCACACCTGAGGTAGCGGATTTGGCGTGGCGATTGATTCTGATGATTGGTGCGATCCCGGCCGTGCTGACGTTTTACTGGCGGATGATGATGCCGGAGACTGCTAGGTACGTTCTGTGTTATGATCCTTTGTTCTGTCAACTGCTATATATCTACGTCTCCCCGTTTTCATTCACTAAAAACCTAGCGGTGTTTTCTTAATCTTTGATTGATTATAGAAGAAACACGAAAAATTCAATAAGTAGAGCAAAAACAAAAAGGGCAGAAATTGGATACTAGGAATAGGCCATGGTATACATAATTACACGGCAGTTGGAATTAATATATTAAGGAATGCGGTAGTTGAGAACCAAAAATTCAATAAGTAGACCTAGCAGTTTTTTAGTACCTGCTGGTAATTAATAATATTTTTGTAATAATACCTAAAAGGTGTTGTTTAACAATTGCGAGCATGAACCTTGCATTCCTTCCTGTGTTTTGGGTACTTGTTTGGTGATTATTGGTGGACGGAAACTTCACTCCTTGTTTAATCGTTGTTGCATTTGAATGATGGGGATATAGATTGAATTCGAGTTTAATTATCCATACTGTTCAAGTGCTGGATTTGTTATCCTTAAGTTCCATTCGAGTTTAAACAGCCCTTTGTTTTGGCAGATTTACAGCTTTAGTGGAGCAAAATGTCAAACAAGCAGAGAGAGACATGGGGGATGTGTTTGATGTGCCGATGGATGAGATTGCTGAAGAGATTGAAGTCCCACCCAACCCACCATCTTATGGACTTCTCTCCAAGCGATTCTTTCGCTTCCATGGTCGAGATCTCTTTGCCTGTGCAGCCTCCTGGTTCCTTCTGGATATCGTATTTTACAGCAGCAATCTTTACCAATCTCATATTTACAAGCGCTACCCCCCAAAGAGAACCTCCATGAACGCCTACCAAGAAGCATTTCAGGTCGCCAGGTTTCAAGCAATCATCGCAATCAGCTCGACCATTCCCGGATACTGGGCCAGTATGTTACTAGTTGATCGCATCGGCCGTGTTAAAATCCAAATCATGGGCTTCTTTTTCATGACCATCTTTCTGCTCGCTCTTGGTATCCCTTATGACTCATACTGGCACCGTCATCACAACGTAGGTTTCGTGTTCCTCTATGGTCTCATATTCTTCTTCTCAAATTTCGGACCCAATTCCACAACGTTCATCGTTCCCGCTGAACTCTTTCCTGCAAGGTTCCGATCAACTTGTCATGGGATATCTGGTGCTGCCGGCAAGGTTGGAGCCATGATTGGGGCGGTGGGACTTCTCTGGGCTTCTCAGAGTCAGCGCAAGGAGAAAGTTGATCCAGGCCACGCAAAAGGGATTGGTGTGAGAAACTCGTTACTGTCTCTTGCTGGGGTGTGTGTTCTGGGAATGGTGGTGACATACTTCTTCACACGTGAAACCAAGGGAAGACCATTAGAAGAAAATGAGAGAGAGGAAAAGGATGAGGGAGGGCTCCTACCAGAATGACAAACCAAAGCCCTTTTCTCTTGATCTTGTAAGTAATATGTGAATTAATTAAAAATCCCTCCCCACTACTCATAGCATGAGAAAGATAGGAAGAACGGCTTTTCCTCGGATTGCTATTGTGTATGCTAATTAAATAACATTTTCAGCCCCTCAGATATCATGAAAGAGGTTTCCATTAATTTCCCTTTCTCTTCTGGTAACGGTAATTTTCCATTGATTAAGTATCTTAAAATTAATATCTTAGGATGTGGGATCCATTTACATATGCCAATTTTAAGCCAAAACTCGGCTTTTTGAATCTGAAAACAAAACTTCTTGTATCAAACCCAGAACTAGATACTTCTCAGTTCAGCTTCAACACAAGTTAATCATATCATATCAAACTAGCTAATAGAAGAAGTTAAGCGAGTTTCTATATACATTCACTTCTAATCGATGCCAGGTGTTAAAACTTCCCAAACCGGAAGTAAATTTGAGTCCTCACTCGTCTACACACTGCTCCGATATATGGTTCAGAACCAAATTAAAAGAGAGGAGCTAACAGTTAGACAAATGTTAGGCCAATTAATTGTCAACGTAAAGAGATCCACACAGCGTTGATTTGGCATCATAGTTTTAAACTTAACCAAGATTTTGATACATTTAAATTTTGTGACTTTTCTGTTATTTCTGTTCCCAAAAATTTTGGAGATCTTCAAAAAGACACAACAAAATTTTAATCCATTTATTTTGTTTTGATGAATGAAAAAAATTTTGCTTCATCATTCATCTTCATATCTATATATATAATTAACCACCTTATTTTAACTTTTTAATGTTTTTCCCTATCTAAATATGTATATTCATATTCACATATATGTTCTAATAAAATGGTATTTCTGATATACTATTTTTGAGTAATATTTCTGATATACATAGACGTAATTTAGTACTTAAAAGTTCAGTGCATCATTTCCAGCCAAATATGTGGCTGTTCTTACAGAGTTGATCCTTCCAATTATGGCACTAAGTTCATCTGAAAATAAATTTTTTTTTAGCGACGCAACCAGTCACTTTTTTTTTTTTTTTTTAATTTGGTACAGAAAATAGAATATATTAAGACGAATAAATCTTCCAAACGTTCTCCGCATATAGTCATTATTTAACAAATCATTCAAAACCGTGGGAAGCCTTTTAGCCCAAGAACAATTAGAGCAAAATTTGCTGAGGAGTCTGCCACTGAATTTGCTGATCTAATGGTACTTTCAGATGTCGATATTTTGCGAGCTATTATTCAGAAACTTTGAACTTTGCCTCCGGTAGACTTCAACTAACAATATCTCCATGAAATTTCCTGTACGTCTTCATGAACCAAATTACGCAGACCATTCTAGAACCACCTTCAATTACCACCCCAGTTGTGCCATTTTGAAGCAACAAGCCAGGAGTGGCTTGTAAGAACGATCCTAGAATTTGGCTATAAATGAGGGGCCGGTTTGAAAAATCGAGCCTTGCCAATTGAGAACGATTAGAAGGATGGAGAGATTGACGTAATGTTACTTAAAGCTTTTATTTAAGTAGTTAAACTGCCAGTCCAAACTAGTATTGCTCTCAAGCAGTCCACACATTGTAGACCTTGCAACGGCCACTCCGGTTTTTCCTCCTTTTTAGACCATTGAAATTGTCTCTTTAGTTTTCTTTTCAATCTTTTTATTGGACGTACAATTGCGTCGAAGCTTCCCATGTCTTGAATTCCACTGAGAAGCCAGTGAGAATGACAAAAAGAAAGGTACTCTTAATGGAACAGATAAACAGCGGAAGTTTTTATTTTTTTTTTTTTGGTAATTGAAAATATCGATAAACAGTGGATGAAGTTGATCGACATATCTTCTACATATTGTTGGGATAATTCTATGATAAAGATAACAGATAAACAGCGGAAGTTTTTTTTTTTTTTTTTTGGTAATTGAAAATATCGATAAACAGCGGATGAAGTTGATCGACATATCTTCTACATATTGTTCGGATAATTCTATGATAAAGATGCCAAATATAAGTCCTTTTTGCAGAGTCTTCATATAAAACTCAGTCTAAATTTCGAGTCTATGCCTCAACTACTTTTGATAATTTCGTGTCCAATAATTTTAAGATAAATTGGTTTTTAGTGATATTTTTTAAATATAATTCAGATTCAGTCGGTTAATTCTTAAAAATTTATAATTTATGATACGTTTTTAATATAATTGGGAATCAGTGTCATTTTACTATTAGTAAAGAATTTATTCCTAAAATACCCTAAAAAGAATTGCAAACCTCACTTGTATCTAACTTTTTCAAAGTCTTTTGAGGGCATTGTTGGAATAAAATTTTTATGAATAGTAAAATGATATTGATTCTTAATTGTTTTTAAAAAGTGTCACTAATTCTCAATTTTCAGGAATTGACGGACTGAATTTGAATTATTTTAAAAAAGCTGCACTAAAACCCAATTTTCCCATAACTTTATACACGTAGACTACAAACCCATCTGGTCAAGCATTGAAGGCAGCTTCTTCCCATCACCGTAACAAACATGCATTTTAGTGGTTCATATTAGGAGATAGTTAAAAATATCTTACAATTGCCCGCCTCGGTCCTCGGAATGTTCGGCAATAATACATTAACCGTTCCAACAAAGAATTCAACTTTGCTACGTCTCCAGAAGGAAGATCCATCTTTTCCTGATATGATTCGAGCGAATCTGTGGCTGTGAGTGAGGAATGAGAATGAATAGAATGGCAAGTCTACACAGGTTAAAACAGAAAATAAAAAACCGATAAAAGGCTATAATTGACTTTAGGCCGAATCAACTCTTCCCTCCGAATTAATTTTCCAACACACCGCTCCATCACATTACCTGAAGATTTTATTCCCAGAGAAGTGACATGGTGGACCCGTTTGGCATATTCCAGGAAATCAAGACTTCGTTAAGCCAGGCGCAAGTTAACGTCTACTTCATTCCGTCAAGACATGCCGTCCGTCAAAGTTGCTGACTCTACCCCGGCACACTGTATAAGTGAGACCAGAGAAGGCAAAGAACCAGTTGCCTAGCTTGCTCCTTACTCGAAAAACGAAAACCACTCTTGATCAGTGCTTTCTTAATTCGTTTCGAGCTCGATAATGGCGCTGAAGGTCCTATCCGCTCTTGATATCGCAAGAACCCAATGGTATCACTTCAAAGCAATCATCATAGCCGGGATGGGGTTCTTCACCGACGCCTACGACCTCTTCTGCATGCCACCGGTCGTGATACTGCTCGGACGGATATATTACGCCGACGAACGCGACGAAAGTAAGCGATACAAGACGCCGCCGCACGTAGTCTCGCTGATGTTGGCGATCTCCCTTTTAGGAACCGTGATTGGTCAACTGGTGTTCGGCTGGCTCGGAGATCGAAAGGGACGAAAGCGAGTTTACGGGCTTGCGCTAATGCTGATGGTGTTTAGCTCCATCGGCTGTGGCTTTTCCATATGTCGAACGAGGAAGTGTGTGCTGACGAGTCTCAGCTTCTTTCGCTTCTTGCTGGGTGTGGGGATAGGAGGTGATTACCCCTTATCGGCGACGATAATGTCCGAATTCGCGAATAAGAGGACACGCGGATCCTTCATAGCTGCCGTCTTCTCGATGCAGGGTTTTGGGATCCTGGCCAGTTCTGCTGTGACGATGGCCGTCTGTGCGATCTTCGATCGCGCGTCGGGAGGTTATTCTTCAAACGATTCCACGCCTGAGGCGGTGGATTTGGCGTGGCGATTGATTCTGATGTTGGGGGCGGTTCCGGCAGCGATGACGCTTTATTGGCGGATGATGATGCCTGAGACAGCTAGGTACGTTTTTTTTTTTCTTGGTTTTTTGTGGAAAGACGGCTAGGTACGTTGCGCGTGATTTTCTTTATTTTTTTTTTATGGAAAGCTGAGTTAGGCTCTATCTTCATTGGATGATAAGATTGAGTCCATCAATCACGTAGCGTTTATTGTTGACAACATTATAAAACGTCGTAAACGCCTCCCGAAAAACTGAGAACGAACCATATATTACCACTGCTTGTCTTTAGATTAGACCGACCAGATCCTATCTTTTCTTCAATTTTACCAACTTAACTAAACCTAGTCCTAAATTTTCCTTTTTTTTTGGATATGAAAACGTAGCCCTAAGTTACAACTTCGGGTTAGGTTAAAGCTACACAAAATTTTAAATTAAAGTGAGCTAGAACTCTTGAAGAACTGGCCCAACCCATAGTTACAGCTTCTAGCTCTATCTGTGCTGGTCATGAATTAATTATCCTCGATAACATTCAAGCTTAACAATTAATTCCCCCTTTTTTTTCTATCATAATAGATTTACGGCTTTAGTGGAGCTGAATGTTAGACAAGCAGAGAAAGATATGGAGAAAGTGTTAGACGTGCCCGTGGCTCAGATTGCCGAAGAGTTCGAAGTCCGGCCAAACCTACCATCTTATGGCCTACTGTCCAAGCAATTCTTTCGCTTCCATGGTCGAGATCTCTTTGCCTGTGCAGCCTCCTGGTTCCTCCTTGATATTGTCTTTTACAGCAGCAATCTTTCACAGTCTCGCGTGTACAAGTACCCCACAAAACGTGACTCCCTGAATGCCTACCAAGAAGCCATTCGTGTGGCCAAGTTCCAAGCGATCATCTCAGTCTGTTCTACGATTCCAGGATATTGGGCCACCGTCTTCTTCATTGAGCATATGGGCCGGGTCAAAATCCAAATGATGGGCTTCTTCTTCATGGCCGTATGCTTGTTTGCTATGGGAATCCCTTACGACCGGTATTCGAACCATCATACACCTGTGATCTTTCTCATCCTCTATGGTCTCACATTCTTCTTTGCGAATTTCGGACCGAACACCACCACTTTCATCGTGCCTGCAGAACTCTTTCCGGCGAGGCTCCGATCAACCTGTCACGGTATATCCGGCGCTGCCGGCAAAGTTGGAGCCATCATCGGGGCAGTGGGCCTTGTCTGGGCCTCTCAGAGTAAGCACGAGAAGGACGTTGAGCCGGGTTATGGAAAAGGTATTGGCATCGGGAACTCGTTACTGTCTCTTGCTAGTGTGTGTGTTCTGGGGATGGTCCTCACATATTTCTTCACACGTGAAACCATGGGAAGATCACTAGAAGAAAATGAGTTACGCGACTCACCAATTCAACCAACCGTCGAACTCAATCAGACTAATCCAGCAGAATGACCGACCAAAGCTCCTGCTCTCTTCTCTTGTACATAATATGTCAATCGAAATCACTGCACGGTTGGTTTAGAAAACATGAGAAGTATAGGAACATCTTCTCCTCACACTCGTCTTTTTATGCTAAATATCTCTTTCCTACTCTCACAAATGTCTTGATGATTGAGGAAAGCTCTTCGTAAATCGTAATTATCCCTTTTACTTAAGTAGGTTTTAAGCAAAATTTGACTTTCTGAATCACAAAAATTCTAGATTTATACTGAGATCCCAAAATATAGAATTCAGCCAACATTTCCGATATAAGTTCACATTGTCTATTACTATTTAAGACATGAGGCCTTTCTAAAAGCTTATAATGATATAAATGTACCCCCGTTTAATAACCGGGGGCAATCAATTATGTAGTCCTAATATATACTTGGAGCATCTCATCTCTGGCTGCAATTTCCCATTCTCCGGAGCTGTTTGCTTTAGGGTGCGTTTTGTGTATATTTAATTTAACTTATAGTTTATTAAAGCACTTAAATAAATTAAAAATGTGTTTGACAATGCTAAATGGGCAAGCAATTAACCGTAAGTAGTACAGGATTGGAAGACAGCCCGTAAGGAGAAGTCACTCTAAGCAGCTTTCCCTCCCTCTTATGCGGAAGGTGCATGTCTTCCCCGATCGAGAGATTGGCATCCAAGACCATCACCGTCCCCATTTTGGCATCCACAATCAGCCGCGACCTTGCCCAACCAGAAGAGGCCGGAGAGAGGCCTGTTAAAAGTGATGCAAAGTTTTAGGGATGAGTTTTATCACGTCTGAGTTTGTTTGGTGAAGTTGTGTTAGTGGGTTGGTATGTAACCCAGATTTTAGGAAGTGATGTGGTGATGTGGTTGTTGGTTATGCACTTATGCGTATTGAGGGGTTTGTTAAGAGTAGAAGAGTAGTGGGGTCGTGTGGCATATTTACAGGCCACGTAGGAGTTTGTTTCTTTTTAAAATCAGTTGTTGAAAGAGTCAATAGAGTGTGGTGAGTCCCTGTAAGTCCCAGTAAGTGACGTTTCTGAAATAGTTGTGGTGTGGTGTTCTACAGGTTACAACATTGTCTTCAATTTATCGATTGCACTCCAAATTTATGAAAAGTCTCTCTTCGTTTTCCAACATTGTGGTATCGGAGCCCGGTTCGTTCTAATCTTGCTGGGCGTTAAAGTGTGAAGTGGGATTCCTCTTGAAGCAATCAATCTGCAACAGGGGTATATTTTTTTGTGTGGTGGTTCCTCATGTCAAACGGTATGAATACTGTTAATCTCTCACAATCCTTAGTTCCTATTTTTAATGGAGAAAATTATCAATTTTGGAGTATAAAGATGAAGACACTTTTTATTTCACAAGATTTGTGGGATCTAGTTGAAAATGGCTATGCAGAAGCAGAAAGTTCAAGATCCGTGGAGAAAACAGCGGAGCTTCGTAAGAAAGATGCGAAAGCTCTACTTGTTTTGCAGCAGGCAGTGACTGATGCTATCTTTCCCCGGATTGCTAGTGCCACAAAATCTAAAGATGCATGGACTAGCTTGAGGCAAGAATTTTATGGCGACAAAAAGGTAACCATTGTGAAACTCCAAATTCTTCGTAAAGAATTTGAGACACTGTTCATGAAGGGAGGTGAGTCTGTTCAAGATTTTTTCTCTAGAATTTCTATCACAATAAATCAGATGAGGACTTATGGAGAAAAAATTCCAGATCAGAAAATTGTAGAGAAAATTTTGAGGAGTCTACCACCAAAATTTGATCATGTTGTGACTGCAATAGAAGAGTCTAAGGATTTGTCTACCTATTCTCTTAATGAACTGATGGGTTCTCTTTTAGTTCATGAAGAACGAATGAACAGGTCAGCAGAGAAAAATGTTGAACAAGTTTTTCAGGCCAAGTTGGAGATCAGCAATAAAGACAAAAATTGTGAAGGAACTTCTAATCAAAAGCATGATAGTCAAGGTCGTGGTAGAGGTAGCTATCGTGGACGTGGTCGTGGTCGTGGACGTGGACGTGGTCGTGGATGTAGTAGGTCCAACAACGATTATCGAAATTCTGAAACTGGTGAGAAAGATAATCGTAATCAGACCCAACAAAAAAGATATTGTACTTTTTGCAAGAGGAATGGACATACTGAACCGTATTGCTGGGATAAGGCAAAACAAGAAGCCAACTTTGTGGAACAAAAGCAAGAAGGAGGTAACTTGTTTCTTACTTGTGCAAATACCAATCAGAGTAATGCTGATGTGTGGTTTCTAGATAGTGGTTGTAGTAACCACATGACAGGAAAAAGAAGCCTTTTCTGCAATATGGATGAGTCTGTGAAACAGGAAGTTCGGCTTGGCAATGACAAGTGTATCCAGATTGAAGGTAAGGGAACCATTGCAATTAAGACTAAATCAGGTACTGAAAAGAAGATGGGAGATGTTTATTATATTCCTGGTTTAGTTCATAATTTGCTTAGTGTGGGTCAATTAATACAAAGGGGGCATTCTATTCTCTTTCACGATGATATGTGTGAAATTAGAACTAAAAGCTCTAACACTCCTCACATTAAGATCCACATGGCTGAAAATAAAATGTTTCCTCTTGACATTTCATGTCTTGGTGATTGTGCTTTTGTTGCAAATGTGAAGAATGAGTCTTGGTCATGGCATTTACGTTATGGTCACTTGCACTTTAATGGGCTGAAATTATTGAGTCAAAAGAAAATGGTGCATGGATTGCCTTCTATTGGTTGTGATAATAATGTTTGTGAAGGATGTGTTTATGGAAAGCAACATCGTGTTTCATTTCCGGTTGGAAGAGCCTGGAGGGCTAAGAAGCCTCTTGAATTAGTTCATGCTGATATATGTGGGCCGGTAAACACACCATCTCTGAACAAGAGTAGATATTTCCTATTATTTACTGATGATTTTTCTCGTATGAGTTGGGTATTTTTTATTGTTCAGAAATCAGAGGCATTTGCAAAATTCAAGGAATTTAAGGCTTTTGCAGAAAAAGAAAGTGGCCATGTTATAAAGATTCTCCGTACTGACAGAGGAGGAGAATTTTTATCTGATGTGTTTGATTCATTTTGCAAGCAAAATGGTATTCGTAGGCAACTCACAGTCAGGAAGACACCAGAGCAAAACGGAGTTGCTGAACGAAAGAATAGAACGGTGGTGGAGATGGCTCGAAGTATGTTGAATGAGAAGCATCTTCCAAATGAATTTTGGGCTGAAGCTGTAGCTACATCAATTCGTCTTCTCAACATCTCTCCAACAAAGGCAGTGCAAAATAAGACTCCTTATGAGGCATGGTGGAACGAGAAACCCAATGTGAGTTTTTTAAGAATTTTTGGTTGCATTGCATATGCCTTGGTTGACTCTGATAACCGCACCAAAATGGATAAGAAAAGTGAAAAATGCATATTTGTTGGCTATAGTGATGAAACAAAGGGTTATCGTTTATATAATCCTAAAACTAAGAAACTCATCATTCGTAGAGATGTTGTTTTTGATGAGAACAGTTATTGGGATTGGAAAAAAGAGTCAAATCAGAACTTGCCATTCATGGATGATGAATTAGAGACTATCTCGGGAAATGAGTATGTGCCTTCACCTCATGCTTCTTCATCATCAACATCACCAAGCAGCATTGATTCCACACTTGAAAGTGGTACTCCTCCAAGTAAGGTACGTTCTTAGAGAGAGATTTATGAATCTATGTATGCTCTTATGGTTACAGAACCTATGTGTTATGAGGATGCTTGTGGCAAAGAAGAGTGGGAAAATGCAATGAAAGAGGAGTTGACTTCCATTGAAAGAAACAATACTTGGGAGCTTGTTGATTTACCACAAGGAAAAGATGTCATTGGTGTGAAATGGGTCTACAAGGTAAAGTATAATGCTGATGGAAGTTTACAAAAATTCAAGGCAAGATTGGTTGTCAAAGGGTATGTACAAAAATATGGTGTTGATTATCTTGAAACATTCTCTCCTGTTGCTAGATTTGAGACAATCAGAATTATATTAGCTTTGGCAGCTCAAATGCATTGGAAAGTTTTCCAATTTGATGTAAAATCAGCTTTCCTGAATGGTACTTTAGATGAAGATGTGTATGTTGAGCAACCGCAGGGATTTACTATCAATGGAAAAGAAGAAAAAGTGTACAAGTTGAAGAAAGCACTTTACGGTCTCAAGCAGTCTCCACGAGCATGGTACGGAAGACTTGATTTGTATCTTCACCAATGTGGCTTCCGCCGAAGTGAAAGTGAACCCACCTTGTATGTAAAGGTGAAAGGTACCGAGATGCTCATTATTTGTGTTTATGTGGATGACATTATTTATACTGGATCCTCTCATTCTCTTATTCAAGAGTTTCAGAATAGCATGATGCATGAGTTTGATATGTCTGATTTGGGTTTATTGCATTATTTTCTTGGTCTTCAAGTTAAGCAAACTGATGATGGGATTTTTATTTCTCAAGAAAAATATGCATTGGATTTGCTTAAGAAGTATCACATGGAAAATTGCAAGGCATTTTCTACCCCCATGAATGCAAATGAGAAGTTGTGCTTAATTGATGGGACAGACAAAGCTGATGGAAAAGTGTTTAGAGGATTGGTTGGCAGCTTGATGTATTTGTCTCACACTCGTCCAGATATAATGTTTCCGGTTAGTTTGGTGTCAAGATTTATGCATAATCCATCAATGCATCATCTTGGAACAGCAAAACGCATTCTTCGCTATATTCGTGTAACCAGCAACTATGGGATTTGGTACAAATCAGTTCCTAATTTTAAATTGTTTGGTTATACTGACAGTGATTGGGCAGGTTTTGTAGATGACAGAAAAAGCACAAGTGGTTATATTTTCAACATCGGGTCTGGTGCTGTATCATGGTGCTCAAAAAAACAAGCTACAGCAGCACTGTCATCATCTGAAGCTGAATACATTGCTGCATCAGCTGCTGCGTGTCAAGCGATTTGGATGAGAAGAATTATGGAGGACTTAAAGCAAGCTCAATTATATGCAACAGAGATTTTTTGTGACAACAATGCTACGATCTCCATGACAAAAAATCCGGTGTTCCATGGAAGAACGAAGCATATCGAGCTCCGTCATCATTTCATACGAGATGCTGTTGCAGACAAATTTATTGTGTTGAAATACTGTTCAACCAATGAACAAGTTGCAGATGGTTTTACCAAAGCTCTTCCGTATTCAAAGTTTGTGAAGTTTAGATCCTCTCTTGGTGTATGTGATTTTGCATCAAGGGGGGATGTTAAAAGTGATGCAAAGTTTTAGGGATGAGTTTTATCACGTCTGAGTTTGTTTGGTGAAGTTGTGTTAGTGGGTTGGTATGTAACCCAGATTTTAGGAAGTGATGTGGTGATGTGGTTGTTGGTTATGCACTTATGCGTATTGAGGGGTTTGTTAAGAGTAGAAGAGTAGTGGGGTCGTGTGGCATATTTACAGGCCACGTAGGAGTTTGTTTCTTTTTAAAATCAGTTGTTGAAAGAGTCAATAGAGTGTGGTGAGTCCCTGTAAGTCCCAGTAAGTGACGTTTCTGAAATAGTTGTGGTGTGGTGTTCTACAGGTTACAACATTGTCTTCAATTTATCGATTGCACTCCAAATTTATGAAAAGTCTCTCTTCGTTTTCCAACAAGGCCAGCGGCCACAATCACCAGCGAGTTGTGAATGGAGGTGAACCGTCTGCGTTGTCGCAGTTAATGCCGTACCGTTGTCAGGAATTGGAGCCTGACCAGCCAGACGAGGCAAGAGAGAGCTTGGCAAAATTTGAGACACGATCACTTCGCCTTTCGGATAGTTGTTGAAGTTGGTCTTGAGTATGTGTTCAACGATCAATGGGTTCACCGTGATGATGCCCTGTAAATTTATTGGGCGACAGAAGAGAGCTGTGCGGTTAGGAAAGTTGGTGAGACACCGGTGGTCCAGTGGAGGAAACGATGCCCGTTTTTTAGGAATCCGGGCAGGTTTCCGAGGAGAGGATAGGCTTTGAAGCTTGTTTTTTAGACGGGTTTATGTCAACTTTTCAGATGGTAGCGTAGAAGTGGAAATAGAGATAGGGGGAAAGGAAGAATAGAAGAAGGAAGTTGCAGCGAGAAGAGATCTAGCTACTTCCATGCATTATGGATATCTATTGTACAGACTATAGAGGGTAGAGAACAAGTGATAGCTTTGGTTGAGTTAGGTGCACTTGCAGAGGGTTATACATAGGGGTGCAACTCGGTCCGTTTAAAACCGAACCAACCCAAACCGACTTCGCTTCAGTTTGGTTCGGTTTCCTATATGTTTGGTTCGGCTTTGGTCCACACACACACACACACATAACTTTACCTTTAAATTTTAAACATATTACAATTAACCCATCCCTTAAATCGACCAAATCCACCCCCAATCTCCCAAACCCTAAACCCTAGTTCAACACCTTTGCCCCCTTCTCTCCCTCTCCAAACGAACAGTTGCTACCGATTGCCGTGTGAGAGTGCCGACTAGACCTTCAATATGTCAATGCCGTGTCTAATGGACCACCATAGATGAACTTGGGGATCCATTGATGCCAGCCGGCCAATGGTGGTATATATATATATAAGAAATATGTTGCCGGATACAAGAGAGTGAAGAACTGGCCCGGAGATAGTATATGAGGCTATAGGATTTGATGGTCAGCATAATCAATGGTAGAGGACGAGAGCTTAGGATGTGATGCTTTCGTGGAATGGTGTGTTTTTCACTGGATGTTGAGGTTTGTGATGAGTCGCCGACGTGTGCTCATGGTTTCCTTTTTTTTCCTTAATCTTCTATCAATGATCATGCAATTTGAAGTTAAGTTGTGATGCTTTCGTGGAAATGGTCCCAGTGGATATTGTTTAACAACGATATCACCTCTCTTCTAGATATTTCTCTTCTTTATGTAAAACATAAACACAAATTGCCACCACCAATGGTGTTTGTGACCATACGGCTCCTCCTCCTCAGTTGGGTTCCTTCACCTGCAAATTGACATCCTCGTTATGGAAAACGATTACAGGACGACCATCTGAAGCAATCACCGTGTTATTATTGTCATTCGCATTAAGATTATTAACGCAGCCATTGTTATTTTCTTCCAGAGGTGACAAGTCAACAACAAAAACCTCCATGGCTCCATGTCTTCTCTCAAGCTCTTGGACGGTATTAGCTCCCTCATTGTCTTTCATTGATGGTTTTTGTAGAATGAATAGATTTTTTCTGTTCAGATGTTAGTGTCATGGGAATTCAGTTTGGGTTGGGTTTTGGGTTTTTATTTTTTTTATTGGTTCGGTCTCGATTTGAGAACTTCGGTTCTTAAGTCAGTTCATTTCAGTTTGAGTCAGTTGTCAAATGACTTCGGTTCAGTCTTAGCTTGAGGCCAACCCGGCCAAAACCGCACCTAGTTGCACCCTTAGTTATATGTTAACGGAGTGTACCGGATGTTTTTGGTTGAGTTAGGCGAGACATTCTAGCAATCAGCCAGAAGAAGAATGTAACAACCTTATTAATGCGCTCATAAGATCATGGATGCCACATGTTTATCAAATTGCCTCCATCAAATTTTTTTTTTGACGAATAGTCTCCACCTTTCAATGTTTGCCATGTTCTAATTAGTAAGTGCTTAATTACAAGTATTTTACCAAACATCAAATTTTTTAAAAATGTAAATTTTATCAAAATATGGATAAATATTTAAATTAGATAAATTATCTATAAGTTCTTACCCACAATAAGTTCTTACCTATAAGAGCACTAGCAACAGCCTACCCATAATCCTCCCCATCCTTAAAACAAGGAATCAAAATAAGGATGTTGCCAAAAATCTTCGTGCAGCAGTTTCCCCATCCCTATTTTAAATCCTAAATTTTTAACTTTTGCTACAGTGACTCCATAAATTTAGGTAGTCACTGTTCACTACCTACCTAAACACGAACGCACGACTTCAAAGAGAGAAAAGGCCTCTGCGGAAAAATGTCTCTTGAGGGAAGAACGAAGCTCTTCGAGGCACACAAGATCCACCAACGGTCAGCTGCCGTCGACGGTAAGCCCATCCCCTCTCTCTCTCTCTCTCTCTCTCTCTCTCTCTCTCTCTCTCTCTCTCTCTCTCTCTCTCTCTCTCTCTCTCTCTCTGTGAAACCCAGACAGAATCGGAGTTTCCTCTCTCGCCATTGAAGTCATTTATCTTAAATCCTAACCCCGATTCTTGGTTTGTTCAAATACGAACATGTTCGTCATAGTGTCGACATTGCAGACGAGTTACACTGAAATTTTGTGAGATATGATGGATTGAAACAGTCAATTTCGAATGCCAGTGATACCATTCTCCAAAACCCTAAACTGAGATTCAAAATTATTGATCAAGTTCGTAATGTGATCTCAATGTAGCACCCGAAGAGGACAAAAAAAATAGCCGTCCACTGCTTAATGTTTGAATATATAAATTTCGGAATTCATGAGCTGATGGGGTGTTTCACAGAAAGAGATAGAGTGTGTGTGAGAGAGAAATGGAGAGGATTACAGCTAAAATTATATCAGATTTTTCAGATTTCTCCTTTTTTAAATTCTATGATTTCAATTACACGGGCTTTTAATCTGTTGTGATAGTCTGATTCAATTATGCCTTGTGTGTAGTGTGATCTATATTTACTTTTGGAGTTGAATTCTCTAAAATAATGCTTTGCATTATTGAAAGAAAAAGAAAACCATGGGCCATTTAATTTGAATGCCAAAAGATAAACTTTCAGTCAAAGAACTTGCTTCTCTTAACCCAGTTTTCTGTTTACACAGAATAAAGTCTGGCTATAGTTTTATTACTCTGGGCTTTGTATTTTTAAATGTCTATTTCATGAGTTAAAAGGCTGCTTGGACATTAATTTTATCTGTTGCATCTCAAAATTCAATTTATAGTTCCAGTAGTTTACCAAAAAACAAATAATTTTATCTGTTGCATCTCAAAATTCATTACGATTTTGTTTTATTTTATATTGTAATTCAGATAGATTTTGAGCATACACCATTTAGGAGATCAGACCAAGGCAACAAATCTGATGGCCATGTTCAATCTTGTTTGATTATCAATCTACATAAGAATAGGGTTCATACATGCAAAATGTGGGACTAGAAAATCACTAGGCATTTCATCAACCCTTACAGTTTTTTTAGAAAAGAAGTAGAAATTTAAACACAGAAGTGGAAAGTAAAAATTTGTAGGATTTTGCACTTTTTGTGTCAAAGGGGGAGTTGTCTTGGTTTGAGATTGTTTTTGTGAAATGGCATTTGAGGACACAGAAAAACAGCACATGGCTACTGTCTCTGTTTTAACAGACATTTGTAGAAATCTTCAAGGCCTAAACTCACTTGTTATTGCTTCCATCTCTAAGATCCCAAACAGCCGTTAGACTTCTAAAGTAAGAAGGTCATCAATTTAGAGAGAGAAAGACCATAATTCTGAGAGAAGTGACCCTAAAAATCATGTTCTTCCCCTATTTTGGATGATCAAGGTAGCTACCTTCAAATTTTGAGATCTCTGAAAAAAGTTACATTTTCTTCAGACCTAAATTTTCTTGGATTTCTAATTGGAGATCAGAAATATTTAGTAAGCAAAATACTTTGAAATTGAGAAAGAAGAAATCACCAAAGAGCTCCAAACTCCCAAAACCAAGTCACGATTAGTTCATCAGTATATTTCTGTCACTTTTTTGTAAGTAGATCTTTTTGCTTCATTGTTTAAATGATTTTAAGTCAAATAAATAAAGCTTCAAAGGTCTTTTTTTTTCTAATTGAATTTGAATGCTTGAATTGAGCAACTGATCTCGTAGACTGAATCTGAAGTATCTTGCCCATATTGGTCTAAGAAATCAGGTTTTTCTTTGCATTTCATTCTATCTTAGTTTTTAACATTATCTTTCTTTGATGCTTGTTGTTTTGCAACTATATTTGAATGTATATTTTTTTTATGACCCTCTTATTGATCAAGAATTGTTTCTTCTCTAGGAATGAACATACAAACACAAGAAGGTTCTACAATTAGCTCCCCTTTGCAAGATGGCACCCAATTATTTAATGACGATTCTATACAAGTTGAACAAACTTCACCTGAAGTCCATGAAGTAGGGTCTTCCAATAAAAAACGTGGCCAAAACTTCAGTCCAGATGAAGACAAACTATTAGTTTCTTGTTGGCTCAATACTAGTTTGGATCCTATAATTGGAACTAATGCAAAATGGGATACTTTTTGGAAAAGAATTGAAAACAGCTATAATCAAGAGAAAAAGATGGGTTGACCTGCACGCTCAGTCACCTCTTTAAGCCATCGGTGGTCGAATATCCAACAAGCTGTCAATAAGTTTTGCGGTTTCTTAAGTCAAGTTGAAGCACAACATAGAAGCGGGGTTAGTGAGGAAGACACTGTAAGTAGAATTATTATCACTTCGTTAACTATTCTTTTACAAATTTAAATTTTCTAATTCGTTTTGTTAAATATTCATAGGTTCAAGAAGCTCGAAGGATGTTCCATGCTTTGACCAAACAACATTTTCGGTATGATCATTGTTGGGTTCTTTTGAAGGACCAACCTAAATGGAACCAACGGTCTAAGCCTAATAAGCAAGCATGTTCTAAAAGAAGATCTGTTACACCATCTTCTCCTTCAACTCCAGAATCCACAGATTTAGGCGAAAACCAATCCGAACCAAGTAGTTTTGTGGAATTGGAGAGACCTATGGGAAGAAAGGCTGCGAAGGAGAGGAAAAAACAAGGAAAGAGCTTGCTAGGTGATGGTACTCAACTTTCAGGTGTTCTAGTTGAGTTGAGAGATGAAAAGAAAAAAACTCATGAAGAGAAAATGGAAAAACTTAATTCAAATGCCGAACAACGAGAAAAGCTTCTTCAAATTCAACAAGCGCAACTATTGGAAGCACAAGAAGCAAACCATATAAAAAATGAGAAACTTCAACTTGAGCGATCGCGTCAAGAGACCGAAAGAGCGCGTCAAGAGATCGAAAGAACGCGTCAAGAGACTGAAAGAGCGCGCCATGAGACTGAGATCATGATGAAATATACAAGCACGATGGACCCTGAAACTAGAGAATATTTTCAATTACTTCGCAAGAACATTTTGGAAAAGCAAAGACAGAATACTCGAAGTTAATCTATTTGTGTTAGTTATTTAAAGTTGTTTTTTGTAATTATGTGAACCTTAACTTTAATTAGGTCTCATAAAAATATTAATTTGTCACACTACAACGAGCATAGCTTGATTTTAATTTTGAGGTTAGAAATCACATAGCTTCAGATGCAATACTCTTTGCTGATGGGATATTTTTGTTCATTTACACAGAAATATTGAGACAAGTTATGCTGGAATAAAATGACACGCTTGAATTGAATAAATTAAAAACAGACAAGATGGGTAGTAGTAGTTCTTATACTTTACTCTTCTTTTCCTAAGATTCACTATAAATTTTTCATAAATGCTCGATGAGGTCTTCTTAGAGTCTAGTATGAACCTCTCTATCTCTAATTTCTAGGTGGCGCATAATGAAATTTCGAACTTCATTTATCTTTGTAGTCGAAATCGCTACTTGGGCTGGACCCTCATTGTCTTGATCATACTCATAGTTTGATAAGGCTGTTCCATTTTGATACAAATGTCTTTCATCTTCAACAATCATGTTATGCATAATTATGCACACCATCATGATTTCTTTTAGATCATCCTGATTAAAATAACGTGCAGGTCCACGAACAATTGCAAATCTTGATTGTAACACTCCAAATGCACGTTCAACATCCTTCTTCAAAGCTTCATGAGTTGCAGCAAAATTTTTCTTCTTCACCCCTACCGGTATTGGAATTGTTTTTACAAAAGTTGCCCAAGTGGGATATATACCATCTACTAGATAGTATCTCATATTATAATCATGACCATTAATTGAATAGTTAACCCGAGTAGCCCGCCCTTGAGCAAGATCATTAAACAAAGAAGATCGTTCCAGCACATTGATGTCATTATGAGACCCTGGTAAACCAAAAAAATGCATGCCATATCCAAGTATCATATGAAGCAACAGCTTCCAAAATAAGTGTTGGTTTACCACCACGACCAATATACATACCTGACCATTGAGTGGGACAATTCTTCCATTCCCAGTGCATGCAATCAATACTCTCCAACATTCCCGGGGATCCTCGTCGTGAGCCTTCAGCTAGCAATCTAACTGTGTCATTGTTGTTCGGTTTTCTCAAGTACTCATCTGAAAAAATTGCAACCACTGCTTTCACAAATTTCTTCATGCTTTCTCTTGCGGTGGTTTCTCCAATCCTAACATACTCATCTGTCAAGTCAGCTATTACTCCATAAGCAAAGCATTCTAAATGCAACAGTTATCTTTTGCAAAGAGGATAACCAAGCTTCCCAGCGGCATTCCTTTTTTGCAAAAAATATGGATCATATGCTTCTACTGCATATTTAATACGAAGGAATAACTCACGGCGCATACGAAATCTCCTTCGAAACATATTTTCAGGGTAAACTGATGGCTCAGCAAAATAATCTTGAATTAGACGTTAGTGGCCAGCCATCGAATTGTGATTAATGAACATACGCCTTTGAATAGAACCATGATCAGATGTTGAGCCTCTTTTTGTCTTCAAATGTTCTTGTTCAATAGCAGTTGTTATTGCGACCTCCTCTTCATCATCAGAAAAAGATTCATAGAGAATGTCATCATCAGAAAAGAAATCCATAAAGATAATGTAAGTATAATTATTATCACAATTTGAGATGGAGAGTGATTTGCAAAGAAATCCCTCAATTTTATAGGAAAAAATATAGCCGTTGAAAATATGTCTGTTGGAAATATGACCGTTTGAGAATATAACTGTTGGAAATGTCTTTTCGAGAATATGACTGTTGGAGAATATAGCTGTTGGAAATATGACTGTTGGAGAATATAGCCGTTAGAAATATGACTGTTGGAGAATATAATCGTTCAAATTATACCCGTTGGAGAATATAGCCGTTGAAAATGGTTTTTAGAGTTTTTTTTAAATATAATATAGTTGTAGAATATAACTGTTAAAAACATTATTTGAGTTTTAAAAAAATATTTTTTTTAAAAAAAATTAAATATAATATCGTTGGAGAATATAACCGTTAGAAATATTTTTTATAATAAAAAATATTTTTTATTTAAAAAGTATTTTTTTAAAAAAATTAATATTTTAATGATTTAGGGAAAAAAAAAATAGGAAATCTGATGTAGTGACTTGCTGAGAAGACAATCCCTATAATAGAAAAATGACCCAGATTCCTCAAAATAAGGAATTTGAATGAGTAAACTGCTACTAGGGCTCTAAGCACGAACAAAATCCCAAACGCAACCTTAAATCCCATGGAGACACGACTCAGCTCCAGGACCTACTTCATTTCTTCGTTGATTTCAGTCTTTAGCTATCTTTTCCTTCGTCCTGATTTTGATACCCTTGACTTCCTAAATCCTAACCAGTGTCGCCAATTTTGGCTAAGCGATTTGTCTAACTATGAACCCTACCAACTCGATGGCTACATATGAAGTCCTAGAAAATTGTAAGACACAATTGCAAAACCTCCCTGAACGAATCTAGAAACAAAAATAAAATTCGAAGGAAAAAAACGTAAGAACCGATTTGTTGAAGAGATGGAATGGAACCCAGACTTTTTTTTTGGTCTGCTGACTAGAATGATGTGGGGCTCAAATGGAACAGATGTGAGCATGGAAGGCAAACTAACACACCTGCAACGATGAACACCGTCAATTTTCCAGACTCGTAACTGTAGCCACCGTTTAAACGAAGGTGGATACATGACTAAAGTCTGGTTATCATGCACAAGACAAACGAGAGTAACATAAAAAAGGGGGTAAGACTGGTCCATTTGCCTATCGCAGGATATGGGAGGCATAGAGAAATCGATTTCAGAAAAAAGAAAAAAATCCTTCACACTACATAACCAGTAAAGAATCTTAAGGTACAATCTAGTGAATCTCTTCCAAACATCAAACACCAGCACGAAAGGAAAAATTACAGATCAAATACCAAATAAATAAAAACTTAGAGACGAGAACTGAAATATTTAAAAAAGAAAAATGAAAAAGAAGAAGAACTGTATCGAATCGAGACAAAAGCGGGAATCAGTAAGACAGAGAAACCACTTGGTCAGAAGATCGATGGTTTTATTTAGCTGGTCTCAGGAAGCATCCGATCATTGTACGTGTACATCGTATATACACGCATCACAGCACCGCTTAACCAGCAATACTGTCTTCTATTCAGATATTAGATCAGGGACTTCAAGAGAGAGAGAGAGACTCCACAATTTCTGTTTCAGGGCCTGAGAACTGGGGAGGAGTCAGGAAGCAAGGACATGAGACACCAAATAGAGAGAAGTTAGGGTTCCAAAGCCAATACAGAAAGACGGGATTCGGCACGAAGAAGCATAGAGAAGTTAGGGTTCCAAAGCCAATACAGAAAGACAAGTTAGGGTTCCAAAGCCAATACAGAAAGACGGGATTCGGCACGAAGAAGCATAGAGAAATTAGGGTTCCAAAGCCAATACAGAAAGACGGAATTCGGCACGAAGAAGCTTTGGGTAGATCCTTGTGCCCCCGGACAGGTGCTTTTATAGGCGGTAGGGTTAGGGTATTCAAAACCTGAGAATTAGCGGAATACCTATCATACCCTTCACCCATTTGCCCCAACCATTCAGTGACGAACTGACGATATTTTAAATAACGCCTAACAAAAAAATTTCACAAAAATTACCCTATACGCTCCGCCCTCTGAAACTGAATCAAAAAAATAAATTCCAGCTCAATTTATAGAAAGAGGTTTTCAAAAAGGACTTCTAAGGGGCTGAAATGGTTAATCTTGGTTCCATAAGCAAAACTTGAATCTTTGTTTTTTTTTTTTTTTTTGAAGCTTCTGCACTCTAAAATGAAAACTACGAAAATTAATCAAAGTGGATAAGCTAAACTAATACTAACAACTATCAACATTTTTCCACCCAAAAAAAAAACAACTATCAACATTTTTAATTTAATATATAGGAATAAAAAGGCAGACAAATATCAGATCAATGAAAGGGTGAAATTCATTTAGATAAATCCACCCCAATACTATGATCAATTTTGCTATAGCTGGCCATATTCAGCGTCTGATCACTTTGTGCGTACCTGAAACATGTGCAGATCCCAACGCCTATAAACCGGCATAGCATAGCTTCAGGACAATGTATAAGTGTGTATTTCTGTGTGTGTGTGTGTGTGACAGTGAGAGTCCTCAACAAAACAAATATTCCATATCCAGGGACTTTGTTCTCTAATTCTAGACCCCGCCCCTGTGTGGCCAGATCCAAAAGGAATCAATTAGATGATGGCCAACTATAATTCATTTGTTCTTAGCCCACCATCCATAAAGTGAAGATTGCAGCCTCCTGAAGCTTCTTCCATTCTCAATTCTACATACGATTCTAATGAATTCTTGATGTTCAATAGAAAGATAAGGAATAGAATTTCCACAATGACAATGCCAGCCACCATGAACAGACCCCACAGATCAGATCTTTTACATGTGGGGAAGCAAATGTTCTCATGTATCTTGTGGTGGACATAGAACAATAGTTCCAAGGTTGCTTTTGTCTTTAGAGATGCAGAAACATGATTACCGATCAATCTGTATTCCACAATTGAGGATAGACAAAAAGGCCGAACCACCCACCATGGTATGGGACTAACTGTGACAATCTCCGGACCACCACTTACCAAAGAGGATTTGCTCCATCACCTTTGTTGCCCTTTTATTTTATCGCACAAGAACCTCATTTCTTCGCCTTTGAAAATCTGAGGCATCGGTACTTCTCACCACTTACGGTTATTTCAAGAGCACCATCTTGATTATCCTGATTCGAAGCCGTACCCATTAGGACACTTTTCTCTTTCTCAAGGTTCTCCTTTTCCAATTTCAGCCTTGCTTCTTGCCGAGAAAGCTCAGCCTGAATGAAAATCCATTTTTGAGAAAAAAAAATTTAAGTATCGGCACAACAAAGTTTGATCTCATGCAACATCATGTGTGTACCCAACATCACAGAAGTTCACCAAATACTCCTGCTAAATTGCAACTCAGAGGTCTTTTGTAGTAACAGTGAATAGAAGTTAAGGGACGTAGCTCACCTCCAAAATTTTCATTTGAGGGACCAATAACCCAAGATAAAAAGGGACCCCTCCATTAATTGTATAAGAAATCAAAACTTTATTATCTTTGGATGGTTCATATAAGAAACGACAATATCTTTGTTCAAGGCATGCAATAAAGAAAAGATTCAAACACTGGTAGATAATTTTGATCAAGCAAAAAATAATAAAATAATAATAAGTGGGTGAAGAGGAGGAGGAGATATTTCTACTCCTGTAGAGATTTGTTGCATGGTTAATATCAAAATTCGGTTAAATGGAAAACAAAAAATAAAAAGGAACTAAATGTACTTGAACCTTCGCTAGGCATGACTTAATTGTAAAGATAAGTCAATAGTTTCTTAGGACAATGTTCGAAATTTGCTTCCCTATAAACAAGCCCAGAAATCAAATGATGACCCAAAAGTAACCAAAATCTGACCTGAGTCCTGCAAAGAGGCACTTGCTTGCTCTGTTAAATGTCTTAGATAAGCATGATGCCTCAGTAATAATGATAACAATAACCTCGAAAAATGACTTAATGATCAAGACTATATCTGTATTTTCCAACAAGATAAAGCACATGAATCGTAGTCAAAGACCAAGGTTTTGTTTTACTAATTAAAACGGGTACTCCCAATTTCCCCCATAAAAAATACGAAGAAGTGAGTTTTCCTCGTTTAATTGAAAATCAGAAATAGAATGAAGCAAGGGACAAGATTCAAATTGATTGTTGAGATTTCTCCCTGTTCATCCCATGATTCTTCTGTGAGCACCAAATGATGATATTCGAAATATCTTACACGGTTTTATTTCTATGGTTGTGAGCGACCTGTGGTTTGCTGATTTAATTTAATTTCAAGTTTTTATTTCCATGTTTCTTGTTTTCATCAATCTGATATTCCACAAACGTGTAAGCTTGGGTTCCCCAAATAATCACAGTTCACTTATCAAAGCCAACATGCATTTTTTCTCCGCAGACTTTGCAGTCAAAAAAATCAATAGGAAACGATAAATACGCAAACAAACTAATTCACTGGAAATCAAAAAAAATTCGGAGAGTCCTGCAAAATAAACTATCAGATTGTATAACAGCCAGGGTTTCAGCAAAAAGAAAAGATTTAAAAAAAAAAAAACAATTTATTTTGACATTGTGGTGATGAATGAAACCCTAAATTAATAAGGAATAAGGAGTTTCGACTTGTTATCATAATCGGATTCATATTTACCTCGCGACGGGATAGCTCGGCCTTCCAAGCAGCTTCTCTCTCGGCGACTTCTCTTTCCCTCTCCTCGATGTAACTCTGCATCTCTCTCTCCTTCATTATCCTGTCTTGGATATCTGCATCGAGAGCTTCCTTCAGCTCCTGCACGAATTTATCGACCACAGCCTTTATTCTCAAAGACATATCACCGACCTGAATTTTTAGTCCCTGTAGGCTATAGCCGAGGTTTAACCAAAAAGGTGATTCAATTCCCGCAGATTTCCGCTCAACAGCTTCGATTATCACCTGAAACCCCGGAACTCCAGACAAGAATTTGTCATAAAGGCATGCGTGAAAATGGAGGAAAGAATTGTGAATTTTTCGTTGTCATTTTTATCAAGAACTCAGAACTCAGGTACCACACAATCTGAGGCTCCTAGTCTAGCCAATAAAGGAAGAGATGGATGTTTATAATGTGTTGAAAAGCGAAATTCACAGTTAAATTTCGCAAAAACTAATGATTTCGTATTCTTTAAAAAAAATTTGAACTTATCGAAAATTTCGATAAGGTAGGGAAATTATCGGATTAAAAAATTGAAACAAAATGGGATTTCGCCAAAAATGGGTTATTTCTGGTCCAAAACGTCAAATACTTGGATCATGTACGCTTTGCCTTTTGAATTTTCCATTTTACACGCATGCATCTAGCCATCTAGGTATGTGTGTATGTACACTAGGGTTGCTAAACGGGCCGGCCTGGCACGGCCCGGGCCCGTTTAGCCCGGGGCCACGGCACACTTGACCCGTTTAATTTAACCCCTGGTCCAGCACAGCACACCCCAGCTGCCGGGCCTAGGGTATAAAAAATGATTTTTTTTAAAAAAATGATTTTTTTTAAAAAAATCAAGTAAAATTTCAAAAAAAATAATAATAAATCACAAAAAAATTCTGAAAAACATGTTTATTATTCACAAAATTGTCTTGCACATATTGGGATAAATTTTACTCAACAAAATATAAATAAATTAATTATTACAAGTACAACTTTGCAAATTGATTTTTTTTTAAAAACCAAGGAAAATTAGAAAAAAATCTGAAAAAATATGTTTATTATTCACAAAATTGTCTTACACATATTGAGATAGCTTTTGTTCAAAAAAATATAAATAAGTTAATTATTACAAGTACAACTTTGCAAATACAACAATAGTAACCTGATTTATAACTTTCTTAGAATCTTATTAAAATTTTGGCCAATGGTCAGCCTAGGGACACCCCCCGCCCCACAATGTGAGCACTTTGCCAAGTCTACCGGCCATTGGCCAAAACTTTGAATAAAACTCTAATAAAGTAATAAGAGAAGAGTAAAAGATTGTAGAAGAAGTATGGTTTAGAGTGGGAAAGGATAAGCCTATTTATAGAAAACCAAAAATGGCTTTTTACCACCTCTACCCTCCAATATGACTGTTATTTGGCAGTTGGAAGGGTATAAAAGGTCTTTAACTGTCAATTACAACCATACCCCCCAATATGGCTGTTATATAGCTGTTGGGAGGGATAAAAGAGGTGGCTAGCCCTCGGCGGGCGTCGGGCCGACCCGCCGTGCCTAATGGCAAGCAAGAGGGCCCAGGCCGCGTGCCCGTTTAGGAGGGCCCGGCACGGCCCAATAAGCATCTGGCGTGCCGGGCATGCCAAGGGCCGGCACGCATCCATGTAGACACACGACATGGATGCACTTACAGATATACATAAAAAATAATAATAATAATAAGAAAAGGAATACACATCTGGATCACGCTTTTGGGATTATTTGAGCCCGATGTCAGGCAGAACGTAACTACAGGCCAGGCCCTGACCAAAACCAGATAATTCATTTGGGCTGAGTTGAGTGCGCTTCTGGCGGCCAGGCAAGTTCCGGGAAAAAGCTTAGAACACAATGACGGTACTGTTTCGGGCGGCCAGGCAAGTTCCGGGAAAAAGCTTAGAACACAATGACGGTACTGTTTCGGGTCCGTTTTAGCCTGAAGTTCCAGTGCTCCAATTGACGGAACGAACATCTCATCCATTGGAGTAACGACGCAGCCATGGATATCGTTTCAGTCCGTTTACTCTAAAAGCCTGCTCCAACCCATCATCAAAGCCAATTCTTATAAAATTAAAAGCCTGCTCCAAAACATCATCATCATCATCATCATCAAAAGCCAATTCTTATAAAGTTGGGGTAGCCGACACAAATCCTATCTCTCTGTCCCATGTCTCTCCATCTCACTCTACCAAAATATTTAAACTTGTTACTTAAAAGGATATCCTAATGGTCAATTCTAATGGTTTCATTAGTTATATTATTATTTATTTATATTTAAACTCGTTACTTAAAGTCAGATCCAAACCACGGTTTATATAAGTTTAGCATCAGCAAGTCTAAACGACACCAAGAATCCTATGGTTCGGTTATAATCAACCAAATCATCTTACATAAAACCCCAGCTCACTAGCAATTCAAAGGAAAATCCCCAGCTTTTAGAAGCCTTGAAACCTCTGTTTATATACGCGTCCAGAGCCTCCTAATAAATAAGGAGACGGCCCAAGCAACTGTTCCGAAGAATATTTGACTTGGGTCACAGAATGTTCTAATCCGCACAAAATATTAATCTTCAGGAGAACTTTAGCCCATTACTTTACAACACGCACTGGTATTGAACATGATCTGAGAAGAGGCAAGGACCCTGCCGCTCTTTTATAACTCGGCTCTAGAGTCTTCATCTCTAGTGTTTTCACTGTATGACGCATATTCTTTGATGATCGATTCATACACCTCAATCCCTTTCAAATACTCAGCCTGGTTAAGAAACTGCAAAACATGAAAGAAAAATAAGTTAAACACTCATGCAAATGAAATAATTTTTCCTGTGAAGAAAAGTCATATAGAAGAGAGCATGCAAGCATTGGTTTGATCCCCTTTAGTTTCCGAGTCCAAACTCTCAGCTAGCACAGATGCGAATGCAGACGGTCAAAAGTTACCAGATGCAGTAAGGCTTCCATATTGCCGGTGCTCTACTATTGGCAACCACTTCATATGATCCATAGGACTCAAATAATCAACTCATCTAAGTTCCACCAAACAAAACAAACCCAGAAGTAATTACTTTGACAAGTTCCGGTCAGTTGAGTCATCTAGGCAGTAACATAATTTCAGTATTTTTACTCCTTCCCAGAAACAGAGGTTATACATAGCCCCGTCACATAATTTCAGGAAATCTTCATGACGTTAAAAATTTAGCAAGCTTGTTAACTACTCAACAACAGCAGGCATATGTGCATCAGTTTTTCAACCAGAAAAGTGGATTCCTATTATTTATGTAAATGATCTTCTCTTCCTATGGTTGCCTTCCTAGTTCAATTAGTAAGTAACAATAATATTCTAATAGAAATTAATAATAATAATGACATTTATAATAAAATTGTGTTGAAAGAAAATATACAAAAGCTGATATCATGAGAGAGCACTCCATAGGAGCTTTATAATAAATACATTTTCATTGCAACCTAATATATCCACTGAAAGATATTTACTTTTAAATACATAAAATAATCCTTAAAAATAAGCATGCCTATTCATAATCTATTCTTTAAAACAAACTACAGAGTTAAGTATCATCTTTAAAACAAATTAATAATTTCAGTTATTTAATTTAGATATTTTTTAGAACAATAAAATAATACTCGTTAAAATTTTTCTTTACTAACCATGTGTAGTACATGTATCAGCGTTTGCTGTATCAGTATTAGTAGCTGCATCAATGAGCTTCAAACTGGATCAATTTGAGACAGAGTCTGGAACTAAGGAATTTTTCAGGTGTCAACCAATGTGCATTGTAATATATCTCGGATTGGCTTAATCCAGCACCAATACAGATTGGCTGATCCATATTGGTACTAGATGATACTCTAAACCATCCAGTTATCTATTTTGTCAACAATAATTACTTTCTTTAAACATCCTACATAATTAATGCCTACAACATAAAATATATATATATAAATATATATTATGACCTAAAATCATACAAACACAGAAAAGAGGAGGCTAATGCCAAATAAAACTGTGCAGATTTTTCAAAATCAAACATTGCAGATAAGATGGTAACGACAATCACATTTTAATTGAATGTTCACAGGGAGATATCACTTTGAATGATCCATCAAATCATAGAATCATGATCCCACTCTTGCATCCACAGAAAGTGCCTCAATAGTATTAAAACAACAATAACAATGATAACAAAATGTCTTATCCTAAGTACCTCAGACCGATAATAGAAATCCTATTCCTTCATCCTAATCCTAATCTATCAAAAACCGTACTTTATACATATTGCAAGTATCTGAATCCTTCTAAATTCACTCCATCCATATTATCTTAGGTCTTCGTCTCACCATAGTAAATCCTCCTTCAACAAGTACCCCCTCACCTAATGGAGCTAAAAAAATTCCCATAATTGTAACTATATCTTTAGCTCCTTTGAAATGTACTCAGTGCAATATAAAATCAAATCTACAAATCTTACAACATGCACAAACATTTGAAACTAGCAGATAAAATCTGCCTGCATATACTACAGGACAGAAAAAATGACAGAATAAAATTAGGCATTATTTTAGATTACTAACTTCTCCCCATTCACCATCAAGGGGGTATTGTCAACCATGGTAGCATAGGGACTGGAACTTGAGGTGTGTCTTCTATGACAGGTGTCACAAAATCATTCATCCAATAAGTACACCAAGTTTCTCATATGGGTCTCATCAGAGCATTCAGTAAAACTAGGTTTTCCATAATCCATAGCATACTTAGCATCAGTAATTATAGAAGTATAAAACATAGAGTGGGCAACAGAATTATACCTCATTATGGTCATGCAGCAGAATAGGAGTGTTTGCCATTGGTGAGAATCCAATGGCTGGCATTCCCTGTTGCCGGAAGTAGCGGGCATCAGTCGAGGCCGGAAAGATCTCCGGCTTTCCGAGTTTGCCATCAGCTTTCTTAACAGCCCTCTCTAAAAGTTCCCACCATGGATTGGAACTATCCGTTGCAGTGAGAACTGGCTTCCCAAATTTGTCAAGTACAGAAACCTTCTGCTTAAACTGCCCAAGCTACAAGTGCGGTTAGAGCTTCCAAATTTACAAAGTTACTCCAAAGTTTTTAAAAAACAGGTTTCTTAAATCAGTGTAATGATAAAAAACAATAAAAAAATCAGTGTTGCCCAAAAAAGTGATACTTAGTAGCAATAGCATCTATGAATGAACTCAGGACAACTTCCATCATGATGTTTTGATATTTCTACCCAAGTCACGTGGAAATGTAACTAAAACCCATCCAAATGAAATGACATGCAATCAAGGAAATTTTTCAAGGTCTAACCATTCAATAGTAGTGATAGTTCCAATCAAGGAAATTACATCAGCCAGATATAAACATAAGCAGGGAAATTGCTTCCTTAATCACTTAGATCATAATTATTACTTCCAGCTAGCTAATATCAAGTTAAATGAATGTGACCATTAGTGTAAGTAAACTCACAGACGCCATAGGAAACCAAGTTACTGCATATTGTACAGGTCAACTGAATCCAAGAGAAAATTAAATTTACAAAAGTTTGTGTACCTCAAATGTCATGTTGCGTGAAGAAGGTGCCCACTCCTCAGCAATACGCCTCTCCAAGGATTCTTCATCAGCAGATGGTGGGATTCGTATATCAAAACCTGCCTCCGCTTCAGATGGCTGCAGGTTCATGACAAAACCCTAGATGGGAGAAGAGACACTAATATGATCAGAAAGAAGAAGAGAAATATGCTTAAAACATGAAAATTTTAAAGAGCCATTATCAAAGAGTTACTATATTTGAATGGCAAAAAGTTTCAAATTCACAAAATTTCTGAAGGATTCATTGTTTTGGTTGTTTCTTCCAGTCATGCAAGAGAGATAGGAGATTGAAATCATCTTAAAAGTTTGTAATGACATCATACTGACCATCTAAAATGGGAGAAGGGTGGAATTTTGCATGTTACTAGGGGTAGTCGGTAGACTTCATATACTTTTCTTTCCCCTCCAACTCATTCGGGAACTCACTTCATTTGTAAGTTTATATTCAAATTGAGGGCCTCATTTTACACAAACAAACAGGCCACGCTTCCAAATGGAAACTGATGTTTTGAACCTTTAATACATCTGGAAATTGTTGCTCTTTAACAGATTAAATCTGCTCATTATATCTGTCCAATTGGATTGAATCCTTTGAATAGCCCAATATGGTTTGAAGCATGGGCACTGAGGCAGGTAAACAAGGTAGATTGAGGCATTTTGTGTTCAGCTATTGGAGGCATCATCTTACTGCAAGCCATTGACGTCTCTAATGTATTACATCATCTAAAATCCACATCATCTTTTGCATGTCAGTGAAGGTATGCATTAGTATTCAAAAATTTAATTTTCCCTCCATACTCTAGCCATTTTATCTACAATTTTATCATTTCATATGATGGTATAGCTTCAACCACATCCCAAATGCAGTTGCTCTGACTGCAGATGATGCAAATCCACAAGCATAGTACATAACAAAAATTAATATTAGAAGAATAATGCAGAACAGATACAAAAGAAAACAAATAAAATAAACAAGGGGAGAGAATAACACACTTTGAGGGCAGTAGAAACACTCAAGAACATAAGTTCAGTTCTATTTGAAGGCATTTCTTCCTCCATTTTTCAAGCAGTACACATACCCTACATTCCCAAAACTAACATAATTCATCTTGCCACTAACAAAACCAGTTCAGCCATGGCTTAGATTTGATTGTCCTGATACCATAGTATACAAATCCACCCAAGTAATACCATATTTCCCCTCAAGTGAAATATTGAGGGGCTTGTGTTTGCACTCCATGATATCTCTAAGCATTTATTCTGAAACTAAAATTTTAGATACACATTTTGAAGCAACGCTAAGAGGCTGTTTGGTAATACCTTTGAAAACAGCTTTCCTGTTCTTGATAATAGAGACCTTAAAAATTGCCTTCAGTAAGGACAGTTTCAAATTGTTTTTAATAAAAACAATCCAAAAAAGGAACTGGTCACAGACGCTGAAAACTTCAGCCTTTAAAAACAGAAAAACATTTTTAAAAATTTTTATGTCATTTTTATAATTTCTTGTTTGATCAATCAAATCATTCACAGCTTTATTTACAACTACTAAAACTGCCGCCACCGCCACACAACTACCAATATAATCACCACTACACAACCACTAATGTAACCACCACCGTCACAACCACTGCCACACACCACCACCACCATCATCACAACACTAATACCACCACCACCACACAACCACTACTACCACCAGCAACACCATTACTGCCACCACCTACATACCACCACCTCTACCACCACCTTCACAAACATCATCACACAACCACTAACACCACCACACCTCCACCATCACTGTCACCACTACTAAACCACTACCATCACTACCACCTTCACCTTCACCACCACACCTCCACCACCATTGCTTCACTCACTACTAGCATCACCACCACCACTGTTACTATCATTAATACCACCACCACAACCACAATCATAGCTCACAGCCTAACACCACTGCTATCATCACAAACTATTTTTAAATTATTGTCATGATCATTGGACTTGGCAATCGCATTTTTTCCGATTTTAAAAATAGGTTTTTCTTCACTCATTTCCACAAACACAAAAACAATTAGAAAAGTTCTTGTTTTCTCAAATTGTTGTTTCTTTTTTTTTAACGTTACTAAACAGCCATCTGCAAATAAGCTCAGATTTTCAGAAACTTACAGTCGGAGATGGTGTGCCAGCTTTCAAGAAAGCCATGTTTACTGAAATTACATCTCCCTCTGCCTTCAGTCCCGCCTTCACCATATCAAACTGCGCTGCACGGAACCTCCTCACGCTCTCAATGCTCTTCAATAGATTCTCCATTGCGCTATTGTCGTACAGCTTGGATCCATGCCCCGGGGCTCCTGTAGCCTTAATCACAAGCCACCATGGGCTCCTCTCCGCATAGAAAGCCCTGTAATTCTCATTTGGTGAAGCCAACCCTATAATAAGAAATAACCAACACAAACAAGAAGTGTTCCGCTGGAGTGCTTGCTATAAAAAATTGAAAAAAAAAAAACAGTTCTTGGACTACAACTCAAGAAATAAGACAGTACAAAAGGCACTAAAAACCTTCGTCAAGGACGATTCCAACATTCATTCTCTTGAATTTATCTGAGTCTGCAAATCTCTCGGCGCCATCGTGGCCGCCAATCTCCTCGTCCGGGACGAAAGATATGTAAAGAGTTCGGATTGGCTCGAATCCATAACTCCTCAATCGACGGATGGCCTCGAGGTACTGAAGTCCAACACATTTCATATCCTGCGACCCTCGGGCGTATATAGCGCCAGCCTGATCGACGTGAGCATCGAAAGGGGGATGGGTCCATTTATGATGTTCGGCGGGAACGACGTCAGTATGCGAATTGAAGAGAATCGACGGGAGATTCTGGTTCTTACCAGTCCATTTGAGAAGAACTACAGGCTTCCCCTTGACGAATTCTAGGGTTTCAGATTCTAGTTGCAAGGATTTAGCCTGAGAAACGATGAAATCGACCGCTTCAGAGTATTTGGGGTTTGGATGCGCGGTGTTTATGCGAAGGTATTGTTGAAACCTTGATATAATCGACGATGAGTCTTCTGCTCTTGCAACAATTATTGAAGTTTCGATCGATGTGAACAATAGAGATAGAAAGCACAGATTAAGCAGCCAAGGACGAGAAATTCTTCTGCAAGTGCTCTCCATTCTGTTACTTCTACTTTATAGGTAGATTGAATTTGAGTACTCGGAGAGTACAGACTGAGCAAACGCGCTGGAGCTCCACGGAGGGAAAGGAAAGTGAGCCACCTAACCGGGATGAAAACCCTTTCCCTGACGGTCTCCGATGCGACCGTAAGATGCTAGCACGTACAGCATCTCACGACCAAGATTTTTTCATTGTTTTTAGTGTTTTTAAATGAACCCACGTGACAAAACACTAACCGGTCGCATGACGAACCGTTTCAAAGAAAAGGTCCCAAACGTCACATTTCAAAAAAGGAAAATTGGTTTTGGGTGATATTTTTTAAAATAATTCAAATTCAGTTGATTAATTCTTAAAAGTTGAGAATTAATGATTTTTTAAAATAATTAAGAATCAGTGTAGTTGTGGAGAATTTTATAATACTGATTTTCAATTATTTTAAAATATCATTAATTATTAATTTTCAAGACTTGGACGACTGAATATTAATTAAAAAAATTGCATTAAAACCCAATTTCCCCGATAAAAAACCGCTGGTATCTACCAACTTCGACCTCGCTGCCCAGGACTCTTTTCGTTATTAGAAAAAGTTGCAGGGTCAATCCTAAAGGTAACAATTTTTTCTACCCGTTGAGAAAGATCTTACCGTCTGAAACTCAATTGACTCCATCTTAAGGCAACAAATTTTTCTACACGTTGTGAAGACCTTCCAATCTGAAGTTGGATTGACCAAAATTAGAAAATGCAACCAATGATGCAACAAAACGTGATCCCGGATCGATCAATTTAGTGTTCTTCATTGCAAGGAGCCTGCTCAGGGCAGCTTTGCTCTGCTCTGCTTGCGCTCAAAGGATCATTGCCACTGCAAAACGAGAAAAAGGGGTACGCTTGAAGAGAAGGGGATTATAAGAAGAACAGGATGCATCTGAGCGAGAACGAGGGGATAGAGGGAAATACATTCGTGGTGACGGGCGGCTTGGGCTTCGTAGGCTCCGCCCTCTGTTCAGAGCTTGTAAGAAGAGGAGCGCGGGAAGTTCGAACCCTTGACTTACGAACAACTTCTCCTTGGTCAGACGATCTCAAGAAAATTGGAGTTCGCTGCATCCAGGGTATTGGAACAAACCCCACTTTCTTGTATTCTTTTAATTGTAACATTTTTCTCTTGGAAAACTAAAAAATCGGGATTTCGGTGATGGGTGAGTCGTTCCTATCTCCGAAGCGTTCGATCTTCATCTGGCGGATCAGGGTTTCGTCATACATAGATTTCCCTGTTTCCACCCCACACTCTCGCTCTTTCTCGGCTGTCAAATGACGTTGTTATATGTCTGGTTTTATTGCTCAACCAAGATCGCTTCTGCTTGGCCTGCTGACAGAACCCATGGTTGCACATCGCTTGGCAATTCCACAAACACCTATGCACACACATTGCCAGCTATATGTACTAACTACTAAGTGAGGCTCTGTTTTGTGATTGGTGCAATTCACTTTATATAATGTTTAATTGTTAGGGGATATCAGCAGTAAGAAGGATGTTGAAAGAGCTATACGTGGTGCAGATTGTGTTTTCCACCTAGCTTCTTATGGGATGTCAGGAAAGGAAATGCTTCAAGTTGGGCGTGTTGAAGAAGTGAATATAAATGGAACCTGTCATGTCTTGGATGCCTGTCTTGAATTTGGGATCAGGAGGCTCGTCTATGTAAGCACATACAATGTTGTTTTTGGGGGCAAAGAGATTGTGAATGGAAATGAAGCTTTGCCTTACTACCCTATTGATGATCATGTTGATCCCTATGGCCGTAGTAAATCTATTGCAGAGCAGTTGGTTTTAAAGAGCAACGGTCGTCTTTCCAAGTAGGTAACTTTATTTAGGCATAGGTGGAGATTCCTAAGCTCCGCATTTATGAATATGTGCTATATATTTGGTGCACATTAAAATCTATTGGAATTTCGCATCTTGGTCTTTAGAATTGACTGGATGTGAGGATGCAATATGACCATAACTTTGTGTTGTCTATATTATCTTTTTGACCTTCCTGAGGGATTACTATTTTTATTACATAAGAGATCTGAATCACCTGATAAGTTGATCCTCTGAACTTGTTTTCTCGATCTAACATTAATGTGTTCTTGATTTTGCGTATGTTTGAACTGATGTCATACCTTGTTCTTTTTGTCCAGAGGGACAGAAGCTGAAGAACTTTCTGTGTCACTTTTCCATTTTTATTTATCAACCATATTCAAAGCTATATTTTGCTATGGTGCACTAAAATGACAACATGCTGACATGAGGAACAGGCAAATTCGTTATCACCTGGTGGTAGATATCTATTTAGATCTGTTTGGTCATCTAACCTCACATTGGTTCTTTTGCCTCCTTTGTTGGAACAGTAGATTGGAACTGAAATTTACATATTTCATCCCATAATTTCTGAAGTTGGGTGCCAATTTGTCTATGTTTCATTATCAATCTAAGATGAAAATGTGCTGATAGAACCACTCTTACCTTTTTTTCTTTTATCTTTTTTTTTTTATGATTGCTGAAATTTTATTCATAGAAAAGGAAAGATAGTGAGATATATAGATAGAGTCACTCTTACTTAAAATGCGATGTGCTGCTCCGGGTATCTTTATGTACATAAGCTTTAACCTTTTTCAAAATCTATGGATAGTTTCCTGTATCATCAATATTTATGTCACATGATGGAAAGACATAATCAATAATGATTTGGGAGATGAGATCCCAAATAATTGGGATGAGGGATTTGGCTTTGATTGATTAATTTGGGAGATGAGATACTGCATTGAAGTATCCTTCTGGGATTTAGTATGTATGTCAGTAATTTTATCAATATATCATTGTATCAATTGGGGACAGCCTCCTGAGGTATAATGGTAATATAGAGGTTACAAGTTAACATCTTCTGAAATTTGTCTTGTTATACATGCCTTTCAATTGTCTTCAGCAACATATGTTAGTCTATGCATTCTCTTAGTAATATGGATATTGGTTTGATCTGCATGGAATGTATATCAAAAAAGTGTGTGGTGGGACTTTCCTTCAACATATCCACTTAAAAAACATCAATGAAATCCAACCTGCAGTTTTGTGGGGATAACAACTGAAATTTTTGGCATGTGTCACTGCAATTCAAATAGGAAGAAGGGAACTATATTTTATGTCAATTTAATGATCATATACGTAATGATGTAAAATGGACTATATTTTATGTCACATAGGAAGAAGGGGACCCGCCTCTATACTTGTGCAATACGTCCAGCTGCTATCTATGGACCAGGTGAAGAGAGACACCTACCATGGATAATCTCTTTGGCAAAGTTGGGTCTGTTGATATTCAAAACTGGTGAACGCCGCGTGGAGACAGATTGGGTTTATGTGGATAACCTTGTACTTGCAATAATATTAGCAAGCATGGGACTTTTGGATGACATTCCAGGCAAAGAAGGGAATCCTATAGCAGCGGGCCAGCCATACTTTATATCTGATGGTAAATAACTTAATTTTATGACTGGAGAATGTCAACTATTCTAATTTAAACATTAGGTGCAAATGACTCTTTCTTACTATGGCATTATGTTGAAAATTTTGTTCTGGTACTTCAAAATGTTTGTTTCTTTTCACCTGAGTGCATTTTTACTTTTCAGGAGCTCCAGTTAACACATTTGAGTTTATTCGCCCACTACTCAGAAGTTTGGATTATGAAATTCCGGAGGTTACATTAGCTGTCCCCCATGCCCTTTTTCTTGGACGAGTTTTCTGGGCTTTTTACACTGTTTTATATCCTTTGTTGAGCCGATCATGGCTCCCTCGGCCCTTGATCCTTCCTGCTGAAGTATACAAGGTCTGTTCTTTGACATTCCATTGGCAAGACTTGGCTTTATACCTTTAAGAAATAAATAAACAATAAAGAATGTGATGTAGCCAAGTGACTCTTAACATGATTTGTTGATAACCAAACAAAAAGCACTTTGAGCAACCTCAAACCTCTGTATGTTCAACTCAACTGTAATGGGTTCTTTTATGTTCTAGTTTTGTAAATCCAGGGATTTTTCGTATTCCTCGGATCCCAAAAAGAGAGAATATGTCTGATATGGTGTCAAGGAGTTTGATAGTGCAGTTCACCGATTGGTTGACATTTGGGACAAGATTACCCGAATGCAGTTGGCAATATGGTTAGAATATATGACCATAATTTGACAGTTATGCTTGTATTCATCCCATTATCTTCAGTGATTCATTGAGCTCTAAATGATTGGGCCTAATAGATTGAATCCCCAGACACTGTCAATTGGAAAACTAGTAAAATGGATGTATGAGATACTTTGAGCCATGTACTCGGAACCAATATTTGTATTCTTGTGATCTACAATACACAGAATTATCCGCACCAACATATATCAGCTTCAATGAGGAATACAGAAATCTAGCACCATTGAAGCTTTTACTCTGAGTTAGACCACAGATAACATTGCCCATATGTTATACAAAGCTGCTTTAGATGGCAGTAACCATTTTATGAACGTGTCTTTGACAAGAATTTGAAAAACACAAGATAGTATAGCCATCTATCCTAAGAAAATTTAATTATACACCAATACATCAGATAACAAGAAATTTGAACAAACTTTTTTCCACAATATACAGCAGTCTAAATCATCAATCGATACTCCATGTCCTGCAGTATACGGCAGTGTACTTTTTTATGAAGCTATACATAAATATGAAAACAGCTTTAACATTTTCATGCTTTCCATTTTGGTTATCTGTTGTTCAGTAAACATATTTTTAAGCTGCTGCTTAACAGGTTGGCATCACCCACTATTTTTCTTTTCTCAAAGCAAGGGAGGAGCTTGGGTACATTCCAATGGTAAGTCCACAGGAGGGCATGGCTGCAACCATCTCTTACTGGAAGGAGAGAAAAAGAAGAGAGCTGGATGGTCCAACCATATACGCGTGGCTCTTTTGTGTGATAGGAATGACCTCATTGTTTGCTACTGCTTACTTGCCCGATTGCACCCCTGTGCTCCTTGTAAGATCAATAGGCCTTTTCTTCTTCCGCTCAATGCAGACATTAAGGTTAGTTTTCTTGATGGCAACAGCAGCTCACATTATTGAGGCTGTATATGCTTGGCGCATGGCAAAAACAGTGGATCCTAAAAATGCAAGTGGATGGTTTTGGCAGACTTTTGTTCTTGGTATATTTTCACTACGCTTTCTGCTAAAGAGGTCCAGGAAGTGAGGTATGACCTCCCTTTTGAAATGTTAAAAGAGGTCTGTGGTATGCCTATTGCGTATTTGTAGTTGCTTCCAAGAGGCCATGGGCAGAATACGTTTACATTAGTGGTTCTGTACTAGACTGTTTGCCGTACATTTAAAATCACAGACAATTGTATGCCAAGGAATTTGTTTAGCAAGTTGAGCTAGTTTTTCCAGGATCCACTTGTGTCAGTCTTGTTAGGCAGTAAGTTTTATATCCTGCTGTGCTAACCATAAGCTAATTCTGCTGATTCAATTAACCTAGAATTGTTGGAAGTCGAACTGGATTCCTGATGAGAAACGGAATCTGGATTATAGAATCTAAGGGGGCGTTTGGTGGGCATTACAGAATCTGGATTCTGGTAGAATCCGATTCCATAATCCAAAAGGTGTATTTGGTTGGGATTTTAAGGCCGGATTCTATTATCCAATTGTATAATCAAGCCCATAATCACTATCTACTTTTTTGGTAATTATAGGGATTATGGATATTGTTGCTTAAATTTTCAAAATCTGTGATTCTAGAGATTATGTGCAACATATTATATAAAACATATTATAATAAATAATAACATTATAATTATTATAATATAATATATTCTGTTATATGATATATAATTGATAATACAATACTAAATTATATTACATGTAATATAAATATCATTATTATAATAATATTATTCATTATTATAATATATATAATAAATTATAAATTTCAATATAATGTACATTATAAATATTAATTATTATTATAATATATTATTTTAATAACAACAAATTATAATATAACTTATATTACATTATAAATTTTATTATATTATTATTATAATAATATTATATATTATATATTATATTATTATATAATAATCTGAAACATATTAATATTAATAATATTATATTGTTACAATAAACATATTATAATAATATTATATACATATATATTTAATATATAATATATTAATATATTATATTTAATATATTTAACAAATTTAATATTATAATATTTTATATTTTATTAAATTTAGTGTTACAATAAATTTATTATAATATTATATATAATATACATAAAGTTGGAGTTATAATAAACATAAATTATATTATTATAAAATTATATATTATAATAAGTTATAATATAATTTATATTATAAATTATAATATAGTTTATCTTATAATATACATAATATTTTATCATTATATTATTATAATATTATATTATAAATTATAATACTATTATAACTATTATATATATTATTATAATATTATTAAAATAATAGTAGTGTTATTGTAGTACATAATATAAATAATATTATTATTATATTATTATATTATTATAGTATTATAATATTATTATTATAATATCATATATAAATTTATATATTATATAAAAATATACATGTTACGTAATAATATATATGATTTTAAATACGACTTTAATTTTTCTATATATATATTATATTATTTTTATGTAATTTTTAATAAAAAGAACTCCAAATTTAATCTCAATAATCGATGGCAACCAAACAAGATTCCAAATTCTAATTTAAAAATCTGAATTCACAATCCAACTTATCCAAATAGGATTTTGGTTTTATAAAATCGAGGGAATATAATCTGGGTTATTGAATCTAGGATTAGAATCCTAATCTAGATCCTATAATGCCCACCAAACGCCACTTAAATGAAACTCGAAGTTTGGAGGATAGAAACTCAACCAAAATTGTCCTTTAGAGAGGTTGTCACTGGATTCTCAGATGGTATCAATGGCATTTCTTGGTTTATTGTCGGGTTGTCAATTTGTTCTTGCTGGCTCGATCAGTCCAAATTGAACTTTGAGAGTGCCGGACTGACTGATTAGTGATTACGCCAGGCTAGAGCCTTTGTTGGGCTAGTCCGATCAACTCTGGCTTATCACTTAATTATTGTTTTCTTTTAATCTAATAAATAACTATTACGAAATTACCCCACACCTAATTTTCCGTTGTTATAAAATGTATTTCAAATCATTTCTCACCACCTTTATGAAGTTGTCCAGCATTATAACCCACCACGTGACCTTACGCAAAGGTCAGCTACATCTGAATCATTTGCTTCCATTAAATGACTAAGAACCGAAGGTTTCCTGTTTAGCGGAACGAGTATATAAATCATTTTAAGGGACACAAGAAGATTCTGCCCTTTGAAAAATTAAAATAGTTCAATATCCTCCGACGACCCACCATCTCTAATTAAATAACTATTCATAAACATATTGTTAATAGCACGTGCACCCAATAGTACAAATGCAACAAGGAACTTAATCACCCTAACCTAAACCATCTAAGAAATCATAGAAGTTAATAATACAGGCCCTGAAGAAGAGGAGCGGTTGTCAATACTAAATTTGCTCTTCCATCCAGGAGGGTAGAGATGGGAGATTACGTCGGTCCTTCCTACGCGCACCTAAAGCTTCCACAAGGTCCAAACAGCTTAAATTACAGATGGAGCCTTCCTAATAACTGGGATCAACAAGCAAACAACTCTAGGAGCCAGCCATGCTGAGAGAGCACTCACTTTATTTCCACGGCATGTTGGCCAAGCCTTGTGTATTGCTGTTATTGCAGGCCCCTGTGCTCTGATTGAGGGGGCTCCCAGGTCCCCCGGAGGATTCACTGCGAGTACCTCGCGATGTTGGGCTGCTTGCAACAGTTGCCCCACTAACTGGGGCTAGCTTTGTTGGGGCAGATGAAGGTTCTAATTGGTTTGTTGATTTTGACTCCTTGCGGCCATCTGCAATAAAACTCCCCACAACTACCTGTAATGGAACAATCATAAAACACTCAAGAGGGTACAGCAGAACAAAATCAAGGTTTCAGAACAGAACAAATTTATGGTCATGTGATGGCACGCATTGGACATTGTGTTATCGCATCATCTTTAAGTATCTCATTGGTCAACCACAGCAGACTCAAACCCCAACAAGGTAAATGCAGATGAGCTACCAGCACATAATTAAGTATGGTCCACCCAAACAACATAATAATACCTGTAAATGCAACAATTTCTACTTCAAAGTTCAAACTCAAATGCAGCAGAGGAATATAGTAATCAATCAATAACCTACGCCTCAAGAAGAATGCTTAATTTTTAAAATCCAAAATAACTCTTCAATTTTACTAAAATAATTGATCCTTTTTTTCATGTCACTTCAGTATTTTGCAATGTTAACGACAGAACAGATAACTAAACTCTCCTAAGACCACTATCTGCTAGAGAAGTGGCTTATGGTTTTGACAGTCTAAATTTGAATATTGTAAAATTGTTAGTGGGATGAAATTAGTAGCCAATAAAAAATTCAACCAATGTCCACCGCATGAGCCCATAGGAATATTTCCTATTTTTCTGAGCCACTTTTTTTCTTTTCAAGAACAATTTCCAAAATTCAAAATCTTCTAATTCTGTTAGTTGTATTATAAATGATTCCATTGGGAAAGACTCACAAAGATCTTTCAAGGTGACATAGCTTATCATAATTTCTTCAGAAGATAGAAAATGACAAAAATTAATTCATTAAAATCCATCTGATATATCTGTGACATGCACTTAGTTCCCCAGTAGTAATTAACATGAGGAAAAAGTACTGAAAATTGCTCCAATATGTAGATTTAAGTCAAAATTTTTCATATAAAGAGATCACATTATTTTACTTAATCTTTCTATTCAACTTATTCAGCATACAGGGTATTAAGATTCTTGTGGTAGTATGACACAATTCTAACCAAACATGGCCTGTTCATTGAAAGGATAATGACAATGGCATCAATATTGTTACAGCAAACAAGTAATGTTGAATTGATATAACAACATTCCAACAGGTACCTTTCCTTACCGAAATATATTCTTGATGGGTCTAGGATATTTCCAACAAAACATAAGGTCTCAGAAAATGATATAACATGCAAGCAGTGAAGATTATGAGATATATCCATTCTAACATTCTTCCCAGCAGTGCAAGGAAGAAGCTATCAGGATTCAGGTGTAACAGGTCTCAGGTTCAAAAGGATGCCTAATCAAGTATTGGCATTTTATAACTGATGGAAGAACAGAAACATTAATTTAAGAACTTAATATTACACCCAAGCAATCATCTTATAAATCTCACTGAAAATAGATGGCATTTGGTGTAATTTGAAGATAGCAAGGGCTGACAAACCTGAACTGGAGAAGCTGCAGTTAGAAGACCTGCCACTCCACCTCCTAAAACACGACCATCTGGACCAGCTAAAGACACGCTTAACCCACCAGTTCTGCTGCGCTGACCACCACTCTCCGAGAGAAGATATGACCCAGAAAGTGACAAGATTTCAAATCGCCCCTATACAAGCAATATATTACAAGCATCAAATACGTATGCATGTCTCATCTCTAATACAAAAACACAGAGAAGCTGTTTTAGCAGAAATGATAATCAGCACCTGTCACCTGCATGAAAATCATAATTTACGTCGAGGGCAAAATAATGTTACCATGGTAGATGTCCATTAGTGCATGGCCCCCAATGTGTCAAATTTGGTATCCATTTGTCCCTAATCTACCACAACCAATTGTCTTGAGATTGAGGACATACTTCAATTAGAAATGAAATTTTCTAAGAACGTTAAACATATGCTCAGTATATATGTTTTATAAAAAACCAATTATCCAATTAAAACATGAGCTTGTATGATGCTGACTAAAAAAAGGACCTCCTGTTCCACCAATGTATAACAAGAATTGAAAATTGTGAAAATACAAAAAGAACTAAACAGCAATAATTCAATGTCTTCAATTAGCATTCACTTGAGACAAATTTTGAAGTTTTAGAGAATTTCAGATTTATGGATTAGCATTGGATAATAGAGAAGTAAAATATGCATAGGATAAGCATTGTTGAGATGAGGATACCAAATTAGATATATGGGGAGACTAGAAAAGACACTGCACGGAAAGAACATAGCCAAAAGTTTCAAATGTTACCCAAATAATTGCTAAGATAATTAAAGTAGGTTAATATGGCTTGGGAATGTAAATCAAATACACAAAAAGATTTTTGTGGTAAGGTTTGAGGGGTACTTATCAAAGGATTTAAGAGGCAAGAGAGATCAAAAAAATACCTGAATAGAATCAGTTCTGAAGAAAAGAATAATGTAAAAAATATATTTATGGTTTGTTGAATGGAGGAATAGAATTCATGTTGCCTGCTCCAATTAGTTGGGAAAGGCATGTTACTGTTTATTGTTGGTATGTTTCTTTCAAAAGAACTAGATCCTTGAGAGATATGCTTTCGGAATTTATGAACACATTGAACAATAACCAAGAAATATAAAATTCTATATAAAATAGATAAATCAATTTAAAAGCCTTCAATTTTTCCTTATTTATAACTTTTATGCTTATTTATAACTTGTATAGGTGTCAGAATCTGACAGGTAAAAGTCCAGGGTTTGGCAAACATAAAATTATTCCTCAAGGATCTAGCAACATATTTAAATAAATTAAACCAACATTCTCAAGATATTGATAAGAGTTATTTTGGATTATAAAATGTATATATAGTCACGGCCAAAAGTGAATAAAATTAAAAGAATCATAAAATAGTATAGATCTTGCCAAAGCAGGTTCCCAAGAGGATTGGATTGGCAACAGATTTAACTTTTGGTATGTTTATGCAAAGTGGTTGTATCCAGACTCGAACCGTTGCTTTTTACGCTAGTAGCCCAAGGTGTCAGGTGACAGCCCACAAAAAGTGGAAAAAATTATGACATCTAATAATTAATACCCAGAGGTGTTATATAGGAAGAGAGTTACAAACATAATTCGCAGCTGATTTAATTTATCGGAAGCCCCGCATCAGAAAATGGCGAAATGACAGAATCTACATGTTTTATGAACAGTTGAAACATCATTGACCATTTTTGCAATTGCATTTGTACAGCCTAAGCCCTTGTACAACCAATGGATGGATTTGGAGGCTAGCTTTCAGTATTGTCTTCTAGTACAGTGGATTTGGCATTTCTTATAGGATTTAAATCATCTAATGGTCCCTCCCTGTAGATGATTTGTATCCTTTCTCATAAATTTGCACAGATAATGTTTTCAGTCCACTGGCACACTGCACTGTACCCAACATTCACACACCAACAAATCAAACCATTGACTTTCCATACTAACATACCTATCGTAGACTGAAACGTGAGAGGTATGAACAATCTGAAACACTTTGGTAACATATATTCCAATGTCTCTTATGCACAAGTAATTTTGCCTCATAGTTAGAAATTCCATTATGTGAAGAATGTAAAATAATGAACAGGCCAATTTTATTCCTTGATATGTGTCTAAGCCTCAACTTTCAGATCCAGAAAAAAAAAGGGATTTTCAAGTAAAGTCTAAGGATGCGTTTGCAATTGCATTTTGCTTATTTAAGCAAAATCAAGCTTTTGGTAGCAAAAAGCATATTGGTTAGTGATTGCTTTTGCTTCTCATGACGAAGCAAAAGGCAATCTAATTGCTTTTCTTGAGACTCATTTTTCGCTTCTTTGACTCATTGCTTTTTGTACCAAAAATCCACCCACAACCACCATTACCACTCAAAACCACTACAACCACCACCCACCACCACTAGCACTCAACACCACTACACCCACCTACCACCATCCACCCTCACTTCCCACCATGGCTACCACCACCCTACCATGCCTACTACCAACAAAATCACCCACTACCATGCCCACCACCAACAAAGTCACCCACCCACCACCACTACTATCAGTCATCACTCATCACCACTACCACCACTGCCCACCTACCCGCCCACTCACCACCACCATCCATCACACCTCACCGCTACAGCCACTAACACCACTCCCACCACTACTACCACCACCCATTCACTCACCCACTAACATTCCCACCCACCCCCGTCAATACCACCAATAACACCCGCCCATTCACCAACCACCACCCCACACTCAAATACCACCACCACCACCACCCACCTCCACCATAATAATAAATTTTGTGCTAATATTAGTTAAGAAGCAATTTTGTTTATGTTTTCTGATGTTACCAAGAATGCCTTTTTTGTTTTTCCTCAGCAAAGCAAATGTTAAACATACAGTTTTTCTTCATGAATAGATCTTTCACAAAAGCAAAAGCAATTTAATTGCTTTTCTTGCATTTTGCAGCAATTTCTGAGAAGCAATACCAAACGCAGCCTGATTCTCTTTGCATTTCCAAAATGACTAGAAATTTCAGAGAATAATTTAAGCAAAATTTTTAATAGTTTATTTACTGAAATTCCAAAAAAAAACCCCCCTTCACATACCACTTCTATTATAGCTGCTCTTTCACCCACCCACCTATCTCGACACCTCCCTCTCTCTTAGTGTGCATTTGTATGCCACAGATGGGTCAATTCTTATAATGATTATTGTATCAACCTTACGGTTCACTTTGACCTTAGGTCAATTCACAACAGTTGAAAAACCAATTTATGTTAGAATTGCATGAACCATGCATTGAATATTACAATTTAAGATTCAGTCATGCAATTCAAACAATTCGACTAAGAAACATCTTTAAAATGCCAGTTTCCTTTTTGGGATGCAGCAGTTCCTTTTTCTTTTTGTTTAATCCAGTATACATAACATTATTGCACTATGATCCATATATTGGATCTTTTTTGGAACTTAACTGATGATTCAAACAATTCAACTGTATAACATTAAAAAAGTAAAATCCAAGTTCTATCTTTTTAAAAGAAAATATTTTTTTCTTTAATCTCCTACATAAAATACATCATTCTCAAATGACTATATACATACATAGAGAAACATAATTTACAAATTTTAACAACAAAAGACCCTTTTCCAACACAAATCCAAAACATAAACTCCAAATCCTACTCCAGCTAAAAGTGCTATAAAGCTTACAATCCCCATTGGAAAACTGTGATCTAAATGGCCCCTAGTGATTTTTAATTTGATTCACAGACAGAATTGCTCCATAAAACAGAAAATTGCTGAAAAAAAATAATATTTATAGAATGTTTCACAGGAATATTTTTTTTCCCTTTTTATCAAACTTGCAGTGAAAAAATGCAGGCTACCTTAGAAAATTAAATGATTACGGCAGATTTAAGCAAATCTTCAACAAAAACTCATTATTGATAAGAAAGAGCTGAGAGAGAACCAACATACGATCGCACAAACCTCGTAAGATACAGTTCCACCAGACGTTGCCGGTTGACGAAGTGTCACATTAGATATAGCACCATTTGCAGACAGAATGCAAACAGCCCGTGGACCATTTTGAGAAAATGACATTATTTTCGATGATACATCCTGTGAACAAAAGTATAAAAATAAAAAAATAGAAGGTATAAATTTAGTGACTAAAATGTTCCCAAATAAACTTAAATAGTTTTTTAAATAGAAAATATTAAAAGACACATTATTGGAATAATTGATGCTTTATCCCAAGATCCCTACCATTTGGAACAACAACACAAAACATTAGCATTATAATGCCTGAAACTAAGAACAGTCGGCATTTATAATGCCTGAAACTACGAACAGCATTCCAATAAACAGGGATCACGATACAATATGTAGTTGAAGGTATGACTTATTTTTCTATTTGTGACAAGTTGTTCTTAAATGTTGTCTCTAGTAAGCTACTACATTGACTTTATAACACAGATAATAATAGATAAGTAATATATACCCATTTTATATTGACATCTAGTATATTGAATTATGCCCAGAAAACATGATGGATGTCCTTGTTTTTCATTTTAGATGTAAGAGAAAGGCCATGCACATTTTCTGTTTGATAGGAACGATAGATTTGTCGATGAAGAAGGCACATACACAAAGCAGTGTCTTTCTTGGTAAACTCAATGACAAGCATTTGTGCGCCTATTTTATGGAAAGATGCATCTCGTGATTATAAATGTTTTGCCACCAAACAAGAAAAAGGCAGCACAGACTCAAGGCAATCCATCCAGTGTTGTTAACAGAAAAAGGTGCTCTTTTACATTAATCAAGTGGTAGAATACCAAGGGTATCCAACCAATATCGTCGCACCCAAATATGCCAATAATGACAAACTTAAAGGAACACAATCTAATTTATTTATGATTGTTAGACACTCTTCCAAGTCCCCAAAAAAAAAATTTCATTGTTAAACTGTTAATCCAAAAATAATAGGCTAACACATGCACAATATCAATACATGAGACCATATTTGAATACAAAAGATATAAATAAATATGATAATTGCATTATAAACCCAATATCATGTCAGTCTCTAGAATTTATATCATGTCAGTTTCTAGATCATGGGCCTTGTTCGATGTTTTGTCATGCATATATATGTTTTTATACTTGTTTTGACAAGAAAATAAAAAAAAAATACATTATAAAAATAGTGTATTAGATAATGTTAAATTTCTGAATGTCACCAAATTTTCAGTTGCTAAAATATCTAACTCTTTATATTGTAAATATTTGAACTTCAATATTATTTTCATTTTACTTTTTGATTGGCAAATGATGATGGAAATAACAGTGTTTTGCATTACTCCTAATATATAAAAGAGTGAGAAAGAAATTTTTGCAAATAAGTTGCTTGCCTCCACTCCAGCTTTATAAAAGGTGCTCACCTGGGCAACTAGGCAGCCTCCTGACGGAATGGTAACTGCACGTATGAGGTTTTTGCTAGGGCAACCAGTTAGTTCTAGTGGGGTTTAAATAATTAGTTATTGATAAGTTATCAACTACTACCACAAAAATTATACTCTTTAGAAATTAATTACCTTAATAATAGTATTTACAACATAATTTCACAATTTTTATTTTATACTATAATGCGGTTCACTATTCTATCAACTTCATGCTGATTTTTAATTATCTTATCATAACTGTTATCTCTATTCTAATGAGAACTAAACAACATAACATTGTAGAAACACTTATCCAAAATTAATATTTGTTCAAACTTCCAATCACTGATATAAGTATGTAATCTATATTAAGTTATTACTAGCATAATACACCATCAAATGATTAATATATCGGTGTTACTATAGCATGCCATAAGGTACAGCCAATAAACTAATTAACAGTACATTTACAACAAAAATCTCACCCTGTTTAGGAATAGAGATCAAAATCATAGCATAAATAGTAAAGCAAAAGGGGGAAGGAAGAAGGAAAATAAAATAAATATGAAAAATAACAACCCAAAAAAAAAAGACAAGAGAAAAGCAGGAGACCTCTCCAGCTTTCACTGTGATAACATGTGGTGTAAATCCAATCCCTGCTGATCCTGCAAGCCACGGTACAAAAAAAAAGTAAAGACTCGAAACAGAAAGCAAAGGAAAATTCACAATTAATGATTACGTAAATGAACACATACAGTTGACTTAGGGCTGTATTGTACCAATTAAACAAAATTCTGAGGACTTCCAATATTTAAAGGTAAATGAAAGATTCACTTATTCATGTCAGCACAATAAATTCAAAAGAGATTTTCATTTTTACTTTTTCTTTTTTTTTTTTCTTTTTTTCTTTTTTTTTTTTTTTTTTGTGCTACTAAGAGCTAAACCTTTGAAGGTTTTAGAAAGAATAAATTCAAAATATATTTCCTTTTTTTAGGTGTACATAGGAGGGAAATCTTTAGAGGTTTTAGAAAGAGTAGACACAGTAATAATCAAACATTAATCTTCAGTAGTTTTCCAATTTCCTGATAATAAAATTAGAAGAAAAAAAAGTGCCATAAAAAAGTTTAACCTCAGCTAATTTATGTTCTTTATCAGATAATTTTTACCATATCATTCACAAATTCAATCAAAAAATTAAAATCATAAGCATTCTTTTCCTCCATTATTTCAGGATAAAAAGGTAACACCAGAAAATTGCTGAAACCCCCTCCACCTTTTTCCATTAAAAATTTCCTTATTCTCTCTCTCTCCTTTTTTTTTTTCTTTTAACAATTAGATAATAAATGGTCATTGCCATTTTCCACATCAACAACACAAACAGGAATTCAACAATATCAATAACCAACAAGGGCATATAGGTCATCCACAGATATATTTTGAGTCGGACTCAAATCTATCCCCAGTTCCACAAAAACGAATCCCCTTCTTTTCCCTTTCACAGGTATCTACTCCTTATCCATAAACGCCATTTCTTTGTCAGAACCTAAATTAACAACGGCTTCGCCAACAGAAGACAAGCCAAACCCAGATCGGAGCATTAAGTCAGAGTCGCAGTTGCAGCAAGATCCCAACAGCATCAGTGATTCTCACATATTCCATGCAAAGTAAAAATAAGTAAATAAATAGCAAACAAACAAAATCCACCCAATGATAAACAGGAGAGCAATATTGAAACCAATCAAACCGTAAAAACCATATGACATGGGGAAAAAATTAATATTTGAATGAGCGACAATTTACCCAGAGCAGCCATTTGCTGCTTCTTGCCAGATCCAGGCGGCCTGCCTCTTGCTTTCTTAATTGAGGATGATGATGTTGGTGAAGCTGCAGAAGGAGAAGGAAACCCACCAGACTGGACAGCAGGTGTTTGAGGTGTTAATGCAAGAGCCATGGTACCATCAGGACCATACTTCCTCGGCCTCCCGCGTTTCCGCTTCATAGGTTCACCCATGTTCATATTAATACTATGCTGAACAATCGAGCCGCCATCGCCACCAACAGTTCCTCCTCCTCCTCCACTTCCACCGCCACCTTGAACTTGAGCTTGAGCTTGGTACGGGGAAGTGTTTCCCGTAACAGGTTTGTAAATTGCTGTCCCATCCGCACTAAAAGCCAATCGCATATTTTGTATCCCAGGCGATTGTGAAGTTATCGGAGTTTTCTGAATACCAACACCAAATGATTCTCGGCTCGATAAGATTCCCGGCTCCGATCCGGACATCATTTATCCTGAAAACGGATAAATTATGCTAACGATCAACAACCTGTACCAGATTCTTGTTCACTTTAAACTATAAACAACCCTAGTATCCGTACGGCTCCGAAGTTGTACTACTTTTAATCAAAAACCTGTGAAACTTCAAATTTCCCGTTCAAAGAAGTCTATATAGCATCACTAAACACGAATCTTAGAACTTAGAAGTTGGGATCCTGCTCTCTTACAGTAAATCCCAACCGGTACTTGGAAAAATCCTGCAAAACACTGGCTCTACTAATCAAATCAACAAAAGGGAACTCACAAAAGACAGGATTTTCTTGAAGATCATCCTAGAGAGTAATTTAAACCCTAAGTTCAGTGGAGAGAACCTTAAACCCTACTTTAGAAAATGTTCTTCTCTCCGTCGAATTCCTTAGACAAATCAAAATCGTCTTACAAAAGCAATCTACCACGAAGAACCCGAAAAAGCAGAAGAAATTAAAGAATTGAAGAACCCTGGTTTACAGAAAATTTGGATTTGAATTTTTCCAAATCCCACGCGAGATCCTGGGAAAAAAAACAAAATTCAAACCTTCTCCACAAAATCTAACTCGATTCTCAAAAAAAAAAAATTAGTTCTGGAATTTCTCCTTTTTTCCAAATTTTGCCGAATAAAAATTCCCTAAAACCATCCTAAATTTTCTGAAAATTGAAAAATCAAAAAACATCAACCATAAATATCCATATTTCTCTTACCAGTAAAAAGGGCAAAAAGGAAACTCCCTGAAGAATATGATACTGAAATACAGAGATCAGGAACAGACAAAGCAAGAATTCCTAAGGTTAGTTACTGAGAGAAAACGCAGATAATGAGCTAACGAAGCTCTCTAAAATGAAATGTGAGTAATCCCAGTATTCCCCGTAATTCATTTTAAAAATTTTGTATCCTCTTTTTTCATGCTTCCCTCTGCGGGCTTTAGTAAAAAGGCAGGTAAAGCGGGCAAAATTGCTTTCGTACACATTAATAAATAATAAAATAAAATAATTGCTTTAACTCCGACGTCTGCTCCATTTTTTTTCATTATTAAAAAAATATTTCCTTATCAAAAAAAAAATTTTTTTATTACAAAATATTTTTCTTTTCTTATTATTTATTTTTTTTTTATGCATTTTTAACAAAATCTGCGACCATAACCCAAAAGCAAAAAAATATATTTTGCAGGAGCTCTAGCATGTAGACTTCGGATATACGATTAATTGCTACTAATTACAAATGGTTATCTAATTCTTGCAAATTAAAGACACAAGTTCAAAATCTTTAGTCTATACTATTACATTATATATTTAATGAAAGCGGAATTTAAAAAACATGCCAAACAAAATATTTGTTTTTCTCAAAATATTCTTACAATTCCCTCATCTAAAATATTCTTATCAATCTTTTTACTTTCCACTTTTCACAAATTACCCCTTATTATTTCATATACCCCAATACATCCTAAATGATTTTCCATATTTCTTTTTACATAGCATACTACACATATTTCTCCATTAAGTTATATTATTATTAAGCAAATTCCACTGAATATTTAAGATTCTGGTTTGCTTTCTTTCTCTTTTTTTTTAGAAATTCCTTAAAAGGCTGGTGTATTTAATTATAAACAACTTATCCAAACACTCCAATCTTATGAAGTAACTACTCGTCTATGTGCCTTCTAAAAAACTTTCACCTAAAGACTCCCACGTTAACTACCTACGTCTATGTATAGGAATGCACATGACTCACCTACTTATTATTAATAAAAGCAGTGAAACCTTTCTTCTTGGCATTTAGTATTATTGTTTGGAAATTAATAAGTGTGGATTGCTTAATTTTTAGCAATGCTTATAGGCTTGCAGCACGTAAAATTTTTAAAAAGAAACAAGCTTTTTCAAATTTATGTATGTTTTAACTCTATATTTATAGACAAATGAAATCGATTACATGTAAGGCTATACCCTTAATTTTAGATATTGAAATTCGGATGATTAAAAAGCTATGCATGTAGTATTAATTACCCAAATCATTATTGTTTTAGCTATTAGTTGAAACTTACTTTAAGACTTATTATTATTAAATGAATCAGTGAGTAACGTACGCAGTACTTTATGTTGGTAATTGAAAAAAAATAAAAAAATGGAAAATAATTAAGATGGTGTCAATAGGGCTTCCCAATAGATAATATTTATCACTTCGAGGCAGTGCATAATTTGAAGACATTTAGCTTTCAAAAACATTTAAAAATATCACAGTGTTTCAAAAAATAAAAAAGACCATGTGCTGCACACATAGAAAGAGGGGGAGAGGGGCCTTCACTTCGTGTATGTCATGAAAAGTAAGGTTACGATTTTACTTCAACGGGTGGGTTTGATATATTTCTTGCGATTAAACTCATATTTTAGTGGGGTTGCTTTTTTGGCGTGAGATTATATTTAATGGAAATGGATTTATATATGCGGGATTATAAAAGGAATTAGATTCATTTGAATTGCTTTTTTAAATTGAGTAGGTTGACCATGGGGTTTCCGAGTTTGGACCACATCTTCGGGTCGGCCAAAACGCGAGCATTTTCCCAAGCATATGATTTTCCCAGAGAATCTTTTTAGCATTGCAGAAAAAGACGAGAGCAATGGACGGCTCCTTTTCAGTTTTCCCTTTTTTAATTCTTTTATGTCGTATTTTGTTTACAGCTGGATTAACAGATTACCATTTAATGATTTCTTTAATTGGAAAAGGAATTATTAAGGTGATCAAACCTTATCTTGACCTAAAATGCTTTTCAAAGGGATATTAATGGAGGGAAATCCGTCCAAAGAAAGCTAAAACTCCGTGCCTCGGGTTAGGTGTGACAACGGAAGATGGGCGTTCCGAAAAGCTATGCAGGTTTTTTCTTTTAAGAAAAAGACAAATCACCCTAGATTTTTTTTTGGTAAGCAACAAATCACCTTAGATTACTTTCTCTTAGACCCATCCTAGCTATTTATTTAGCGGATTCTTCTGGTTTTGTTCAATTCTTGGACAACTTTGGATTGGACTGGACTGAACTCCCCAACCAAACGAAACCCGTCAGCTATACCGCCCGGATTGGTGGCCATTATGGGATCTGCTTCCAAACGAGAGCGTTTCGTCTACGACGATTCGGTGATACCATCCGTATTGCGTGAACCGATTGAAGCCACGTATAGGTAAACATAGGACCGTTTATACTTTTTGAATTATTTTCTCATGGGTCTCTGTCAGACGACTTCACCCGGCCATCATTAGTCAAATTTTTTTTATTTGTTGCTATTTAATTTTTAAACTTTAAAACCAAAAACCCCATCCTTTCCCGCCAGACCTCATTCCCGCAACATGCCTTCTCGCTTTCAACCTTTTCTCTGCAACATATTTTCTATCTTTCTTTTTCTTCTAGTTCAACAACCAATCTCTCCAAAAAAAAGCGGCAAAACACAAAATCAAGGTCCGAAGCCTTTTAACAAAAACAACAAAAGTGTTCTGCCAGACTTTTACTTTGCAACCATTCAACCTGAGAGAGCCTTGCTCTGTAACTTTTCCTTAGGTATGCATATTAGCATTGTCTTGTGGTTTTTTAATTTTTGAATGAACTCCTTATTTGCAAAGGACTGTGTATCAAAAAATGTCGTTTCATTTGGATGCAGTTCCTTGGTTGTTATTGTTCTTTCCTTGAAGCTGAATGCAAAAGCAAGACCTCTACACGAAATAGCTTGGTTAATCTCTAGGTGGTTCAAGATGGTTCCCTTGAAGAGTTTTTTTGTGAAATAGATGGCTGCAAAACTGTAAATTGTTTTTCAGTCATTTTGTCTAATACCATCCTTTGTTTATTTATTATTTTTTTTTGGATGGATGATACCATACTTTTGTTGTTGCAGGACTGTTTTTTTTATAAGAACATCTGAATCATTTTATTACTCAACAACAGAAACATGAGATACAAATCTTCTAGTTGATTGACCCCTGTTGAAAATTCAGAACAATGAGCAACCATGGCTAAAAGATTTGAAGCACTTTCGAGGGATCTGCACATTTTCAAAAGCAATATATAAAAATCCAATTTCAAAACCATAATAAAAATTCATTACCAAGAGTAAATCAATAGAAAATTTATGAAGCACCCTTAAAGCTATGTATGGTGTAATTGCTTAAGATCTAACAAGTAACAACCAAAAAAATTGCAACGCATGCAGAACAAGATGATGGTAAAGATTGTGATTGAGACTTTTATAAGCACCGTTAAAGCTATGTGTGGTCTCTTAGTACCTAATTACTACAATACACTTTTTTCATTATCCATGTATATAAACTAGCATTTTATTTCTTTTATGTATTTGTTCTTATTCTATCAAAACTCATTTGTATTTTTGCCAACCAAACAATTTCTATTACAAGATTTCATTCCAACATTTGGAATGAATTCCAATTCCACTGCTTGAAATTAATTCTCCACAAAATAGAAATTACATGAAGCACCTAAAATGATGTGAGAACTACATACATTTCAAATTATTTCCTCGTTTAACAAATCATATGTCTGAGAACAAAAAATTGTCTTTGTTTTTTCCTCATATGATCAGTTTATTGACAATTGAGGATGATAATAACAGTGCTGATTTCATTTCTAGTCAAGCGAAAGAATTATATCATTTGAGCATAATCATTGCATCACCCAAAGTGTGCAAAACACCCAAAATCAGAATAGTATCTAGCAATTTCTAACCAAACTGCAATCTTCACATGAAAAGGTTTTTGGATTGACCCGAGATGGCTCATAGAAAAAAAGACAAAATAAAGAAACCCAAAAAAAAAATTATCATCTACTTTCTACTTCCCTTACAATTTTAATTAGCAATTCTTTAAAAAAAAAAAAGAAAAATTTTCAATTCTGCTTATTTACAAATGGAAGGACATTTTCAGGTACATTTTAGTTTTTTTTTCTACTTTGACTCGACCACGGAGATACCGAAGCTCAAGCCCACAACTCACCCATTCGATATGTAGCCCAAACTTTGATTTTATTTTTACCTTTTTTTTAAGTTACATTCATTTTTTTCTAAATGCTTTATATTTCACATGCCCATGGTGAAATAAGACTATACCTGAGGTCGAACGGTTGCACAGGGCAGAGCATTTCTGGCAGAGCACTTCCTTTATCACATCAGAATAAAAGGTTCATGTGAAAAATGCTTACGATTTTTGCATCCAGAAATATAGAGATAAAACGGATTGTTGGAGAGCTTGGTTAGAAACAAACAAATCGTTTGATTCTATTGGAAACGGGCATCTGTCTTTAGCAAAACGGAGTGTTAGAGGTTTATGATTAGGGCAAAATTAAAGCTTCAGATCCTAGATTGCGTGTGTCGCTACTTCTGTTGGAGATTAGCCGTTGAAGAAGACCAAGGAAAGTTGGAGAGGAGGTCTGGGTTGTTGCTGAAGAAGATGAAGGAGATGAATACTTGGGTTGGGAGGAAACGAAAGGGTTTTGTTTTCAACTTTCTAAAACTACACTTTTTTTTTTTGATAACCAAAAGGGAATTTCATTACTAACAAAGGCGTACATAAGGAGCCTCCCGCATCTCATCAAAGATGAAATTAATGAGAATGGGAGGGGGGGAAGTAATCCATAAACAAGAAAATCTATCAAGAGCAAAGTTGGCTAAACAATCAGCCGGTTGGTTTCCTTCTCTAAAGACATGTAAGAACTTAACAACCTGAAACTGGGCACACAAGGACTGAACTAAAGCAATTAAATTTCTGATCTTCCAGGGACTAGAGACAGGAGCAGCAGTTAGGAGATTCACGATTACCTGGGAATCTCCTTCAAAGCAGACACACTGAAAGCCCAAAGCGATAGCAAGCCTAACAGCCTCCAAAACCGCACATGCTTCAGCTTGGATACTAGAAGACGCTTCCACCACTGATGCAAAAGCAGCTATAAACCTCCCTGAAGCATTTCTGGCTATACCTCCAATTGAAGCCCTTTGTGTAGATTGGCGGAAGGCACCATCAAAATTGATCTTGACACAAGGTGGTTCTGGTTTTTTCCATATAACTTCAATGCACTGCCTATCTTTTAACCCTTGTGTTCTTTCCTTATCGAGGAAGATCGAATCCTCTTGAAGTTTCAACAAATAGCTACAAGTCTTCTCCACCGAAGGAACATGACCATCAAAAATAACACTGTTTCTTTCCTTCCAAGTTGCCCAAACGAAATTAACAACCTGGGAAATAAGAAAACCTGTGTTAATAGTAGACAAGTTCTGAGAAGTTGGCCTAGATATAAGATTAAACAGCCACCGCTGGAAGCATGAAGTAGGTCCATGAGTTTGGGTAGAACCGCCAATCCCCTTAAGCCAGACAGCCCGGGAAAATGGGCAAACTAACAACAAGTGTTCAAGACTTTCTCCCGCCTCGTGGCACAACGGACACTCCCCATCAAACCCTCCTATTCTGGCATTAAGTAACTCAGCAGTTGACACTCCGTTTCTTAAACACTTCCACATAAATAACTTCAATCTGTTAGGACAAGGAACATGCCATATTTTTAACCATGCAAGATCAGTACTCAACTCATCAAACCCAGTAATCAACCTGTAGGCCGACGCCACTGTAAATTTACCAGAAGCTGAACTCGCCCAATATCGGGTATCAGCACTATTAATAGGGTCTCTAATCGTTGCCAATATTTTGCTAACCATTTCGGGCTCCCAAAAGTAGGTTAACAAATCAACCTTCCACTCACCAGATTCTTGATCAATCAGCTGACAAACCTTCGTGATGTTAAACTGTTCTTGGTTCTTTTGAATCTGAATTGTTGTTGGGACTGAGAGGATCCACTTATCCTCTGTGATGAGGATATCCTCCCCCGATCCAACTGCCCAACTGCTGCCTTGTCTAATCCACTTCTTTAGCCCATGCAATTGTTTCCACCCATATGATTGGCTAGTCCTGCAAGGAGCCGACATAAAATCTGTATGTGGGAAGTATTTATCCTTCATTATCATACCCCAGTAACTGTTATGCTCATTTGTGAGTTGCCATGCAGCTTTGAGAACAAGTGCCTTATTCATCTCCAGGGACCTCTTCACATTTAGACCTCCGGACCTCCATGGACGCGTTATGTTTTCCCAACAAACAGTATGGAAACCTGCTTGCTGCATCCCCTTTCTCCAGAAGAATAGCCTTGCCATCTGATCGATTTTGTTGGTAACCTCTTTAGGAAGACAAAAGCAATTCATGTAATGCAGTGGCTGCGCACTCAATACTGCCTGGATAAGGGTGAGTCTACCCATTTGGGATAACATAAGCGCTTTCCAACCAGCCAATCTATTTCTCATTTTCGTCAACAAATCTTCACAGTCCTTGGCTCTAAAACTACACAAATCTCACAAATTTTACTGATGTATTGAACTCGTCAGACACCGTCAAAGAAGGAAACAATAAAAAATAATTGAAACAGAAACCCGCTCTCGTCAAGAGATAACGTTGATTTGCAATTAGTTTGCGCATTAAGGATGGTATCACTAAATCGCTTTAGACGAAACGCTCTCCTTTCAAATAACAAAATAAGATGTAAGTGAGCTCTATAAAAGAGTATAAAATATAAATAAGAGAGATGTAATAGACACTTTGTTTTTATGTTTTTTCCCATTGCTTTGCTTATTTTAGGGATATATGTTAGATAGGAGAAGTTGATTGAGAGTTTTACTTGTAGATATAAGTCTTGTGGGTTTGACACGGCTATCTACATCTATATAATTATTTAAGCAAACTCTCAAAAATATTCCATAGTTGACGTTTTTATGTAAGATAAAATCATTTACAATTTATGGCTACAATATTGTAGGCTACTATTGGGCCCCAATAGTAGGGGGTTGCACGTGCTACGCGCGTAGAAAACATGGGCCCACTTAGATAAACAGTCCGTGATAGTTAGTTTAAAATAGTGGGGGATTGTTTTGTTTGGGGAGGACAATATTTGGAAAAAGAAAAGGGGGTCAAAATTTGGAAGGAATATTCCCCCCTCGTCTCTTTATAGATAAAATAGATGTTACACATGAAACATTTACAAAAAGGAAAAACACTTACAAAGATATTCCATGTAGAAGCAACCCACTCTAATAGCAGGCTGCAATGAAACATTAAATTGCATACAATGTTCTTTTGAAAATCCTTAGAAGAAACCTTTATCCAATAAGAAACTACCAACCTGAACACTCCTGTCTTATCAAGTAACTAACCATATGTACAAATACTCTTATTTTATCAAGTTACTACTTATGTGCAGTGGCAGAACCACCTTATGGCTAGGGGGAGCAATTACCCCCTCTAAAATTTATCGTTTGTCCCCCCAACTCATTGAAATTTCTATATTTCATGAAAAGTGTTAATTGAAATTTTTCCCCCCTTAGATTTGGAGTCCCGGTTCCGCCACTGCTTATGTGTGTGTTCTCATAATTTATTCAAATTTACTCTAAAATATTTTGTGATAAGAGGTTATAACCATTGAGAAACATAAAAATTAGCGAGTTTGTTAGAATGTGTACTACTAAAATATAGAAATTACAATGGTGACAACGGATACAAGTATATATCTTGGTAAATTATACATTATCAAAAAAAAAAATCTTGGTAAATTGTATCTCTCCATATTTTTGTACGAGTTTGAGAACAGAAACCAACGAATAGGAAGTTCTACTAAATTGCAGAAATACTAAACTACCCTTTTAAAATTAATTTTAACATAGCTAGCATTGTAAGATTGTATTGGGAAAATTTTACTTTACTTTTTAAAGTATTTAATGTTGTTCCTAGAGAAGAATATCATGTAATAACACACTGGTTCAAGACCCAACTCAGAAAGAAATAAAACAAGATAGAGACTGAACGAATTCAGATTAGGAAAAGTAAAACAATCCCAAACGGTTTCACTGAATTCAATAGGATTTAGATAATAGGAAATCTGGACAGCAAAGCAATTAGTAAAATATAATTGGAATGAGTTTTAATAGATCTATACGGGCAAACAGTAGCATAGCAGGATCAATTAATTGAACAGCAAATAGCGTAAAATATATGTTCTGACAAATATGAATCTAGAGAGATGAATGAAAGAGAGAAGTCAAAGCAAATAGCATATAGACAGAAGATAACCGAAAAGAAAGAGTTTGAATCACATCGATTCAGAAGTTAGGATGAAAACGAGAAACAGAGATGAGACGCAATCAGAGGAACAAATTAATCTAAACAGAATAGAACTTGAATAAAACACTTATCGAGTTGGAGGACCAAGGCAATGCTTCAAAGCCTTTGTTCTTTAAGCATTAAGCGCCCCCTATTGGATGATGCCTCAGTGCGTGGGTTGCAACGCCTTCGCTTCCAGCATTCAATGGTCGTGGACCTCTCCAGTAAATCGCACTATAATATTGGGCGAGATGAACCCTTGAAGCAGTGTCACTCTATGAAAGATGGGAGATTGGAGGAGAAGAAGAAACAAGAGGGTTTTTCCTGTTCGTGAGCAGAAGATCCAAAACCCTTGATTTTTCCCCCTTTTAAAATACTTGGAAAGGAAAATAAAGCGTTAAGAGCGTTGCTGAATATACGTTCAGCAATTCTCTCCATAACTTTAATAAACATAACGTTAAACCAATTGGTTTTAAGGAAATAAAAACCAAAGTAACCAAAATAATGTATGTGTATAAGAACCAAAATTTTAAAGTATTTTTTTTATACATTGCATGCATCAAAATATACTTTTAAAAGCATCAAAATAATATACTTTTATACGTTGCATGCATCAAAATTTTAAAGCATTTCTTAACTTTTAGGAGGCTTAAAAAGTAAAAATATAAGAATAGACTAGCAAGATAAGTCATGTTTCCATGCGTTGCCCAGCGTCGCTAGTAATTTTGTGTGCCAGTGCTTGGGTTATGAAATGAGACACTGACTTGGTGGTAAAGACCTATGCTTGTAATAGCCAAGTCTCCGGTTCTACCTGGTGGTGGAACTAGGACTCCCTCAAGGCAAAAAAAAGTTTCAATTAACACTTCTCATAAAATATAGGAATTTCAATGAGTTGGGGGGACAAACCAGAAATTTTAGAGGGGTTCTCATGAAATATAGAAATTTTAATGAGTTGGAGGGACAAACCAAAAATTTTAGAGGGGGTTCTTATGAAATATAGAAATTTCAATGAGTTGGAGAGACAAATAAGAAATTTTAGAAGGGGTTCTTATGAAATATAGAAATTTCAATGAGTTGGAGAGACAAATAAGAAATTTTAGAAGGGGTTCTTATGAAATATAGAAATTTCAATGAGTTGGGGGAGGCAAAACATAAATTTTAATTAAAACATATAAAATATATATATATATATTTAATTAAAAAATAAAAGTTGGGGGGAACAGCTTCAACGTGGTTCCGCCATTGATTCTACCCCCACCATCATCCCATGTGAGTCCCGACTATGTGTCGGTCCCTTATCCATGCCTGATTCATACACCCAAGAGACAAAAAAATTATTTAGTTTAGAATATATTTTCATATAATTGTAATTACAAAATAACTACAATTTTGGGTTATCCAATATACTTCCGCGAGAAAATTGCACTTTTCTCACGTTTGGTTTTTAACAATTGTAAATACTTCTCTTCAAGGTTTTTTACTTTTTATAATGTCATAAACTCCCTTGCGTTATTTGTAAAATCAATAGTAAAAGTAGTAATCTGACCGTTTTATCTTAATTTTTTTTTTTAAATTATAGAATCACCCATGATTTCTAAACCAACTATTACTGTCTATAAACTTTCAAAAAACTTATCAAATTTCATTACAAGAATCTCAAAAGCTTAATTAAACTTCTTGCATTTAAATAGTATTCAAAATTTAAAAACATACTATAAGGTGTCCCAGGGATCCAACTAGTTTTCTCGGAGTCGTTTAAGCCCTAGTTATCCCTCCAGTGCTTAATCGTGTATCGAGCGCGCATTCATGAATCATAGCAATCGGAGCTAACTTGGTCTGTAGACGACTTATCATGGAGATCAATCTAGGAAAACTTCCCTTCGATATCGATTTTCATCCTTCGAGTCCACTCGTCACTGCAGGTCTGATCAATGGCGAACTGCACCTGTAAGTTGTGACAGGGATTAATCTTTTGTTATATTTTCTTCTTTTTATTCTACTTATTCATTCTCTCCACCTGACTATAGTTTTCCCCTCATTCTTCTCATTATGATGGGGTTTATCTCTAAGCAGGTACCGATACGCCGCAGACTCGCAACCGCAAAGGCAAAGCAATTTTATCTACTTTATTTCGTTTTTATCGATATACCGTTCATCGTTTTATTCTGTAATGTTTCTTAAACCCTAGAATATGTACTAATATTGCTAAGAGTAGCTTTTGCGATCACCTTGTTCCTTTTTCTTTCGGTCTTGTTAGGTTGTTGGAAATTAAGGCGCACAGCGAATCTTGTAGAGCTGTTCGATTCATTAATGATGGACGTGGTAAGGCATTCTAGTTCTTAGATGATATCTGTTATCATAGTTATTCATAATTATTCTTATTCACTTTCTTATTGGTTTTTAGGGGCTGCTTTTAATGTTTCCCTTGAACCCGTTGTCATTTATTTTTCTGTCACTGGTGTTTCTTTCTAGCGATTCTGACTGGTTCCCCTGATTGCTCAATTATTGCCACGGATGTGGAAACTGGAGCTGTCATTGCTCGTCTGGAAGATGCCCATGGGTGGGTTACATAGCCCCGCCCCCGACTTTTAACACATAGTCATGCATTCCTTTTGTGTGTTATTCCATTTTTGGCAATTTACAAAATTTGTTTGTCTATTCAGGGCTGCTGTGAATCGTTTGGTCAATTTGACGGAGTCAACAATTGCCTCAGGAGACGATGAAGGATGTATTAAGGTGCCTTCGTTTTTCCTTTTTATCTATGCAAATAATATACAATCTATATATATATATATATATATATATACACCAAGCATAAAAAGCATGATTTTCAGACTCTGGATCCCACTAAAAGATTGAATATTATATTTATTCAACCTCTCAGGCTGCGTTTGTTTTGATGTAAAATAAGATTATGAAAATGTTTTTAATGAAAATGTATTTTTTGAGTGTTTGTTGTGATATAAAACCATATCCAAATGTATTTCAGTTTTCATAAACAAGTCCATTTTCTAGAAATGATATACCACGCAAAATCTTATATGTCTTCTCTGAAAATTAAGAAGCAATTGATGCACCACCATTATCATCAGACCACCACTTTTGCCACCACCATCACTATGAGCATACCATCACCATCAGCACCATTAACATAAGCATCACCATTACAAACACACCACCATTACCACCATCGCCACTACCACCACCATTACCATCACAGTTGCCATTGCCATCGCCACTACCTGACCTCCACTACCGCCACCACCACCATCGACAATCATTACAATCACCCTGACCTACACCCCTAATGTCACCCACATGCACACCATGCCCACCCCCATCGCCACCCCACCACCACAACCACCCACCCCACCTCCATTGCCTCCACCACCATGGCCACCAACGATAATGCGTGCATTAATCAAAATTTTGCATTATTGCATCATAATGTGTACATCAATCAAATTTTATTGCATTATCTCGTTGAAGCTTGCATTATTGCTTCATAATGTGTACATTATTAATCAAATTTTATTATCATTTTAATGCAGGTGTGGGATACTCGGCAACGTTCTTGTTGTAATTCTTTTGATGCTCATGAAGAATACATCTCGGATATGACCTTTGCTCCTGATTCTATGAAATTGTTAGGCACAAGGTAGTTTATGGCACACCAATTTTGTAACCCTATACGAATTTAGTTAAATTGAAGATTAGGAAATTGATGTAGAGATTTGTGGTCTATTACGTAGAGTTCATGTGCACACATTATATTTGACATTTGTGGAAGTGCTTTGCACATGGAAATTAATTTTCATGGGAAGCAATAATTTTAATTATTGAATCTAAGGGTTAATTTTTATCAATTAATAGTTATATATAAAGTTATTTTATTTTTTGGATTATCTTTGAGATATAAAAAAGCTTTGATATTATGTCTTAGAACTATAATTATATGATCAAATTCACATATAAAATTTTGTGGATTTATGGTTCATATTTTAGAATTTTGGGTGTTTCCTACCTTTTTAATTATCAAGTTAAAATTATATTGATTTTTATAATATTAGAGAAGTTCTATATTGTAAGACAATTTTAGAATTAGAATTAGAAATAAGCATTCTGTTTCACAACAGCTTCAATTTGCTGTTGCGACAAGGCCATTTTTTGCAATGTAGCTAGCTTGTCTATTCAATCCAGACTGCCCACCTCAGATGATTAGCTATGTATATTCAATCCAGACTGCCCATTTCTGATGATTAGCTAAATATACTATATCTTAGCCTATAGAAGCCCTAAACAATGCAAACGTGTTAGTTTTTGTCATAGATGTAATGGGTCTCCAATTTTTGATTTCTTTACCAAAAAAATGTTAGTTTTTGGTAAGCCCTTTGTGTCATGTGGAAAGTTTATTCTGGACTGAAAATTGATATATAATCTAGGTTGATTTATGGTACTTGTTGACTTCTGGGGTTGTCCAAACCAAATAAGCCCCTCTGTATTAGTTACTTGCTGCAATAGGTCAATTCATCCTCGAAATGGACAATTATGTTAGGAGTTTTGCTCCAGACAACTGAGTTTATTATTATTTAAGAAAATTTCTATATACTTTTAATATTTTTAGAAGATATTTTTGGGTGTTACATGTTTAATTGAGGTAATCCTACCTCCCAACAAAAAAATATAATTTATCTTCCAGGTGACCAGCCCCATTCTCCAAATTTCTCTTCCATGTGACCAGGATCCCAAAAGGACACAATCTATGGCTCTGACCTAGAGGAAGGCCTACATATCCAATTAGAAATTATGTAACTCCACCCCAAAAAAACTTTGCAAATTTCTGAACCTTATCTGGCACAAAAGAGGATCTTGACTTACAAATCTTGTTTCTAAGATGGTTTGAGCTTGTAAAACAAAAACTTTGGGGGGCACGTATTGGAGTTCATGATGGTGCAAGTTGAAGGATTCAGGGTATAAAGGAATTCTGAGGATTACCTGGATGGAGAAAGAAATACAGGTAGTTTCTGAATCATTGTACCACTAGATTCCATTTCTCCCCCTGGACACGCGCGTGCGTGTGTGTGACTGCCTTGAATTTTTGTGGTGGGTCCCAGCACACCATATTTTTGTGTGACTGCCTTGAATTGTTGATCCTTGGGAAATGGATCCTCAGCCTACCCTTCTCTTTCCCATCATGAAAAGGAGTGATGTTATTGATGCTTGGACTATGCATCTGGAACTGGATGGCATTGGTTCCTTATGAGGAGATCTTATGGATTTAATTTTTGAGTCATCTTCTGAATGTGCTTTCCCGTCATCTGAACCCTCAGAGGTCAAGAAAAATGAACTAGAGTAATCCCTCAGTGGCTCCATTTATTGTTTTTTCTTGCCTTTTCCTATCTTTCATGTTACTTTTCTGATGCCGCCAGTTATGTTTTGGAGCCCATCTCAGTTGGTCTGTGTATTGATTATTTTCTATTTACCATGATCTAATACAATGCTAATCTTTTCCCACCCTAATTTTCTTTTCTTTGACAAGTGGAGATGGAACTCTGTCAGTTTGCAGTCTTCGAAGAAATAGGGTAAGTTATTTACGTAATTTGAAACTTCGCATTTCTGATGCAATGTATTTTGGATATGATGGTTCAAAACATTTGATTTGCTTTCTGATATTATAAAAATTTCCTTTCATTATATGGCAATTCAGGTCCAAACTCAGTCTGAGTTTTCTGAAGATGAGTTGCTTTCTGTAGTTATAATGAAGGTAATCGTTGTCCCTAACTTTAACGTTTGATTCTTTAAATCAGAAAAGAGAAGTGCATGATTAGATGGCCTTAATGATGTAATTTTGGTGCTATTCGCCTGTACCATTCTTGAGATTCATGTTCTTATTAATCCAAGGCATTGTAACTTACAAGATTCTTTACAAAAGGTCCCAGTGTGATAATGAGTATTTTGCCACATGGCATGTGTTTGTAAGTCTGAAACTTGGCTTTTGAAAGGTGCTATAAACGGCAAGATCATATCACACTATATATTTGTCTTTATCGGCTGCCTGTGCTCATGGTAAAACGTTTGACTGGTGGGAATTTTGTAATGGCATGAAATAACCACTTATAGTTGAGGAATAATCAATAAATACCTAAGCTTCCTTGGAAATCATATTTGATTATACCTAGTAGAGAATTCTAGAAAGGAAATGAAAACAAAATGGAGTAGCTCAAATCTATATCAATTACCAAAGAGTCAGAACTAAATAGTAGAAGTTGCAATGAATTTTGAAACTTATTTAATAATTTCCTTTTGAACCGTAAAGCAAATGAAACAACTTGGAAATGTCTGATATGTGAGCTCTGATGCTCTAAGGTGGAAAATCATAAAGAAAGAGAGATTTTAAATTTATTATGTGTTAATTCATGACTATCGTGCCCTGTTATCATGCTCTATTAATTCATATAATTCATATGATTATTGTGCTCTGTTATTTTATGAGTTGTTTGTTATGATCAGAGTGGTCGAAAAGTCATCTGTGCAACACAAACTGGAGCTCTGTTATTGTATTCTTGGGGACATTTCAAAGATTGCAGGTATTATAAAGGAGATTTGGGATTTTCCTCCTGCCTGTAACTTGGGCAAGTTAGAAAGCTATAATTTACATATTATTACATTTGATTTTCTCATTTTAATGTGCATACTTAAATCTTCTGAATTTTCAGTGACCGCTTCATTGGCCTGTCTCCAAACTCCATTGATGCATTATTGAAGGTGATTGAAATTTTCCCTGTTTGTTCTTGCTGCTTCCTTGTTTAAAATTGTCATGTTTGAATGTCATCTTTTTAATATTAATCTTCATGTGACAGCTTGACGAAGATAGGGTTATTACTGGGTCAGAGAACGGTCTTATCAGGTGAGAAGAATACTTCTGCTGAGATGGTTGAATGCCAAGTAGTTTTTCTCCTTGGTCATTCTGTTGATACACAGGCAGTTAGGGGCTAACAATATCATATGGCCTCACTAGATCTTTTGCGAAAGGATTTGCCTAACAGGTCTTTGCCTGTTGTACTTATTTTCTTATCCGATGCTATCAAAGAAATGATGGCTTGTATTATTTATTTAACACTATTTATGGAGGAAGACCACCAGAATCTGATTTGTTGCTCTTATTTCACATTTATTTTGTTAATTTTAGTTCTTTATATCCTGTCTGAGATTCTAATTCATGTACAGTTTGGTAGGCATCTTACCCAACAGAATAATTCAACCTGTTGCCGAGCATTCAGAATATCCTGTTGAGCGCCTTGGTATCTGGTTCATCACTTTCTTTTATTTTGAGTAGATCTATGGTTCCTTTTGGCATTTAAAATGGACATCTTGATGCATTTTAGTTTGATGGTACTTACCAAGGTTCACTGTGCCAGCTCATACTGATCAGAAGTGGCACTGAAACCACCCGGTTTCTCCGTGCCGCTTAAAAGTCTCTTATTTAAATGATTTTGACCACACACACGATGTGCCGTCAAAATTGTCAGATTTCAGAAGACACCTACAGTGTACCGTGTGGAATCCATAAAAAATGCAAAAAAGGGCGAGGAGGAGGGGGGGGGGGGGGGGGGGGGGGGGGGGGGGGAAGAGGACTCATTAGAGGAGGGCGACGAGAAGGAGGGGGCACACTGTCGTCCTTCTCTGCTGGTTAATCAGAAAAAATAGTAAACGAGAGAGAGGGAGGGAGGGAGGGGGGGTGTGGTGCATGCCTGGCTGTGTGTCTGCCGCCCCTTCTTAGCCTTGAGAAGCCCTTTTGTCTCGTTACAGAAGGGCTATCGATTTCTGCAACAGGCGTCAGGCTCGCCTGTTAAGGCTCACGAGCCTTACACCCTTCTTTTATCAAAGAATATAATATATACTAAATATATTATCTAATTCTAATGTATAATATATATATATATTTGTTGAATTGAACAAATTTGTACACACAACACATACATACATATACATTTTAAAAAATGTTTCAATTGAAAAAATTGTAAAAACATATTTTTATGATATGGATAGATCATACATATATAGATATACATACATACATATACATATATATATATATATATGTATATATATATGTATGTATGTATGTATGTATGTATAATAAGAAGTATAATAATACTGGGGGGGGGAGGGAGTTTTAGCTATTTAGCATTAGCTTTATTCACATTTGTGCTGTCTTAGTTACACAATCTGTGTACCTATTAGACTAGCTGTACTTTTTAATCCTTTAATATTTATATAATCCTTTATTACTGATAACAAAAAAGTATAATAATACTAGGAAAAAAATTATTATACTTCTAATAAAAAATATAATAATATTCGGCATAATGGGGCGTAAAATGCGGTGTAACGAGCGGCGTGTAGGCAAAATTTCAGTGTAACGGCATGTATGACCCTCAATGAGACGGCACCGAAATTTGCACGGAGAACCTTGGTACTTACCAAATGGTTGATCCAACTGTGGACATATTGACCAAAATTGGTCCACTATTAGTGGCAATTATTTGGATCTGGCTAGTAGATAAAAATACGTGTACTGACTGCCGGAGACTTGCCTGCACTTGGCTTGCCTTGTCAGTTGATAGCTTAGTTTTATACATAATCGTTACGCAATTCTTTTTCCACAGTAATGTCTTTCGAAAGACGGTTTGGGCAGAATGGGGATTTTTATCCTTGTATATCTAATGTGTGGGGTACATATACAATGTATGCATTGTGCTCATTTATCATATTATATGGTGCATAGCATACAAGTAGGGTTGCTTATCGGGCTGGGCTAGCTTGGCATGGCTCGTGGCTCCTGGTGGGCCGTGCTGTGCCCAGGCGCTCGGGCACGGGGGCCCGTTAAGGCACGGCAAGCCGGCTTGGGCCGAGGCTCGTGTCAGGTGAGCCAGTTGGGCTGTGCCCGCGTGCCAACCCAACGTCGGGCACGGCTAGGTCAGCCCATCGTGTCGGCCCGCTTGACATGCAAATTTTTTACTCCAAAAAGTGGTCCCCCCTCCCTTACAATTTTACCCCCCTAACGTAGTTGGGATAGATGAGTGCCAACCTAGTTAGGATAGATGGGTGCCAAACTTAGTTGGGATGTACTTATACTATAGTGATACAGTATTATTTGTGCAAGTTTATTATGTACAAGTATGGTTGTATTTGCAAAGTTGTACACTTGTACTTGTAATAATTAATTTATTTAAATTTTTTGAGCAAATTCTATCCCAGTATGTGTAAAACATTTTTGTGAATAATAAACATATTTTTTCAGAATTTTTTATGTTTTTGTTTTCATTTTCTCCAATTTTTTTTGCAAAAAAAAGGACCCAGGCCCGCGAGTGGCTCGCTAGGCATGGCCCAGCCCTAGTTGTGCCACGGGCTGGGCCATGCCTGGGTTTGCCCTGACGGGCCAGGTACGGCCTGTCAAGGAAGTGGGCCGTTCCCGGGTTGGCCCGCCAGGCACGGGCTAATCGTGCCCGTGACTGTGCTAGGCTGGTCCGTTAAGCAACCCTACATACAAGTAGGCTGGTCTAGAAAGTTACAAGCTTGAGTGTGGTCTCAAATATTATTATTCTTGTAAGCCTGGTCTTGGTCTTGTCTGATTAATTTCTAAACTATGTAGGCAGAAGTGGGGGCTAAAATTGTCATCCCTATTTCCATATCCTACCAATTGAAAAAAAAAACTGCTATGATGATTTTGATAGTCATAGTAGGTCCATTTTCCCTGAGAGATCCCTAGTGCTGTCCATGAAATCATTTGGTGGTATATGCCATCTCATTGGTGGAAAATGCTTACTTCGATTCTATGTCTGTGGCTTGATCATATTTTATGTCTGCTTCTTTCTTTTCTTTGTCAGTATACTGAAATCTAACTTTCATATTTGGTTTTGCAGCTTTTTCTCACGATAGAAAGTTTCTAGGCAGTATCTCACATGATCAGATGTTGAAGGTTTGTGAATGCCCATCATCTTCTCAATCTTTCATCTGTTTGTATAAACTAACCTTAGCGTTATATTAAAATTACAAAATAGGATTCTTAGCAGTTAAAATATTACTTTGATACTTTTTTTTTATTTTGAAGTTGAAAGTGTAAGATGGGATAGACGCAAGTGCTTAGTTGATTTCCATATTACTTGTCATCATAATTGCTTTCACTGCCATTATTGATGTTACCAACATTGTCATCATTTTCTCTGATTCTCTTTTCTTCTGTTGTGAATGCGTTTGTGCGTGTTCTATACTATTTTTTTCTTTTTAATTTTCCCATATCCAGTTTCTTGCTATTCAAACTTTTCCTGACTTGCCTTATTTTACTGCAACATATGTAATAAAATAGTTTTTTCATGCATACTAATGGATCTTCAGATTATTTATTCCCTGTAATTTGTGGAATGTTGATCTTGAACAGTAAAATATGGCTTGTTATTCAATTTATGTGGTTAGGTCCTGTGTAGAATATGCCTGATCCCATCTCAAACCAACTGTGAAATCATTATCATCCAACTGGTTGCATCTTTGTGGTTATATATGAAAAAAGTGCCTGACGTGGATAGGAATCCATAATTTTTAATTGGTTAATTAGGAAGTAGGAGCCTGAAGTTCTAACCATGTAGTTTATGGGTAAAGATGTTGGAGATTATGGCTTGGTTCAGTCGTATATTTCCATTTTTAAAGTCTTATGATTTATGATTTGAATCTTACAACTACCGTCAAATCTCAACTTAAAACTATCTGGATCCTTGGTTTTAAATCCTTGTGATAGGAATCTTGCAATTTCTATATTTAATCAGATTGATCATATAAATCTTAAATTATATTGACCCTATGAATCAAGTTGGAAGAAAAAGTCACTCTTTTTAGTGAAACGACATTGACCATTTATGTACATACAAATTTTTTTTTCTTTCAGAGACACTAGTGACGAAATATAGTTTTGGAGAATTTAACTGAAACTAATCTCAATCATAATGTTATCTAAGGAACCCATAAAGTTTTATGATGTGTTGATTATCTATTCTCTTGTTTATTTATTTTGCATTAGATTCACTTTTATGAAGAATTCAACTTGCCTTTCCATTCTCACATGTACAAAAATTTAGTATGATTGGCCTGAAGGTTCTAGGATGAATTAAAACACAAATAAGTGTTTCTGTATGAGAGAAAAACAGAACAACAATGAATGGTTTTGGGATGAATGATATTAAAATTGGGCTGAAAAGAGTTACAGCAGTAGTTATTAGTCTGATTAAATACCTCTTTTGTGCGATTAAATAGGTTGGACTTTGAGTTGAGTGGATGATTATTTGACCTGAATCTGATCTATTTTCCTTTTTAATAAAGTTTCTCAGGTTTTAACCCTTTATGTTAATATTTTTGCTTTAAAGACAAATGTTATAGGAGGGCTCTATGTATATTGAAGCGCATTACAATCATTTTTCTTTGAAACCATGTGGTTTAATCCATATTTTTTACTTCTTTAGAACTATATATATTTATAAATTCTACAGTTGTACAATTTGAATCCCAAACCAATTTCAATCACAATATTTAAGATTTTCTAGTCTGATTTAATTTTTAAGACATTATACCTTTCAAATAATTGAAAAAAAGTCATCTGCATAACCGATCTTTTAATTAGGATTGACGCGTGTTGCAATGTGTTGGAATTTCATATTTTTTTATTGCTTCTTTACTGCACTAATTCTGGTTATGCTTTCAAGTAATTACATTTTTTTTATTTTGCGTGGATAGCTCTGGGATTTGGATGATTTGTTGGAAAATTTAACGAATGGCCCGAAGGGTCAGGTTGTCATGGCTGACAGCGATAGTGATGAGATGGAAGTTGACGTTGATCGCCGTAGTTCTTCTGGAGGTATATAACTATTTTTTGGAAAGATTGTTTCTTTCTTGCTGTTGTTAATAGTTAAGGAAAATGATATCTGGCATTCCTCACCACCAGTTTTAGGCCTTTTTTGTCTTAGCTTCCTGAGGGCTACGGAATCTTCCTAGACCCAAAGCGCTTCCTAACTAATGCTTGAATGTTATGTTAGGGAACACTTTCATTTGGGTGGAAATGCTTTTTCATAAAGCCCATTTTGATGAAGCAACTGTATTAAGCGGGGATGCTTCTAAAAGGTGTATTACAAAAAGCAGTTAGTAGGGTTTCAAAATTAGGTAAAACATTTAAAGTGAAAAAGCTACTTTAAAAAGACAAAAATAACAATCTTTCCTTTTTATTTATTTATTTATAAGAGCATTTTATATATAAAATTTTTTTTCTCACCATACATGTTTTTAATAAATAGCTTCGATTCAAAGCTCTTTTTCACAAAGCTTTTTCCATGCCCTCTAGTTATTATCCTTATTTGTTATAATTATATAGGTTTATGCCCTTTTCTTCTGCAAAGGAAACAAAGATAAATATTATCATTGATAGTTGTGTAATGCCTGCGGTAATTTCAATTTAGCTTGCATGCTTTTCTAAATCAATTTGTGACAAAAGAATTAGCTGATGAGAGAAGCCCTCGGAGCAATCCATAAAAAGGGCTTCTGGTTGGCTGTCCAGATCAGTGAGATATGGCTGGCTGTATCAACCTGCAGTTTGTTCATTTTAACTTTTTCTCAATATTTTGCAGGAACCAAGGGAAGACAGGCAGGTAAAGGAAAGGCTTCTAGCAATGCCGAAAGCGGTTTCTTTGCAGACCTGTAGTTTTTTTTTTTTAAAACTAAAAGGCTATGTTACAGCTCGGATTGATTTTGGTGGTTCAGACTCTGGGATGCAATTTGGTTTGTGACAACACCTGAGCGAATTTTCATTCGATGGCATGTACCATAATCACGAGTTTTTGCAGAAACGTATAATTGGTTGCTTTGGACATCGCTTGGAACTGAAGCATCCGGCGGCCAGATTTGGTTGCTGCTTACTGGTTTTTGTTTTATTAAGTTTTTTTCTTGAAAACATTTTTGTTATGTATAGATACCAAGGTTTACAGTGCGGCGTGTCGCCGAAATTTCGGTTTTTTGCCCCCAGCGATGCGTTTCGCTGGGGGAAATCGTTAATTTGTATCGTTGGCGAAACGGACCGAAATTTCGAACGAAACGGTCGGCGTGTCGACTGAAATGGACTGAAACGGGCGAAAAATGTAATTTTTAAAAAATTTTTTTAACGAAACGGGCGGCGTGCCGTCGAAACGGAGCGGCGTGCCGTTGAAATTTCGTCGAAATCTAAAAAAAACATAATTTTTGATTTTTTTGCCATTAAAATTTTTCCGGTGTTTCGGCGGCGTGCTGCCGAAATGCCGTTCGGTGCCCTGGGCGGCACGCCCAGGGCCACCGAAACTTAAAACCTTGATAGATACCATCATCAGGGCCACCGAAACTTAAAACCTTGATAGATACCATCATCAGAAGACAGACTAGGATATATAGTCCTTAAGAACACAACACCAGCACGGCACACCAACAACATATCGCACCAACCAGCAATTCTCAAAATGGAACAGCCATCAAAACTTGGGCACGTGCAGAGGAATTCCTTTGTAATAATAGTGGCCGTTGGTTGTAATGTTGGTTGTCATTATAGCATATGTGGCTGGTAACTTTGGTAGTGGCGGGCATGCAATGAAATCTGCACCGCCCATCTCAGAATCGGCTGAATATTTACTCTCGAAGAGGATAATATGAGATGAGGTTGATATATTCTTGTATGCCATAATGTTCTCACATAAATTACAAATTTTTTTTTTACTTTTAAATCAGTTTTTATTTTATGGTAATCCCCCTCAATTCCTAATGAAAAAGGCTTAAAAAAATAAGGGAAATTTACAGCTAGAGGAATCAGAGCACGTTTTCAAGACTTCACCGGATTCTGGGACTAGAGGAAACGTTCCCCATTTACACTTCTGATGCGCGCACCCGAAGATCGCACAAAGCTCCGTCCGTTATTGTCAAATGCCAACCACTTGCAGAATATTCAAACATGCCGACAACAGGTAAAGTCTTCAGCCAACAGTTCCTCTGATCCCAAAAATTTTCTATTACCAGTTTCAAGAACAATGATGGCGCCCTTGTTACTCTCTCCTGCTCGCTTTCAGAGTTCCATACTGCTTTACCTCTATTCTCACTTCTTTAGGGGCGCAATCACATTGGTTTCGTTTGCTTCATATTTAAATCACATTTTTGAATAGTAAAACTAATTAGCTCTGCATTCATGTGACAGCACCGTTAGTTTTAACAGCTGTATTCTCCACGCTTTTATTATTTTCCTCGGTCCTTGAATGAGTTTTTGTATGCTGGAGAAGATTCAGCTGATCAACGAGGAGGAGGTTCTTCATGTCCAGCAGTTGCTGCCACTCTTTCTCCATCTGCAGTTCAAGCTCCTCAAAATGAACGATCTTATCCTGAATCTCCTTCATCTGCAACAGTTGTTTGAAACAAGTAAGATTTACTCCTCACAGAAAATGTTAACAAGTATTCTAAAACTCATAGAGAACTTTTAATGGTATGCGATGAAAAAGACTCTTCCTCCATGCCATTATTTTAATCCAAAAAAATTGCTCTCTAAATATTTACTATGCACAAAATCTCGTATGCTGGTGGCAGCAAAGAAAATATAGGCAAGTCAAAGATTATATGTATGAAATGACATTCTATTGAAAGCTTTTCCAATATAACCACAAAGTTTCCCATTAAAGATTCGAATCCAAAAGACAGCAAGCAAGAAATTAAAACATCTAACAATTCAGTTTGTCACCAAGAAGAAATATTGATGTTAGTTATCTACCTGAACTTCAATTATACCAGAGATTGATCTCTCAATATCTTTCTCTTCCTTGTCAAGCAGCATCTTGGCTTCTATAATTGCTCCTTCCAGTCCATTAATGATGGCATCACATTTAACATCACTAACATCTGCTATTAAGGAAAATAATGTTATATTCTGAAGGAACCAATTTGATCATTAGGAAAAAAATAAACATCTATAAAATGAAAGTTGTAAAAGGACTGCCAATCATTGGTTTCAAAGTGCAGTTGGAGGAATATTTCCTTGCATGCTTGATGAGGAAAAACAAAATTAATTCAGATATTGTCAGACAAACTCTATTATTGGTAATCAATGTTTGGTAACGTGTCACAAAATATAACCAATGTCACTAAAAATAGGATTGGTGAAGAGAAATGTGGGAAAGAATTTAAAAAGCTTTATTAGTTGTAATTAATGGAAATGTTCTCAAACCACAAGAGGTAAAAGCGATAGCAAAATAAACTACATAGATAATTTCTTCTAAGTGGAGGGTTTGTTTATGATAATAATCACAAAGATAAATTTTCTAAACAGAAACTTAACTAATTTGGGCTAATTATTAATCCAAAAAATTTATCATCAATTGACTACATAATAAGTTATTAGTATAAAATAAAAAATTTTGTAAAATTTAAGGAGGTATTATAGATATGATGCTTTTATTCTTGTTTTCCCCCATGCTTATACACAAATATTTTTTTGATGAAATAAAATTTATGCACAATATTGTGACTAAATAGAAAAGGTGCACTATGCTTAGTCAAGGGATAACAGTGATCATTTTGTCTTGCCAATATTCCTGGACTTGATGTACATTCTGATGTGAACTATAACATTAATCTTGATTATTCTAAAATTTTATGGTATTTTATGACTTCGAGGTTCCTTTGCATTCATTTATGACATTTTGCTATAATTAATGTTGACACCTGATAGTATGCAAACAAAAATCACTCATTAAAGGAATATGCATACCCTTTTTTTAATAGCATTCTGCTATATTTGATGTATTTCCCACTTATTTATTCATAAAAAAAGTTCCATCCTTAAATTCAAGCATTTAAGAAAAGCCTCCATATTTAAAGCATTAATAACGGTAAAGGTTTAAATTAGATTCAATGAGTCTGCAATCAATTTTGAGCAAGCCTCCATATTTACTTGGCCTTGACACTTTTATCCAATTTACAAAAATGAACCTCTATTTTTTGGTATGCATATAAAAAGAAAATCTTGTATCAAAAAGGAGTCACAGATTATATGCTTTCATTATATTGGAAAGAGAAATTACACAATATCATTTGATATACACACCCACAATAATTTTTTCAACCATCATTTGACTGCATAACCTACTACACTGGGAAGATAGGACAACACTGTGTTCCAGCGTCCATTTTATTCTACCACCAAAAAAATTAAGCATTTTGGAAGTTTACAAGATCCATCTGTATAAAAAAGATTGCAATAATAGTTCTCAGTCATCATTTCATGAGTCAGACAAAACTAGTTCAGAACAATAAGAGCTTACTCCTTGGGAGACATTATTTAGGGGGAATAAGCAAAACCCAGAAAGCATTGATTCTCATTCAAAGAAGATGAAGATGATATCCATATTACCGTTCTGTTTTGTTTCATCAGGGAGAGTCCCAGTACTTTCCCCACTACCTCGCTGATCTACCTCAGATAGAGCTGCCACAGCTGCTTGAGCTGCAGCTTCCACAACTTTTGAACCCGCTACAGCTGAAAGGAAAGCAGCCTGAGAAATTCCAACTAGTTATTTAGGGAGACCACGATAGGAAAACAAAAATATAAGTCCGTCTCAATCACTCGCATTATGGAATTTTATCAATTAGCTGACGATTAACCAACTGGTCACAGTGTTCCAAATATGACTCCAAGCAGTAAATACAAAGATTGTGAACGATTTCAGTCACATATTCACAAGTCCTTCGAGTCTTCCAGTTGCAAAATGTAGTAACCCTAGGTTAGAGCCTAAGAGAAATATAGAAACAGCATAAATATGTACTGCATGTGACATAGGTCTGAAAATTTGACTGGTTCCATCTGTGGGATTCACAAGGAAAAACAATCTGGTTATGTGATTTCTCCATTACATCTGTCATGTAATTCTGGAGAATAAGAAGAAAATGGTTCTATTGATAGAGCTACAATATTTCATAAGAGATGGTTAAATAGCCGAATGGAGCCACATTTTGCCAAAATGAGTCCCATAGGTGAACTTAGAATAACTGATCCCAAAGCCTCTGTCATGGAGATATGAAATCTCATATGTTAATATTGCTGACATAAAAAACCAGGACCCCTTAGGCTTAGCTTAAATATTGTTATGCTTTTCGTGAAACTCCATTTTTTTTTTTTTTTGCAAGAGTTCCTTAGTATTCCTGAAGTTCAAACAATGATGCACACCAAATATGTGCCTGGTGTAATGCAGTTAAGGCATTAACTGACTAAAAAGGAGGATAGAACACCTATAATTCAAGATGAAGATAGGTACTGAAAGCTAAATATCTCAATCCCACTTACAATTGTACCCATAGGTCAAAATTTTACCTGGGCCATAATTGGGTTGCTTGCATCAGCAAGTGGAGTCAGCCGCCTTCTCTTTGTTGAAGATGATGTTTCAACCGTTTCTGCTCCAGTTTCAGCAACATTCTCATTTTTTGCTAAATAATGCTTATCGACTTCCCGATCATCTGGAGGTCCGACAAACTGCTCTCCAAAAGGAAGCTTGATAAAACGAGCAACACATTCTTTCTCACTTCTGCCACCAACATGCTCTGCAACCTTCTTCCAGTCATCACCATAATGCATAATAGCTTCTAAAAGGTGCAGAGTCTCTTTGTCAGTCCAGTCTGTCTTAACCTCTTCACTTATCTCAACCCGTCTGAAGTCTGACGAACTGACACCTACCCGATAATTTCCACGGACGTAGCACCTTGCACAGAGAGTCAAGTCAAACTGTTGAACAAAGAAAAGTGAGATTGTAAACTTATACGTAGCACCCTTCAAGTCAGGTCAAAAAATAATTTCCACATGTATAAAATCAGTGCCCCAAAAACAGAGTTGCTTAAATCATATCACCTGAAAAAGCTATTTACACAACCACAGAAAATAATTAATAGTGCAGTGCTCTACTCCTGAAATTTCTCTTTGCCTCATTTTTTCCTTATTAGCAAGCTATATCATATTATAGAAAGATAAGTCCCTGAACTGTATCAAGGTGTTTCCTCAAATACTTAAAGAAGCTATGTCTTACTGTATTATGAAAAGCAACAAAAAAAGAAAAAGAGAAAAAAAAAAAGAAAAAGAAAAAGAAAACAACAAACAACAAATAACAAATAAAAGATCTTGGTTGATGAGTCATATTAAAAAAAAACTAGAAATCCTCAAAACTATTCGTTCTTTAAAACTGTCAAGCCTTCACCAACCCTTGTTTTGTCAGAAAAATCTCCTAATAAATAAAACAAGAGTAAAAGAACCCAGAAAAATAACTTTATGGTGAGAGCATGGCAGGATATTTGCTTGTCTCACCCCATTTCAAGCACAGCATCGTCAGCCTTGAGTCCTCCAACAAAAGAACCATCTAGATAAACTTTGACGGGTGTTCCATGGATAATCTGCGATCCTTGGAGGCGGAGGAGTTTTCATAGAGATCATCCACGCTTTTGCTAGACCAATGGGCGAGACAGACCCCATTAGAGAGAAGTTTCCAGCTTCTTTGACCGAATTTGAACTACCTCTGTGTGTGTGTGTGTGTTGTGGTGGTGGGTTTTTTTTTTGTTTGGTCGTCGGGGGGGGGGGGGGGGGGCATAATTTGATTGTTGAGGGAGATCATTCCATTATCATCTTTTTGATAACTGTGCCACTACAATTCATTGGATGACTAAGGGAGAACAAGATTCGTGGTGGCTTCAACGCCTGGTATATAAGGTTGTATCAGTGCCCAGATCACTTAACATGTGCTGACTACCTTTCTAAGTTGGGTGCAAGGAGAACCAAAATGTTTGTTGGCATTCTCTCCAACGTACCCACAATTCATTCTAAGATTACCTTGTAAGAACTTATTCTAAGAATTTCAAAAGCGCAAGCAATTCATTCTAAGAATTTATACAACTACAAAAGACTGATAGATTACCTTGTCGCAAGCAAAGCAAGCGATACTGCAAACGGACTTGCAACCACTACACACTTTCTTAGAGCTCTCCCTCTTCGGCAACGAGGACTCAAACGAGCTCCCTAAGGGATCACCGTTGGGTGAAAACAAGCCACCCGATTTATTCTCCTTCTCTTCCCATTTCAACGTAGGTTTCGATGCAGTCCCTGCGTAATTAATCAAACCCCAGCCTTCCAGAAAATCAAAAACTCTCCGAATCGATCCCACGTCACCAACAAGCATCCTCCGAATCTCGGTGAAGGTAATTTTTCTTGAAGGATTCTCTCTGAACCTTCTGATGATGGAATCCCTGAAATATTTATAAACCCTAGGGTTTTTTGAAGGCGATCTCCCGTCAAAAAATTCGGGGAGGAAACGAATCTCGGATTCGTGAATGTTATTCCATGAAAACCATTCTATAACAGGATGGAACAGAGAACAAAAAGTCAGTAAAAGTGGAAATCGTAAGGTTTTGAAGTGGATAGAAAGAGGGAAGAAAAAAAAATGAAAATAAAAACTTAAAACTTGTCGATGGTTAAGACAAAATTTCATACTCGAGTAGCTCGGTATGGTGATGACATCGGAGCCTGCAGAAGTGGATTCCGGTGTACGGAGCCCAACGGCGGTGGAGTTCTCTCTCGAATTTGTCGGAGGGATTTCCGGCTTCACCGCAGGCGTGGCGGTATTCGGAGATAATTGAAGCCGGTTAGGTTGATTTTCCGGTGAAGGCCCGACAATGTCTCTTACAGGAGATTTCGTAGCCATGGGCACCGGATAGCAAGAACTTGGCAGCAGAGCTGAAATTTTGGGAGTCTCTCTCTTCCTCGTTGGTGCACTTTCTCATGTAAAACCTGGCCGAAAGTACTTGCGCGTGGCAAAATTAGAAATTCTAACTTATTATATTTGTAATAAAAGATAATTGTGTGTGAATATAGATGCTTACAAGTTGGAGAAATAATTTTTATATTCGTAATGTTATTTTACATTTTATGAGATAGTTGAGGAAAAAAAATTAAGACAACCGTCAATTCAAATTACTTAAAATCTTTAGGGAATGAGATCAACTTTCGTGCTCGGAATAAAATAAGATTGATATTACCTAATAGTTGTTTACCATATCAACAAGCAGTTACAATAAAAAAATAAAATATGAAAGAACAAAATTTTTATTTTTCAATAAAAAAGAGAATGTTGTTTCTCAATGTAGCAAGCAGTTATTGGGTATTGTCGAGCACTTTTCGGGTAAATGATTTCAATATAATCTATAGTTATAAAAAAACCATATACACCCCTTGAGTAGATTGAAATATTTAAGAATGTTTTCGGAAAATAACTGGCATGTTTTTCAAGGGGGCACTCTTATGTATAGTATAAATTAGTTGTAAGCAATTATTCAATCGATATAATACTCTTTATACGTAGCACATATATATATATAGAAATTAGCAGGCATTTTAAAGAAATAAGTGTGATGGGTTGTTAGGGAAATATTAAAGGTCTTTTGAGGTTTCAAAAGCGCATAATAAGAAACCAAATATTGGGCAAAAATTATAATGAAAGCCAGGTTTCTTGGTGCTCAGACTTCTTTACATGAAAAAGTTAGACTTATCATTTGAAACTTGCTTTCAAGACTTCTTTACATGAAAAAGTTAGACTTATCATTTGAAACTTGCTTTCAAGTTAAAACAACAACAAACTTGTAATATTTATAATCTCTACAAAATGAAACTTTCTTTACCAAACATCAAACTTGGCTTTTTCTTTAACTTGTGCAAACTCAATGAGGAATGAGTTGCTCATTTTCCAGATCAAGAATGAATGCCAAATAAGGCTTAAGTTAATAGGTTAAGCGCACTGTTCAGGAAAAAAGGGATAAAAGTTACCTCCAAAACCGAGGGTAAAGGTTATGCATACCGACTTACCCACTTAAAGCTCTCATAGACTCATACACATCTGTTGAGTGGTCCGACGCTTACTGAGGGTTGCACCTTCCTAGACGGTTTTCATTCACCCGGATCGGTGGTTTCATTCCTTTTCTTCCGGGTTTCTGGTTTACCTCTTAGGTTCTTTCCTGGTTTTGCTTGCCGGTTTTCTCTTCCGTTGCCTTTGTTGCTCCGTCTTCCTTGGTTTTCTCATCCTGGTTCTGTTGTGCTTCTCTCCTGCTTGCTCTCTTCGCTCCCGCCTTGTTCTCTTGCTTGCGTTGCTTGTTTCCTGCTGCGCTTTTGCTTTTTGTGAACTTGTGTTTGCTTCTGGCTTCGTTTCCTCGCGTTTCTTGCTCCCTGTTGCCGCCTCTTGTCATGAACTAACTCTCCTTCCTTGGTGAGGTGTTCCGGTCTTTCATCCTTGTGCGCAATGGATGCCCTTGTTAGTGGTTTTCATCATCTTGCGCTGCCTTCCAGACCAGACTGCGTTTTCTCCTTGTCGTCTGACGAGAAAAATCGTATGGGGTCTCGCTGGTCTTATCTTCTTTTGCTTGAAATCCCTAATGCTACTCCTTCGTTAGCATCCTTGAAAAATATGGTTGATCGGGTTTGGAAATCGATTACTGTTCTCTCCTACCTTCAGATTTCTTCCAATCGGTTCTTGCTATCGGAGCTTTAGGCTGTTCTTTCATCACAACCTTGGTTCCTCAATGGTAGTCTCTGTTTGATGGCCCATCTTCATAGCAACGATGTCGTCGAGGCGTTTGTGTTCCGGACCATCACCATTTGGATGCAGCTACATAATCTTCCTTGCTCCCATTTTGATATGGATTTCCTTTCTCGTTTGGGCGATGATTGTGGCACAACCTTGGAAGTTGAACTCCCACAGTACCCGAATTTCCCCCATGCTTGCATAAGGCTCGAGATGAATCTTCTGGATCCTATTCCCTTCGGAATTTTTGTTGAATTGTTAGATTCAACTCAGGTTTGGATCGATTTTTGTTATGAAGGATTGCTTGATTTTTGTTTCGGTTGTGGTGTTATAGGTCACTTGCTTACATCGTGTCGTGCATCATCTGCTGGTCATCTTCCTGGGTGTTCATCGGAGTTTGTCCCCAAGTACTCAGAGAAGAACATTGTTCCTTTTCGCTGGCGCCGGCACTTGCTTGCCGCCTTCCTGGCCAAAGGTAGTGCTGATTTGTCGGGTCACACCTCTGCTTCCAACCCTTCGCATCCATATCCGAATCTGGTTCCTGCTTATGATGGGTCCTGTTCAGCAGCCTCTATGAATCTTATGCAGTTTGGGCCCCTTGGCAATTCTACGGGATTGGGCCGCGTTGGTGGGCACTCGTCAGTCCTTGCTACCGTCCAACCTTCGCATTCTGGGCCTTCAATTGTTACTGGGCTGTCTTCCGATGTTGCATCCGACGTTTTGACAGGGGCCCTTCCTTCCCGGCCTTTTCGTTTTTTCTGCTTCTTCCAATAAGATGGGCACTTCAACTGAGCCGGGGGTTAACTTACTGTTTTCTGACTTTTTTGGCAAAGTGTCTCCAGGAAATCGGCTTTTCGATTCTATTCATCTAGCCGCTTCTCCATTTCTTGTTTTATCAGACAATAGTAACAAATCGTTTCCCCCAGATAAGACTACCAGGCATCACCAGAAGGCCATATCAATCAACCATGTCGCTCATAAGGATGATACATCAGCTCACTCCTCACCTATGGAAGACTCTCCGACATCTAAGAAGCGGAAGCTCCTTCAAATCTTTACTCATCCTTCTCACTCAGACCGTTCTCCTCAACCTGAGTCAAGCTCGTCCTCAGACCGTTCTAAGGACGACTGTTCTCCTTCATGAAGTTTCTATGTTGGAATTGCCACAGACTTGGTCAACCCGTGACGCAACAGCATCTTAAGGACCAAGTTTTTGCTCATAAGCCTGGCCTTGTTATGCTTTCAGAGACTTTTGCTAAACAAGCTCTGGCTGCTCATGTAGCTAGGAGTTTACTTTTTGCTCATTATTTTGTACTTCCTTCGACTTTCCGTAGGGAAGGTTTTCTTTTGTTGTGGACTTCTGAATATAATATATCTGTTATTCATTCTCTTGAGTGGCTGGTATTGTTTTAGGTGTGCTATAAGCTTCAAACTTGGTTTATCGTGTTCGTTCATGCGAATTCTAATCCGTCTGTTCAGGAACGGCAATGGCATGAAATTCGACGGCTCACTATGTTTTTTGATAATCCTTGGATGTTGGTTGGTGATTTTAATGCCATGCTGCACCAGGCTGAGAAACGTGGTGGCTCTCCTCTTCTTCCACGGCAGGTGTAGAATTTTAGAGATTTCATTAATGATTGTTACTTGACGGAGCTCACTATGTTTGGCCCTTAGTTTACCTGGACAAACGGACAACAGGGATGTCGTCGGATTTCTGAAAAGCTTGACAGAGTTTTCGTCTCTTCTGATCTCTTCGAGTTGTTTCCTAATCCGACTGTTTTTTCTCAACCTATTATCTCGTCTGACCATTGCCCTCTCGTTGTGAATCTAGCGCCGTCCAAAAAAAGGGTGCTCGACCTTTTCAGTTCGAGGCTTTTTGGATCCATGAGGAATCCTGTTACCAGCTCATTGCCAACTCCTGGCATGCTAATTCGATGCCTGGATTAGATGTGCCTATTCATCAACGGTTTGTATATTTGACCGGCGCTTTGAAACAGTGGAACAAGGAGGTCGTCGGAAATATACACACTAAAAAAGATCAGCTTTGTGCCCGGATTGCAAAATTACAAGAAGTTATGGCTTCCAATCCTTCTTCAATTCTGAGCTCCGAAGAGCGCGCTCTTCAACTCCAGTATGCAAAAATCCTTCGTCAGTAGGAAAGCTTCTGGGCCCAAAAGTCGCGGATTATGTGGCTCAAAGAAGGTTACCGCAATACCAGTTTCTTTCATCGGACCACTCTGATCCGCCGGCAAAAGAATTATATTCAATCTTTAAAGGATGCAGAGGGCACGGAGATTACTAATAGAACTTACTTGGAGAACATGGTCAAAACTCATTTTCAGAATATATACCAGCATCAGCATGTCTCGCTTCAGTTTCAGTTGACTAGTCTTGTTCCAAATAAAATAACATCCTCTCAGAATGACCTCATCACTCAGATCCCATCTCCTACTGAGATTTGGTTGGCTGTTCAATAGCTTGGTTCCCTCAAGTCACCTAGTTCGGATGGATATCAGAGAATCTTTTACACAACTTATTGGCAAGTTGTGAAGGATGATGTAATTCAATCTGTTCAAGACTTCTTTAGGTTTGCTATTCTTCCCAACAAATTGAATCATACTTACATCTCTCTGATTCCAAAGACTTCCCACCCTCGGACTTTAAAAGATTATAGGCCTATTAGCTTATGCAATTTCCTGTATAAAGTCATCTTGAAAATTTTAGTTAATAGGTTAAGGCCGTTTTTATCGGAAATCATCTCGCCTCACCAATCTACTTTTTTGCCTCATCGTTCAATACGGGATAACATTCTTATTAACCATGAGGTCTTCCACCGGGTCAAGCGGAAGGGCAAAAAGAAACCACATTCTTCGGGTAAGCAGGCTTGGCATGCTGACAAAGGCCTTAGTTGGCCTTTCTTGCAATCTACCTTACATGCTCATGGCTTTAACACTTTAGTCATTAAGCTGATCATGGAATGTGTCAGTTCTGTTACTTATAGTGTGTTGTTCAATGGCAAACCTGTTGGTCATTTTCCTGCATCTTGTGGTGTCCGCCAAGGTGACCCTCTTTCGCCTTATTTATTTATTCTTTGTCAACAAGTTTTATCTCTAGCTCTCTCCCGTGCTCATTCAGATGGTAGAATCAAGGGCATTCATTTGCGTCAGGGGGGTCTCTCATTACATCATTTAATGTATGCTGATGATGTTTTCATTTATGGTCAAACTTCTGAGCGTGAGGCACACACTTTAAGTAGACTTTTGCTCCATTACTGTAATGAATCTGGTCAGGTCATTAATAAGGATAAATCGGCTCTTTTTTTCAGTACCAATACTACCTCTCAAAGGAGAACCAAAGTTTCCTCCTTGCTGGGGATTCAAGGTAGACAACAGCTTGGTAAGTACCTCGGCCTCCCAATTTTGGCTCGGAAGCCCAAAGCTAAGGATTGTGAGGAGTTGATCAGCAAGATATCGGCTTGTTTGGCGGGATGGAAATCTCTCCTTCTTTCTCAAATGGGTAAAACTGTCTTGATTAATTCTGTTTTATCATCCCAGCCCTTACATTATATGAATTGTTTTTTGTTGCCTCAGGCTATTGTTAGTAAGATAGATGGTCTGTCTAGGAGATTTTTTTGGCATAAGAAATGGAATGATACGTAGGCGATGCATACTGTGAGTTGGAATAGAATCACCGTTCCTTTGCGAAATGGCGGTTTGAATATTAAGCGGATGGATCTGATGAACAAAGCAATGATTCTCAAATCTGCTTGGGAATTAACCATCGGTGGTCGTGGTCTTTGGGCAACTGTGATTAAGGATACATATTTTCCAACTAACACTTTTCTTCAGGCATCTTTCAATAGCAATCAATCATTTGGCTGGTATTAGATGCGTAATTTGCTAGACTGGATCAAGAAAGGCAGCACCTGGACTTTGTCCAAAGGAACTCAAGTTAGCATCCTGCACGATAATTGGATTCAAGGCATTTCACATCCTCTCACAATTCACAAGAACATTTCATCCTTCTCCCTTGCTACAGTTAATCAATTGAGGAATCCTTCCTCTACCTCTTGGAATTTGTCTGTTCTAAATATGTTTTGGAATGAAGATATAGTGCGCAAAATATGCAATACTCAGGTATGTTCTTCTTTGTTGGATGATATTCGGCAATGGATAGGTACCTCAAGTGGTAAGTTCTCTGTAGCTTCTGCCTACAGATTACTTCTAAATGATAGTTTGCCTCCTCCTCACCCTTTGTGGCTCACACTTTGGCACCTTAATTGTCCTGGGAAACTTAAACTATTCTTGTGGAAATGTCTGCATGGTGGATTACCGACTAGTGATTTGCTTAATAGGCGAATGGGTCGGATTCATACTTCTTGTTATTTTTGCAGGGATCACTGGGAAACCTTGGAACATTTGTGGCTACAGTGCCCATATTCTCGTGCTGTTTGGTTTAAAGCTATTGGTGGCACGGCTCATGCCATGGGCCCCAATCATCTTTTTTTGATTGGCTATTTAATCTAATCTCGTAGACTTATCCAGCTGAATTCAGTCTCTCTGATTTCCTTGCAGATGTCGCAGCTCTTGGTTGGTCAATTTGGAATACTAGAAATGAGGTCCTCTTCAACGGTTTGACTCCCACGATTGAGCATCCATGCCGTGGGTGTAAGCACCCAAATTTTGATCAAACCAAATAAAAGAGAAAAAATGTGCTAAAAGACAGCAGAAAAGTCAAACCTTGAGGGATCAAAAATTGACTTTTTGATTAAGAGAAAATTGGTCATCTTGCCCTATCTTAATGGATAGAGAATCTCGACGTGGTTCCAACGCAACTGAGTTTGCTGGAATCGGAGTCCGGATGAAGGATCTATGGGCCGGTCAAACTTAAAGAGGAGCCGAAAGTTGACTTTTTCTCGAACCCCGTGCCGAGTGCTTAGCCCTATGCCAATGGATAGAGGACTCCGACACGGTTCTAACGCAATTGAGTTTGCCCAAATCGGAGTCCGAATGAAGAAGATGTAAGCAGTTGAAGTTCTAGGGCAGCGTGCTGGAAAACTGCACACGTGGCAAAAGTCTGCACACGTGGCAAGCAACAGAGCAAAAAGGTCTCAGGGATTAAATCTGTAATTACCCAAATCAATGAAAAATATCTCAATGGTAAAGTTGCAGATATCCAAAGGTATCAGGGACTAGATCCATAAGCATCAAAACTTGAGAAAATATCTTAGTGACCAATCTGTAAATATCCAAAAGTATCAGGGACTAAATCTGTAAATATCAAAAGTATCAAGGACTAAATCTATAAATATCCAAAAGTATCAGGGACTAAATCTGTAAAAATCCAAAGTTCAAGGGACCAATCCACAAATACCAAGATTTGCTCATGATTGATGTCCCCTATGGGCATGCATGGGAATCATCCATGCATGCATCCCTCTCTCTCTCTCTCTCTCTCTCTCCCCCCATGATCATACATCATCATTCATACATGCATCCCCTCTCTCTCATGGTTGATGAGCATGCATGTGCATCATACATGCATGCCATCCATCCATAACTCTCTCTCTCTCTCCCCCATAATTGTGTCCCCCATGCATGCACACACATCACATGCATGCATACCTATACCACCCCACTATAAAAAGCCCAAGCCCCCATACGTATGAGGGGTTGAGCACATCTTTGGTGGAGCACATTTGGTGTGACTCCATTCTTCTTCTCCCAAGTTCTCTCCCACAAGCCCTTCTCCATCTCCAAGCTCCCTCCTATTAACCACCTCTCCCACACTTGAACCTCCTTCAATCAAACCTCTCTTGATCCCCTCCTCTTCTCTTCTTCTTCATTTGGAGCTAGGAGAAGCTTGGTGGTGCAAGGAGCAAGGGGGTGTACGGCTGCTGTCCACACCCCAAAGGATCCTCAACCACATCTCAAAAGGGCTCTTAGCCCCCAAGGTAATGCTGTCACTGGTATTTTGTACATCATAAGTTGGAATGAGCATGTTCTAAGCAAGTTGGAGTGTCCTCCATTTTTAGCATGCTATTTTCTTCTTCTCCTAGTATGTTAATGTCTTTCTCCTCTACTTTTTCTTCTCCATTTTGCACAAGAAAAATCCCATGGTAAGGGGAAGACACATGGTCGGCCTCAAGGGAGGAAGAGGATCACCTTGCATATGTTCTTAATGGTTTTTAGAGTCCTATTTTGCTACTGATTTATCCCATTCGAATGGGGAGTTTTTTCCCTTCATTTTCTATTCCTTTGTATCCCATTAACTCCCCCTCTCATCCCTTCTCTTGTTTGGCTTTGCATCTTGGTTTCATGTGTGTTTAAGTATGTCATTTTGCATCATGGTTACTTGTTCAGATTTAGGTCCTTTATTAACATGTATCTTGGAAGCATGTTTTTTTTCATACCACCCATTGTGACCTCTTTTAGTTGCTGCTGGAATGGTGACCTACCCCCCTTTTTCACTTTTCCTCACAAACACACACCAAGCATGTTCATATGCATTAGCCCCTGCAAGGATCCCCATCTTTCTTGGCTACAACTTTGTTCATATAAAGTATGGTCATGCACGTGCACATGCACATACTCACTAGGATCTAAGGCATGCATCTTGTTTGTTGCTCAGATGAACTTTATTTGCTTCACTTGCTTGCTGCCAGGGAGTTGGGAAGCTCCAAAAGCTAGCCCACTTGAGAAAATCCCAAAAAAGACCACTTTTATACTGATCCGACAACTCAAGTCGGATCAGTAGATTTTTGTATGTAGCCGACCTTGGTGGTCGGCTACATGTATTTCTGTGTGTAGCCGACACCCCAGGCCGACTACATAGGCTTTTGTGTGTAGCTGACAACTCAGGTCGGCTACACTGTGGAAATGTCATTTTTTGTATGTTCTTTGTTTTATGTTATTTTTATGATCTTTTAATCAAACCGAATGAACCAGTAGAGTTTCTGGGTCACCCAAAATGGAACTTGGACCACTCTGGTCTAATTGGATTCACTTGTGGGCCTTCCAACGGGGCCCACCAAGCCCAACCAACTCACTTTGTTTCAAATAAACAAATTAAATTAATCGAGTGGGCCACACCATTGGAGGCCCACCAAAGCCCAATTTGTAGCATGTTGGATAGCTTAGGTGTGGTTTGGCCGAGACTGTGGGCCAGGGTCTATTGGGCCCGCCAAGCCCATTAACCAAATAAGGAGGGGATCCACTACCCCAACTCTAATGCCTTGGGCTTTCAAGCCCAAATCTAGGTTATGGGCCTCAAGCCCATGCCTAGCCCACCTTGGCACAACTAAAACAGGATGAGTCAAATCACTTGGCCACCATTGTGGGGCCCACAAACCCATCAGGCTCACTTTTGCATGAACTTCAATTTAACTCCCAACTTGAACTTGAAATAAAATTAACTCACTAAACCAAAGCCCAAAGGGCCTCCCAGGCTTAGATCGAGGCCCACCAAGGGGCGTGTGGATCATGCTTGGCCCACTAAGGGATTCGTGGGCCTTCCAACGGGGCCCACCCAATCAGACTAAGACCACTTAACCAAACAAGATAAAATCAAGTAAAGGGACCCACACAACTCAGGTGGTCCCACCAGACTTAAACCAAATGTGCATTCTTTGACTTAGGAATTGGGTGAATAGACCAAGAACAAGTTGACTCAAAACCAGGAAACCCGTGGGACCCGTCATCCGATGGGGCGGACCGGGGTGTCTACGGACTTCCTCGGACCGTAACCGAGACCCTATCTAGAATCTCAAGCTGCAGACCGCCTAATAGAAAAACCTAGGCACCCAGGTATCTGCCTGCACCCCATCAGGCAGTGGAGACTCAAACATTCCTGAATTACCCTTTAGGAGGCGTGCCTACCCGTGCGACCATGCGCACAGTGGGTTCGTTGCTGTCCATGCAGATCTTGAGTTACTTCGTCAAACAGTGACAGTTCCGCACAAGCAAAGACTTCCAACTATGATTCATGGGTAAGCGTCGCATTACCCATTTGTTAAGATTAATTTTGATGGTGCTTGGAGGGGTACTCACTCTAAAGCAACAATAGGTGGAGTTTGCCGTGATCATTAAGGAAAGTTTCTAGCAGGCTTTGCATCAAAGGTGGAAGTCGACACTGCAATTCAAGCTGAGGCGTTGCCTGCTCTTGAAGGTCTGAAATTGGGCAAGGCTATTGGTGCTTCTCATGTCGTCCTCGAAGGAGATTCCCTCATCATCATCCAATTGCTTTCTCATCACAACTCTACTTTTCCTTGGCGTATTCTTGCAACCCTCTCCGAGCTAAAACAGTTGTCTAGAGATTTTGTTGCTGTTCTGATCAATCATAGATGCCGTGAGGGGAACCAAGTAGCCGATATGCTAGCCAATTTCGCTACAGATAGCTTCTCCTGTACTTGGCTTCGTTTCCCCCCTGTTTTTATTTCTCTGTTATTACGGGCTGATGCCCAGAACATTTCTTTTCCTCGGTTATAATATATTTTCGTTTCCCACCAAAAAAAAGTTATCTTTAAGTGTGATAAGTTAAAAGAAGTATTATGTGTTGAAAACACAATCCATCAACCTATTACCATGAAAGGTGATACACCCAGACGCAAGAACAGCCACTATATTTCATTCCAAGCATCTGGTATCACAAGTCAACGGACCACAAGCACCATATGCCAGGTTCGTCCCTTAAAGGTGGCTAAATCTCAGACAACATACCATTCGTCAAGAGAGATATTCTGGAGCAGTTCTTATTAACCCCCAAGATCAATAATACAGTAAAGAGATTTCCCCCACTATCCTACTTCGAACGATTTGAGGAACTGCAGTTCTTGCCAGTCCAAATAGCAGTAAGTACCATGGTCACGGCATCATTCTTTTGACAATTGCAGTCACGACAATGGCAGTATGCTAGCATATGATTAAATGCAGCCAGCTATTGTCTTCCCAACTATCATCTGGATTCCAAAAAGCCACATATAAATATTACTCAGCTGCAATTGGTTCCTGTCCTCTCTCTCTCATGTCAACCATCTTAAAATGGGGCTCAGAAGGAAACACAAAAACAGTAGATGCAGCAAGAGACGGTTGAAGTCCTGCAGAATATCTGACTGAAGTCAAATTAACACGGGGCAGCTGCAGTGAACCTGAAGCAAGAGGTACAAGCTTGTAACCAAGGATGTGCCCGGATTTGGGCAAAATGAAAATCGTGTCACTGTGAGATCCAGATAATACAAAACTCTGTGAGTCTGCCACTGAGTGCTTGATCTCTTGAAGTAAATGTGTCTGATTCTGAATTTTAACATAGCATGTGAACGGAACTCCAAGGATGGCATGAGGAGGACACTCCAAATGCACAACCAATGGCGCAATCTCCACACTCACGTCAGGGAGTTTGGTTCTAGTCACGATCTCTGCTCCTGTGAGATGACCGGATGTCTCATCACACCCAGAATGTCTTCTCCATCTTATACACACTGTTCCCACCCCGAGTTTTGGAGAAATCACCTTGGGAATGACATAGAAAACCTGTTTGAACTCTTCACCAGGAACAAGGACAGCAGGCTCTTCTGGGCACTGACCCACTGGTTGTACTGTGCATGAGTTTCTAATCTCATCATCCTCCACTTCAATAGACATGCATATCAACTGCAATGGAACCTCAGTGCAATTCTTTGCGCTTAAAATTAGGACTGTTGTTTCATTCAGGGCCACAGATACCAGCTGATCAGGATCAGGTGCTGACTTTATCTTTGATATCAACAGTGGGTCTTGCCGGAATGGCAACATAAAACAGTGGCCAATAATGAGACCGGTTTTCCCCTCAATCTGCAAGCTTTTATGGACATGGACTTTTTGTGCAGTAGCTTCATTGCCATGTGGAAAGTAACCCAATGACACGTAAAGCATGACTGGTTTGGGTCTGTGCCATTTGATCTCAAGTTTACAGGACCAAAACTCTCCGATCTTAAGAAATGGGACGGATAGCAGACCAAAAGACTGCTGAATTTTTCTGATATTGTCAGGATCTGTTTGAGATTCATCTTTGTCATTTGGTCCAGATATACTAAGAAGCTCCACGTGATGACTGCCCATGGAGGAGGGTTCCATTTCTCTTGGACTAAACAATCCTCCTCCTCTTCCATCCACTAGATTAATCTTAAGCTCCCCCGAATGGACATCATGGCCGTTGGAGGCAACAGTAACAGGAACAGTAAAACTCTCTCCAACTAATGCTGGACCAAAAGCATCTAAGATAAGATCAACTTGCGGGTCCAGTTCTTCAACCTGGACGGCCTTTTGTCCGGTTAGTGCAAGCACAGGATCCTTGGTTGGGAAGGTCTCCACGTAGTCTTCAAACTTCCAAAGTGGCAGATCATCCATTGAAGCAGGGCTTTCTGCTCGGCAACAGATTGTGAACTGCTCCCCAATTCTCACAATCACAGATATGCATTCAAGCTTTCCACTGTGCTCTGAGACAGTAAAAAAGGTGTCATAAATTTACAGCACAAAAAGTGTGGAAAATTCATATCATAATGCTTGAAAAAGAACGAGGACTAGATAGAAATAGAACACAAGCAGGGAAACAGAAACTCCCAGCAGCAAGGCCCAGTAACGAGGTCAGGAATATTAAACACAAGGGAATAACATAAAGGAGACAGATGCTGACAACAACAACAGACACACGCACACAATTTCATGAACTGCAAAAACACAAACAGAAGCAACCTTTTTTGTCCATTGATCCACATGGCAAAAATTGATTAAATGAATTTGAGACAAGAAAAATTCTCTGACATGGTGGGCAAGTGCTTCATGAATGAGGTAGATATTCTGTCATAAATTAATAAATTGAGGCATGCGATAAGAGGCTCAATGATTTACCAGATTTGATATCATATGTCAACCGCAGCCATTTGTTTGTAACTAGTTCTAAAACGGGAGCAGTCTCTATCCGGTGACCTTGTTCTTCAGTTGAAGTTGCAGCTACGAGTGGTTTTAGAGTACTCACGATGGTAAAATTGCAATTGGGCTGATTGAACTGGATGTCTAACTGATCAATCTCAACAGGGAGCGGTAGTTGTGAAAGAAGTGACAGCGTAAAAAAGGTGGGTACACCAGGCTTAACTACCTGTTTATGAAAAGCTACTGATGCAAGAAGTACCACTCTAAGGGGGCTGACAAGATCAATCTCAAGATGGAGGGGTTGATCTGCACTAATATCCAGGCTACAGCTGTCTTTATTTAATTTCATAACCTTTTCTCCTTTTACAAACTCAAAAACTTCCTTATGAATGATTTCCCTCAGCTGAAGACTGGCAGGACCAGCTGGGCTATACTCGTCTTTTTGACTGGAAAATTGGAACCCACCAACAGATGATATGGGCAGTGCAGCCATTTCAAGAGAGTACTCAACGAAATCTTTAACAGAAGCAAGCCTCATTGAGCATTCTCGCAGGTAGCCCAATACCTCCCATAACAATGTGATCCAACCTTCTTGTCTATAAAGGCTTACCACACCAACTAGAAGCTGTTTTGCGTTGTTGACGTCGCCAATGGCAAAATATTCTGTGGCAATCTGATTTGCACAGTAAGAGGCCATCCTCTGTGCTTTAAGGTTATTGTACAACTCGAAGGATTTTTTGAGCAGGGCAATAATTTCATAGGAATCCAAAAACCTCTTCCCCTCTGCAAGGGCATATAGGATGTACTCCGCATCAGTAAGACTGCAAATTCAAATCAGACATCAGCATTTATGAAGAAGAACAACTTCCAGAGGAAAAAAAAGAGAAAAAACTAATTCCATCACTCACGGTTGCATTGCAAATGCATGCCCATGCTCAAGTAACTGAGAAAATTGACCCACATAAACAGATGGTATCACAGATTCAGAGCTACTTTTAATCTCATTTGTGGTTTCTGATGCAGCTAATGCGAGTTCCAAGCAAGCTCTCTTCTCCCTTAAGTAGTGAGCAGCTAACTGTTACCAAATGGAAAGTTGTGATTCAAGTGTGAGAGGTAAACGCATTGATTGCAGTTGAAAAATAACATTAATGTTTCAACTAATTGAGCCAATACAAGTTTTCAATACTGGACAGGATTGCTTGGTCATGAAAGAGGGAATGTTAACTAATGGCATCACTGTTAGGGATGCCAGTGAGTTGGGTGATGGGTATGAAGTATCAACCCAGCCCAAAGCCATTCATTGATTAAATGAGTTGGAGATGCCTTTTTACTTCAAAAAAGTTACTTAAAATGACAAATATCTTATATATTATATTTGAATATTTTGCGTGCGCAGACACACGCGCACATATATATGAGAATTATTAGAAGATGCTAAACTTTTAAGAAAAACTGGCCTATACAATTAACTTGAGAGTAGTCTTTATATGTATCTCATTAATATAAAAAAGTAATAAATATTAAACTATTAAAAAATTTAGAAAATATTCTTGCTAATTATTTGAAGTGTATATCTAGAAGGAGCAATGGTTTTCATGAGCTTCTTATTAATACCAAAAATAAGATACATACACATGCACTCATACAAAATGGGATTGCGTATAAACACAAACCATTCATTGTCAGTTCTATTGACAGGTTGGGACAGATTTTTCCACCATGTTTTGTGGGGAACGAAATCGTCTACAATTTTTTTCTGAATTGTTTACTGCAATTGAAATGGGATGCTTCCACGTGGAGCATCCCATGGTTTATGAATTTTTAAGTGGGCCCCACATAAAGCAATTATAAAAAGTAAAAATCAGTAACCATGGGATGCTCCACGTGGAAGCATCCCACTTCAACTGCAGTAAGCAATTCAGGCTTACATTACAGACGATGTCATCTTGTTTTGTGGGGCCAGCTCCAAGAAAATTGAATTGCACAGGAAAAAAATGTCATTTAGAGCTGGACCAGATATCAAAATGGCGTGAAAGGCAGGCAGCCAGATTAACTGGTCCGATTGGGGTAACATAGAACAATTATATAGATAGTTAATTATAGAAAAAGAAAAGATAAGAAACCTAAGTTGTTGGGTTCAATCCAGTTCAAATACACCTTCCAGTTCACACCTGGGTTTGACAGTTCAAACCAGCTCAATCCTATGCACAATGGTTTAATAAGGAAACTGAAACAAAGGCCCGAACTGGTTAGTGTTTGAATGGTTCAACAAACTGGTCCAGCCTGGTTTTTAAAGCAATGATTAAAAAAAAACAGTGAAGGTAATTTTTTCAATTCAATTTATTCCCTATTTCGCCTTCTTTTAAAAGGGCGATCTAAACACAACCTGTTTCTCATGAACAAAGGACAACTTTTGCAATAGTAGTTTAACAGTCAAATTGATATGATCATTTCAAAAATAATAATAATGAACAAATAAATAAATAAATACATGTTAATTACCTTAAAAATAGAGGTGTGACCATTTATCACTATAAGATGTGTCCAAATGACCTCTCTTTTCAGATAAGAGAAATCCTTTTTATGCCATCACAGTTTGAGCTTTTGACCCATTAGAAATTTAGGAAGCTTTCTTTCATTTCTTTTATCATGGCTTGAGTACTTTTTATCCATACATAAACTTTTAATACAGTAAGAGTGCAAATAAGACCACCCACCTGATAGTGGTAAGCTGGATGGAATTCCCACTCTGTAAGAGGTCTTTCGGAAGCGCCCAAAACTGGAGAGGAAGCACTAGAAGAGGCAGATGAACTTGTCTCTAGTAACTCGGCAAATACCAAAAACTGCCTGCTCAACCATTCCCAGTGAAGAAAAATGACATCCAGTTCTCCCACAAGCCTTTTATAGGATGCAATGTGTCGTCGGAACCATGCAATTGCTTCTGTGACCTTTCCACGGTGTAGTAATAAGGTTGATACCTTGAAATGCAATTGCTCTGCAACAGTTTTTATTTCCACTAGGCGTTGAATTGCTGGCAACCTCGTTGATGTCCCAACCATCTGAAAATATGTATTATATGGTGTCCAAATCCAAAGCCAAAGTACTCAGCTACATGGACAATTAGATATCACAGTATGTATGTATGTATGTACGCACGCACGCACGCATGCATATGTATATTATATAGGCCATGAATCTGGTAGCACCCAAGAACTTCAGGACCTCAGGTTAACTGTTCATACCTGAAAAGTCTCGCTTAACTAAGTGTGCTACTGCATTTTTTCTATTAAATACAGTTTGCAACACCGGTTCCACTCATCTATGTACTGAACATACTCCACAATGTGTGTGTGCGCGTGCGTGCGTGTGTGAGAGTTGAGTGTATGTGTGTGTGTTATACTGCATAAGATCCCTCAATGAAATCCACTTATAGATTACATCATGCGAATTGCTAACAAATAGAGCATTATAACACAAGATACCACAATGTTCACCGAGAAAAAGAAAAAAATAAATATGGAAAAAAAAGGGGTTGCTTAGACATTAATTTGATATCCTTGACAACAATAGCTGCTTTAATAAGATGACAAGTTTCTCTAGTAGAAACTTTTTATTGTTGTTCTAAGAAGGACCATAACAGGTAATATTACCAAAGCGATCTTAAACAAGAGAATGATTAATGCTTTTTGAAGTACAGAAATGATACCTCGCGTAGAATGTGGTAGGCATCTTCATAAAACCTCAAAGCTTCAACCCAGTCTCTACGGAACTCTGCAAATACAGCAACCTAGCATTTCAAAAGTTAGAATAATCAATACTCAAGAGAAATACACTCACAAAATTTCTACTTCTTGATACAGTAACTTGTTCAATAAAATTTAGTCCAGGTGTCATAGTAGTGCATGCATGTGATAAATTCCAGAGAGACAATACAGCATGGAGACATTGTATGGACTTCTTTTAGTCCTGGATCTTCTTTCAAAGAATGAGATTTCAGATTCTTGTCTTTAAGAACAATAAACTAAATGGATTAATTACAAACAAACCAAAAAGACTAAGATAACTCCATGATGTATTGTGCCAGTAACAATCTCATAGTTCTGTATTGGGATGTCAATCATCAGGATTAAGAAGACCACTCCACAGCCACTGGATTTTAATATTTGAATTTGCATTTTGGGTCACTAAATTGTAAGGGTGAAACAAGTCCAGAAGAATTTCAATGTCTTTGTTAACAGCTAAGAGACATTAATAAGACCCTAAGTAATCCCCAGCTGTCACATGTGCTTTTGACATGATTTCCATAACATTAGATGCAGCAATTCCAGTCCAGGTTTCAGAAAGCAGGTAGAACACCCTCCATAGAAGTATTCAATGGACGATGAAGAATGTCTGGTCTACAATTAATGGGAGGACAAGGGAACTATAGAATACAGATCTGTCAATTACAAATTTCCATGAAAAAAACAATAAAATTGAGGCTCTTGCCTTAAAGCAGTAGCGGATATTTAACTCAATGTAGGTGAAGTTCTTCCTTTCAACACGGGTTCTAATCCTTCGCCCTTCATCCCTGTAATATGTATTTGCCAATTCTGCAAATGTGCTCCCCAGTCTGAACAAGAATTACTAAATGAGATTACAATACATATTCCTGAGAAAATGAATATCAAATGTAACTAAAAGACTATAAAAAAGTGCATGCCTCTGTAGAGATTTTTTTATTTCCAAAGCATCGCTCTGTACAAAGATAATAAGGTACTTGGATTCTACATCAGCACGCTTTCTCAGGGCAATCATACGATCTTCACTGACCTCATCTGCATTAGACACCTATTTCGCTTACTTCATTTTTGATACATTTATTTTATTTTTTTGTATTTAAAAGTATTCACAAAAAATATATGCATACGGAATAACATAAACATCAACAAATGCATTATTGATAAATCAACATAAAAATAGCTGATGTTAATAACATGAATCCCTTCCAGTCACCTCAATCAGTCAATACTATTTATCAATCAAGAACAGAAACACTCATGCACACACACACACACAAATAATTCCTCTAAAGAAAGAATTTGGACTTAGTCAGTTATGAATGAGAACGATGGGATCACTAACAGTTTCTATATGACATTTCAATAGCAAAATATATAAACCATGGTGAATTACCGTTGACAGTTGACTGCACAACCACCACCACCAATTTGATGTTCCTTCCATGAATCACAGCTCTGCCCGTATTTCGATCAACATGACAAATTAGAAAGTAATATCAGTATTACTGCTTTAAAAGCTTTACTTAATTTTGCCTTCCTAATGTACACAACCAAAGAATACAAAACAGAATGTAATTCTTTCAACATGAGGGACAACTAAACATTTTCATACCATATAAGTTTTGCCACTACTTACGTTCTGAGAAGTAAATCGTAAGACTACAACATAGGATTGGTTACAAAGGTTAGGTTTTTCATAATTGAAAGCTGTCTATTGTGAAATTCATTTTGGATGCATGTGACTTTCTAATTTCCAAGGTTGTTGATTTGTCATCGTAACACATAAGTGTTGTTAAAAGCCAAATTGAAAATAAAAATGACATTTTTCCAAGATTATTTGATATTCATGTGAGCTCATAATAGACACCAACCCATGTGGCCAGATAAACACATAGGTGGGAACTTACGCAGAGCTCATCATTTGTTTGTTTCCAAAAGGTTAGATAATGTTATAAGAACTTATTTAACAGCACTTTAGCTTTTCATATTCTAAAATGCCTTTGCAAGGAGTATACAAATTCATCTACAAGAGACAACATGACCGCATCCTGTACACAGATTTGATCAGTAAGGTAGAGTTTTTACCCAGATTCACCTTGAAGCCCAACTGTTGAGACAAATTTTTAACCTTATATGAAGACTGCCATACTGCTTACAACCCAAAAGGGGCTAGCTCTGAATGATAAGAACAGGAACGTACTTCATGATGAAAAAATACGAAACCCCAAGTTTACAATGCATATTGCAGAGAAAGGAATAAAATGAAATGTACATTGCTCCCTTCGATTCTTGGATGACAAGCGCAGTGGCTGGAGATGCTGCCATTAGGTAGCCTGTTTGAGTTTATCTTCTTCAAGTGTTGTTAACTTGATGTCATGAGGTTTTGGCCAACATCCTTTCGAGGTTTTTGGGTTATCACTCCCTTGTTGGGAAAAGCTTTAAGGGAAATCTTGTTTGTTGATCAGAGACATCATTTTAAGATGGCATGTCACTTTTTGGGAAAAATTGATTCATTCCTCCTTTCTTGCAGCCAACAAAAAAGGCTACATATGGTCCTTTTTAACAGGGTTCTTAGGACAGTAACTGCTTTTTATGAGACATTGGTAGCCGCTGTTTGCATTAAATGCCAATTAAGTCTCATGCCAATCCTTTTATTGTGCCACATGTATGATACAACGTTCCTGGATTGACTTTGCTTAATCCATTCCAGGCCTTAGACAGCAGTATTAGCCATTTATCATGGTCCTCTTAATGTGGATATTGCAATTTTTGCAATGGCATTCAATTGGTCCGCATTAAGGCTGTCCAATTTTTGTCATCAAGCCACGTGATAGTTAGATTGGCTTGCTCAATCCATTCCAGGCCTTATATAAGATCAAGAACAAGCCTGTACTCTTTTGAGACGTGCCAGCATTTATTGGCCATTTATTCTGATGCAATGCGGCTATTGCAATTTCTGCAATGGCATTTAAACTGGTCAACATTGAGGATGTCACTTTTACTCACGAACCCATGCAATGGCTCCCCCACATTACATCAGGACCATGACTGTTTATCATTAAATACATTCCACAATGGTTTATCATACTATACATCAATGCGATCGAACTTCTGGCTATGGGAGACCTGCAACGGCATTCCTTTATATTTGAATCTCTTGCCAAGGTCCATGGCTTTTTTAGTGGAGGCAGAATCCATCCGCTTGTTAGTATTTACAACACTTGATGTGTGATGCACTGTGATCACGACACATGCCCCCCGACAGTGAAAAATTTGACTTTCAGCACTCACACCATATCAAAATACTTCAAATTATGTTTCACTTAGAAAGACTTGCATTCCTTATCAACAAAGAGAAACAAGAATATCTTAGCTAACTTATATCAAAAGTTCAATTCTTCTTTTTATTAATGGTTAATTTTTTATTGGGTTGCCAACTAGGCTGAATGCAGGCAAGTTGGAAAATAAGCTATCATGTATTTTAGAAGGGTGGGGAGCAAGACAGCCCCCATGTATGTGAAATGCATCTCTGCATGGTGTCAACCCATCCTACCTCTAATAGTGGGGCTTATAAAGGGGTAAGGGCTAATGTCATGATGACATTGGTGAATAATTCCGGTGTATTTTAGGCAGATGTACCCTCATCTCAGACCACCAAATTTATCCAAATGGGCTTCACACTTAATAAAACATGTTTGATGACAAGCTATTACATAGGGACATTATGGGTTGAGTCGCGCCTTTATAATCTCTTCCTCAATCACCAAATCTCAACTCAATTAATTCCCCATGATAATGCGAGGTTGATTTAGACACACAGATAAGTTAGCTCATTGATAGCCACACCTAGCATGTTAAGATTGAAATGTGACAAGTAAGTTCTTAAAAACTCCCATATTCTCATAGGGATTATTAGGAGCATCCTCTAAACCAATCAGAAATAGGCCGATTACCTCTAACTGACCAACGCTGGATCAATGCTGTAAGCACATCCTCACCTTTGTATTCTAGAGGCCTATATGCTTTCTTAAAATAAGTTGGATAAATAGATGGTCCACGCAAAACATTTAAGCTATCAATGTGGTCCTTCCTTTGATAATAGGATCATTCCATCTATTATGCATGAACTACCACCTCAAACCCATTCAACTTACCAAACCAAACTTCAAGTCCTAAATAGCCAACAAAGCCATGCCAAAGCCACCTAAATTTTATCAACTATCACCAGGTGGTCACGAGCAACAAATACTTATATATATGGTGACTTAATGAGTGTGAGCTAGAGGCACCGCTCTCAAACTTGAGCAAAGTCAAGTTGGATTGAATATTGCTGCCAATGCATCCTACCAATGCATATAAGTCATCATCTAAGGTGCCACCAAAGAGCTTTCCGGCTACCTTAAGCACAAAGCTATACTCCATAAATAGTCATGATAGATTGTTGAGCAACACTTTGTCACTCCATCAACTGTTTTGAGCACCAATTTACACTTAATTATCCCTCAAAGGTTTCATTTTTCGAAGACTACCAAATTCTCTTTTAAATTCTCTTTTAAATTATCTTTAAAATTTTTTATATGAGATATGGTGAAAAGGGAATTTTCCTTCAAGTTCCCTATGCTGAAGATGCGAAAAGTTCTCAAATTTGAAACATAAAACGTTGATCTTCATGTCATCTCGATGCCCAACTTTGCCATCCCACATTACTATTATGCCTTTCACCACTAATAAAATTTGCCTCATGCCTTTCCCACTGTGACCGCAAAATTTCAGTGACTGAAGCATGGTTTTAAATTCCAGAATCCAAAAAAAAAAAATTAAAAAAATTAAAATAGAACTTCAAAGGTTCGCATGCTTGGTCCTACTAATACAGCTGGACAAAAAATTCGTAAAAATAACATAGTATGGTGAAGATATAAAATACACAGATATTTATTTATAAAAATACTGTTTTCTATTGTAGGAAGTCTTTTAGCTAGGGCGGGTACACAGTTTGTGTACCTGGTCTATGTCTTCTTTATATTTCTTATATATATACCATGATCTCTTTTTACTGATAAAAAAAATTTATAAAAAGAAAATGACAGATTAAAGCTCTACAGCATGGTGAAGATATAAAAACTAATAAAATTCAACCAATGAAAGGTTAAGAAACTTTCAAGCTTAAAAACCCCGTAACCCGTGAAAGAAGAACCTACAAAGAGGAAAGGCAAAAGAAAAACGTAGCATCTTGGACTTGGGAATAAACTGCAAAGAAAATTGAAATTGCATCTAAAAATGGGATTGAAAATGACAGAAACATAATGAGGGAGGAATCCGTACTTTAGGTTTTCAAGATCGGTGCAGACCTGTAGCCACTGCGCCGGATCGCCGGAGACATCACTTGAGCTAAACAAAGCAGCAACAACCGCAGGAACTCTAGTCCGGTGCTTCAACAACCAATCTCTCTTCAAGATCCCACTGGGTTGACCAGAGTCACGTGCTTCCTTCTGCGTCCTTGCGATCACAGAGATCTTGGAGAAATCAGGTAATGCTAGCGTATTGATTGGGGGCTGCTCTGAGTGAAGAAAAGTAGAGATCGTTGCATGGAGCTCTGAACATCCTATGATAGACGCCAGAGAAACCGGAGGAGTTCGAAGCTCTTCTGGGTACTCCTCCATGATTTTACGCTACAGATGGACGCCACTTTTCTAAAGACAATCCTGCTCGATCGGTGAATCCCAATAGTTCTAATGGAGAAGGAACGAATTTTTGGGCAGTTAATTAGGGTTTTCTTTGAGGGAGATCAACTGGATTCTGAGAGGAAGCTATGTGAGACGAATAGCTGTGGACAAGGGCTTAAAAGACTTCTGTTCTCCCAGCCGATCCATACGGATGAAATTAGTAGACAACCATTGATCGTCTCCGGCGAGACGCATTTCTTTGGTTAGCCTCGGTTCAGTCAGACCACCTGATGTCTCAGAACTAAGGCCTCAAGAATTTGAACGAATTAAAGGGAGGTGAAATTTGTATTTTCCTCCTCATAGTTTCTAATAACTAAAAATACCTCCACTGAGGTTTCTAAAATGACAATTACCTCCCCTTTATTTTTGTTATCTACTTTACAGTTCCAACTCGTCAGATGGTCTAAATAAGTCCCGTTATCGTCTCAGCTCGCGTTAGCAGGTTCGTGCGCAGAGACAAATGGCGACTGTCGTAGGATCGCCATGGATGAGAATTAGGGTTTTTCCGGATGTAGCTCCTCAATTGATTCGTCAGACATCTCTATATAAGGGAAACTTTTCTCATCTTCGGAGGAATTTCTCGATCTCTGCCTCATCGGCTTCTGGTTCCGTCGATGTTCTTCCCCAGAAAGTCGATGGTGAAGTTCGCGTTCGTTTTGCCCCTTCTCCTACTGGGAATCTCCACGTTGGAGGAGCAAGAACTGCCCTCTTCAATTACTTGTTCGCCAGGTTGTCACTTTTAAACAATGACCAATTATAGAAATAATGAAATGTCATTTTAATGTTTCTTTAGAACTTTGTGGCTTTTCTAGGTTTGAAATCCATTTCTTACTTCCGTTGATGAATTCATTATTTCAGGTCTAAAGGTGGCAAGTTTGTTCTTCGAATCGAAGACACTGATCTGGAGAGATCTACAAGGGAATCCGAGGAAGCAATGCTGCAAGATCTGTCTTGGCTTGGTCTTCATTGGGACGAAGGTAATTGACGTTAAAAAAATGATCCAATTTCGATATCAGAGAATATATTAAATGCATGGAGCTGATGATGATGGATTATTGCTTGAAACTGAAAAGTTCCTCAGGTTATCTAATTTTTTGCAAATTGCTTGGCATTGAAACCAATAAGTTTTTTTGCCCAGAGAACACACTTCGAGTGATTTTCTCGACTTTAGCTTTCTTTGTTCATAAATGTCCTCTATTTTCACTGACTGGTGCTAATTCAATTGTAAAGTTGCAGTTTGTTTGAAAACTGTTCTGCTTATACATATACCTCATTTTTTATTTGTTGGTGCATACCATCTCGTAGTCTCACTATCGTGGTCTCTAAACTCAGTGTTTATTCTTGAAATCTATTGATTCATCTTGGAATGTTTGAACTCTGAATTAAATTCTTGCTTATCTGCCATTGGAACCATCCTCCTCCCTTTTGTTGAAGTCAGTTTGACTGACTTCGGAATTTGGATATGACACGAAGCTCACAAATGTTGTACATTTTTAGGACCTGGGGTTGGTGGAGAATTTGGTCCTTACCGGCAATCAGAAAGAACTCCTCTGTACAAGCAGTATGCTGAGAAGCTTTTGAAATCTAGTGATGTCTACCGTTGCTTTTGTTCTAATGAGGTACTTGTGTTCTTTAATCTTAGTTCTATGTTTCATGTTTACCTCTTGTGACATGAGAGTTAAAATAGTGTCTAATATATGCTTAATGCTGCAGCCCTGTTGGTAGCTCCAAGGCTGTTTATTTTGTTGTGTTTGTATAGGCATTGTTCAGCAAATCTGTTGTGTGATTTTGTACAGCTTGACAAATAGCTGATAAGTGACTATATTTAAGTGTAACTGCATTGGGGTTTTGGAAGTGTGGCATGTTCTTGTGATGCATATTTCTGCATGTTAAACTAGTTTCAGTTCTCCATAACATTGTTATTTTATGGTAGTTTTTAGTTGTACTTCTGAGATGAAGGAATGCTGTTTACAAATATAAATGTAGCCTTTTGACAGTAATGTGTTGGTTTTCATTCTTTTAGCCAGACTTGTATGATTATTACATTGCTTCTTCACGTGTTGGCTATTTTTCATTGAAATCCATCATGCATGTTTTATTTTCTCCGTTTAAAGCTTTATTCTAGGAGATGTGTGTTTTTTTTTTATTAACCTCCGTTCGTAAAATGTATACCAACATAACTCTGTCAAGATTCTTTCCAGGAACTAGAAAGAATGAAGGAGATAGCAAAGCTCAAGCAACTGCCGCCAGTGTATACAGGAAAGTGGGCCGTTGCCACAGATGAAGAAGTACGTGAAGAGCTAGAAAAAGGAACACCTTATACATATAGATTTCGTGTGCCAAAGGGTGGGACTTTGAAAATTGATGACCTTATCCGAGGCGAGGTTAGTTTTGATGTTGAACTTGACTTATTGTGATAATCTTGTTGTTAAAAATTAACAATTTATTATTTAATCAGCAATTGACTTTCCATCATTGAATATTTCCCATATATATTATTCTTGTAGTCCTGTATGCTTGCTGAAGATGTTCAGGTCAATTCCAAAGTTTTTCATGTCATATTTATTGCATATTTGGTTGGGTATCTTGTTAAGTCTGTTAGATAGTGTCATGAAGGTCAGTTGGGGATTGGATACACTTGGAGATTTTGTGATCATGAGAAGCAATGGCCAACCTGTATATAACTTTTGTGTCACAGTTGATGATGCAACCATGGCTATCTCACATGTTATAAGGTAAGATTTACTATTGCGAATATGGATGAAGATTTACGTGTTAATTCACCTCCATCACATTATGGGGTTGCCATCTCTATTGATACTTAATGCATTGTGTTGTGGTTTTTGATTTTCTCAAAACTTGCATTCAGAGCGGAAGAGCATTTACCAAACACGTTAAGACAGGCTTTGATATACAAGGTAATTTGAATCCTTACCCATTTGCTTATCCTTCTACTAATTTATTTTTCTTTATTTATTTTTTTTTCACTGATGAGGTGGAAACTGATTTCTCCAATATGTGTTTTCATACAGGCCCTTGGATTTCCAATGCCTCACTTTGCACATGTTTCTTTAATTCTTGCACCTGACCGGAGTAAACTATCAAAACGCCATGGTGCAACTTCAGTGGGTCAGGTAAGCAGTGTTAATGAGTACATCTTTTTTGGTTCCTTGGCAGAAGTCAAGAAATAACGTTTCCTTGTTTTTAAATTGATGTCTGACTACTACTCTTGAGTAAATAGAGTTAATGTGCTAACTTTTAGATGGTTTGCATAATTTGATAGTTCAGGGAGATGGGATATTTGCCTCAGGCAATGGTGAATTACCTGGCACTATTGGGTTGGGGTGATGGTACTGAAAATGAATTCTTCACCCTTGAGCAACTTGGTTCGTATTTCTCTTAGTTTATTTTGTACAAAACTAAAAAATTGCTTGGAGTATCTTTTTTATCAAAATAAAACCAGTCAAGACTAAGCATTTTCCTAAGTGATTATCATAAGAAAACTATACAAGATTATGCTGATGTATGCGGAAATGCTATTCAACTGGTTTTTATTAAATCAAGTTCCTTCAACTTGAGCTAGTCAATCTGGTCTGCAGTTGAAAAGTTTTCAATTAATCGTGTCAACAAGAGTGGAGCTATCTTTGATTCGACGAAATTAAGGTAAATATATATTTATCTGCTGAAAATCCCCTTTCACAACCATCATTATTTTCGGCATGTTATTTCCAAATGACCTTGACTTTATTGTATTCTTATTTGAAATTCATATTTGTGTAGAGTAATTGTACTTAATAACCAGAAAAAGTTTACATTTTAACATAAATTTTTATCTGCTGAAATTCATATTTCTGTTTTCTTAGGCTGGGTTTGCTTTTCAGCATTGTATTTCTAGGTACACTGTCTGTGTACCTCCAAATCATGTTACCTTTACCTTACTATTAATATATATTTCTATTTACTGATAAAAAAAAAAGTATACATTTTAACATGCATGCATATTAGCCAATTTAGTATCTGCTAGATAGACAAGAATGTCTTCTTTAGAAAAGTAATCTCAGTTTGAGCAGAAAAAAGAAAGTGATGTGGTATATGTTACGTGTAAAAGGAAATGAAGACCCATTTCAATAAATATGATGTTAGCTTGTATACATTAGATTTTATAAAGGGATATACATCATGGAGCTGAAATCAAGACAGTCTATATTTCATGAAATTGATACTATAGAAATGCATTATGTTTCTTTGCTTTTTAAGGGATATGACTGATAAATTTTGGGAGGGTGAAAATTAAAGGAACAAAAAGGAGCATTAATCGTCTACAGCGTAAGCTGTAAACACCCCCTCACATTCAGTGGGGGGTCCCACCATTCATTTGATGGGCCCCACCATTCAATGTGAGGGGCTGTCTACAGCTTACGCTGTAGACGATGCCCATTCAACAAAAAGATATGGGGGAAGGCTAAAAATAACCTGAATTGATATGGTAAAAAAATTTATTTTAAAGCACATAATCTGATTGAAAATATGGTTTTTGATGGATTGTGATTCTTGGTGCCAATCCTGACTAGTTGAGCACAGCATTTTGTTGACATTGACTCTTTTTTTTTTCATATTATTTTATGTTTGAGCATTTCATTTCTGATGTATACAAAATCAAAGCATATTTTTTCCTTGTCCGTGTTTGAATTTTGGTGTGCTCTGCAGCAGAATAAGAACTTCCACTCTTCATATTCACTCCCAAATCATGTAGCTATTATTTCCTGCTCTGTTTAGTTAGTTGTATAATGGTAAGGTGTTTCCCTCTTACATTTCCTGCAAAGTAAAGGTGGATGAATGGTCAGCACTTAAGAGCTCTTCAAACAGAAGAACTGATCAAGCTTATAGGCAAACATTGGAAAAGCTCTGGTATCCTGACAGAATCAGAGGGCATATTTATAAAAGTAAGACCCATTTTCTGGCATTTATGTTTTGTTGATTTTGGTTCCTTGAGAATTGGCATGTGTTTTATTGTCTAGACATTGTTTTCAATGCAAATTAAGACTACGGCGTGGTAAAATTTGCTTGAAAAAAGTGTGACTGCTGCCTTAGAGCTGAGATTTTGTTCTTCATGAAAGCTTGATGCATGTAAGATGAGCCCACAGCCCAAAAATCATGCAGAAAATTTCTGTGCATCAGCCTAAGAAATATGATAAATAAGATCTTGATGACTTACCAGTTAATTGATATTAATATAATTATAAACAAACCTGTCCATCAGGTTTGAACCCAAAGCATTGCTCATCTAATGCCCCTTTCTATAGAAGGTTGTGAACTGGGAAAACTCTTGAAAACTGAGAACTTGAGTTTCATTTGTCGATTGAGGTGTAGATTTCACTGCAGATTTCTACACCGTTATAGACTCAACAATTTACTGGTCCATTTCAAAATTCTAAACTAAATTCAAGTGCTTAATAAATTTGGCTGGAATATACTAAAAAAAATAGGACTGCTAATAAAATTTGATTTACTATAGTAAGCGAAATCATACTAAAAAAATAGGACTTATAATAAAATGTGATTTACTATAAATAGTGAAATCATTCATACTAAAGGTAAATTTAGAGTTGACTAAAAATGGTAAAATAATAACCTTTTTGTAAGCAATAAATAAATTTTATACTAGAACACGTTCCTTTTATAACCAGAATTATTTTCCAATTAAGAAGAGCTCACAAATAATCCAATGAACCTAATTAACGAGGTAGCCTCCTCAAAGGTACCGTTCTGTTTCTCCTCTCCGAAGCCATTTCAAGAATAGGTTTGATTGGATATAGTGCAATTGGTACCACACTTCATCAAAGCTGGTCTGAAGGTACAAATAAATGTAGATTTCATTGGCATGCTGTATCTAGGTCCAGCCATGCCAGGTTCATAATATATATATATATATATTTTCTATAGCATGAACAAAAAAAAAAGATATGCTAATACTTCTAAATCTTTGTAAATAGGAAGCTGTTGAACTGCTCAAGGATGGGATTGATGTAGTTACAGACTCAGATAAAGCACTTGCAAACTTGTTATCTTATCCATTATATGCTACTTTGTCTAGGTGAGCCATGACCTCCATCTACCTTACCCTCGGTTTTACATTGTCATTTAATGTTCTTTGCAGGCTTGAAAATCCTTGTATATGTGGAATCATTTGTAAATTTGCATATGTACCAGTTTTGTGTTACTTTAATTTTGCCATTTATTAGGAGATGAAAAACATACTAGGTCATACAATTTTTACTTATCTTTTTAATATGGAATTTGGTAGAGACGTATGAGGTGAGGACCATTGAAATGGAAATGTAGTCAGCTTTGTTATACCTGTGTTGGTAAAATATAATTAAACCTTATTCACTGTCTCGGCTGGAAGTTCATTTCTGGAATTTCATAAAATATGAGATATAATTTATATGCTATTGATTTAGTTGACAGTTCTATGAACTAGAATCGTTAACATGCAATCTCAAAATATCCTTCGCTGTTCAATTGGCCACATAAATAACAAATAATTTTATTGAGGGTGTGGAAATCATATGGTTATTGAGAAACAACAAAGACTACTTGATCATGATAAGTTTGTTAGATATCTTCTTTCCAAGTAACTTAAGGCTGTGTTTGGAGCCTTGGATTTGGGGAGAAAAGAAAATAAACCTAAAAAGGAAAATAAGAGAAGAGAAAAGAAAAGAAAAATAATGATTTTCTTTTCTTTTTTGATGTTTGGATGAGATGATAAGTGGGAAGAAAATAAAAATATATTTTAATAAGATGATGGGTTGGGGTGGTGGTAGTGGGTTGGTGGGGAGGCGGCGGCAGCGGCAATGATGGTGGTGGTGGTGGTGGGTGGGCTAGAAGTGGTGGTGGTGGTGAGGGGGCGGCAATAGTAGATGGTGGTGGTGGGTGGTAGTGGCAGGTAGGGCTGATCATTGGGCGGGTTTCACTCAGACCAGAGATGATATGGTCTTTGTCCAAGCCTGTCCAACCCGATGATATGGTCTTTGGGCTTGTGACTTAATGACCAAGCTCGTTCAATGAGCACACTTAAATGCCCAATCTTGACCAAGCCCGTCCAACAATAATCACTTAGACATCTAATTTTATATTTCAAAAGAAGGCAAAAACACTAATCTTTTCTTTTATGATAATTGATAATTAAAAAAAATATTGGGGAGAAATTTCACTTGTCAACAAAAAGTATCACCATTTTGAAGAAGAGATGAAAGAGTGAAGACTTGTGGAGTAGATATGAGTAGTTTGAAATTATTAATTAAATAGTTGCCTTGCTCGACATTTCTTATTTTTGACCAAGCCCGTTCAAATTTTTGGGTTTTTAAAAATCAATCCCAGCTCGGCCCTATGGTGAACCATTGCATGACCACGCCCATCTAAAAGTGGGCTGGTCACTCCCGCCCGGCCCATGAACACACTTGGTGGTGGGCGGTGGGCGGCAATGGTGGGTGGTGGTGGGATAGTTGTGGGCCATGACAGGATGGTAGCAATGGTGGCATTGGGGGGGGGGGGGGGGGGGGGGGGTGGGTGGTGATTGTTGTAGGGTAGTAGGGGCTGTGGTGGTGCTGGTGGGATGGTGGTAGGAGTGGCACATGCATAGTAGGGGAGCTTTTGCAATTATTAGTATATTAAAAAATGAAACTTGCCCTAATGATTACTGATTGTGTATATGCAGTCCTGAAGGTAAAGAAATTTTAGAAGATAAGCTTTCTGAAATCGCAGCTAGCTTGATAGGTGCCTACGACAATGGAGACCTATATGGTGCACTTGAAGAAGGCAATGCCGGTTGGCAAAAGTGGGTGAAGAGCTTTGGCAAATCACTGAAGCGCAAGGTTAGTTCTAATAGGATGGTTTAATACAACCAAATTTGTCATGTGGCATCTGGTCTTGGTGTCACCACTTTCTACTTGCCATTTGAACTCAAAAACCTTAATTACTACACCTGTGGCAGGGGAAATCTCTCTTTATGCCTCTTCGGGTGTTGCTGACGGGGAAGCTTCATGGCCCGGATATGGGGGCAAGCGTGCTTTTGCTTCATAAAGCCGGAAGATGCGGTGTGGTTGCTCCTCAAGCAGGTTTTGTTACATTAGACGAAAGGATCAAAATGCTGAGGGAAATTCACTGGGAAGCATTAAAGAATGATCAATCTCTTTTGGAATCTGCTTCCATTCTAACCCAGTAGGTTTGATTGGGTTCTGTAAGTGGTCCCCACCACCCCCTACAGAACCAACCCTTCTTCCCCTTGTCGTTAGGATTTGTTGCATGTTTTGTGGTTTTTGGTATATAGTGGTTTGGAATCACACTAAGAAAGAACATTATGTTTGCCTAATTTGATATTTCGGAGTAAGGGAGTTGTGGACCACAAGAAGAACCGAGGCGACTTCATTGGGGTGGGATGGAAGAGCTGGTGTTCTTGAAAAAAAAGATTTAACAGGTTCGGTTCCTGGAATGGTTGGGGCAATAGCATGTTCGGAGGTGGTTTCAACTTGGGTCTGAACCAGGGATATCATCAAGGGTGACTCCAAAATTTCTAAATATTTGGAAGTACCCGAGTGAATTTTGGTTGAGACAACGTTATTCATTACAGGTACCCTACGCTGCATATGGTTAGGGAATTTTCTTTTAAATCATCTCAGTATCTTTTGTTAGGGATCACTTACCATCTTTTACAAATTTCCCATATATGCAAGTCTTGAACGGATTCCAGGCAGATTCAATCTGATTCTTTTTTTTTAAGGCCACCCGCAGGTCAGATTATCCGATCCCAGCAGAGATGGCGTTGAGGTGATTAACCGTATTAAATACCATACCATGTTTAGCAAGGTATGAACCAGGTTTGAAGTGCGTGACCCAAAAAAAAAAACCAGGTTTGAAGTGGACTACCAAAAAAAAAAACCAGGTTTGAAGTGGACTACCAAAAAAAAACACCAGGTTTGAAGTGATCCAGCTTGACCGCAAGCAGCCAGCTACCCATTTGGTAGTCAATTGCACATTATTGTATAGATAGAAAGTGTTCAACTATCAAATAGTTTCCTTAAATATTGTATTTTTTTTTTCAGATTTATACATGAAAAATCACATTTTCCTTCACTAAGACCACCTATTTTGCCATGGTTGCCTTCATCAAATCCACCCTCTTCACATGTTACCTAACTTCGACCACCCGAAGTGGCAGTCTTTACATGGGGCATCTAAAGGTCTGCCCAACATGTAAACCCTAATTGTCTAGACCATTGACGCGGCCATATGGCCTAGAAATGGCTTGATGTTGTTTGTATCTGTTTTTAACAAGTCGCTCATACACGGAGAACTAGTTACATGAACCGAGTGGACTAGGCCACGATGTCTGGTTGATTTGAATCAATCCGCTAGCCTTTGAATTTAATAAATCAGTTTGAAAGAGCTAATATATTCCCAAACAATTTCCTTCAACAGTTATTCCTACCACTGCGCCCACGAAGTTATTTCTGGAATCTCCAAATTACAGAAATCTTATGTAAAGATAGGCCTGAGTCTGTGCTGGACATACTTCCCCATCAACAATGACCATGCATATGATTCGTGTTGAATGCAATGCAACCCCACCGACACACAAACACGAGCGACACTGTACAACCCATCCCCTGGGTCAACAGTTGAAAGAATCATATTTTGATTCTATAGGCTGAATTTTTATACAGATTTGCTCCTACATTGGTTGCCAGAAACCAGATTCTGGCATCCATCAAATTTTCAGACTGCCAGTGGTCTCACGCTCCGGCAGGATATGAGGGTTTAAAGACACAATGGTGACACAAGAGCAATCCACGCTCTTTCAGGTTCCTTGCTCTGGGATTCAGAGCGACTCGACATCTAACACTGGTATCACTGATGAACATGATTAGGATGACCTGCAAAAATGCAAAGCTCCATCAGATATTAGCAAGTAAGCCTTGGAACTAAATAGAAAAAAGGGAAAAGAAGTCGGATACTAGCATACTGAGAAAGAAAAAATTTCAGAACCAATTTGAAAGCACTGATAATCTATCAGTCACAATAAATAGCATATCGTCAGGTTATTCAGTTAATACCCTGCCTACAGAAATCTGAGCACACCGCATGGTAACACAAAGCTCAATGACAAAGATTCATTAAGAAATTAAACATTCAGAACAAGGAGTTACCACTCGTCAAATTGGCCCTCAACTAGGTTGTTAAAAATCCAACCTGAACCCAAGCTGAGATAATCACACTTATTGCATTGAAGCTCAGTGGATGCTGTTTCTTGCTATTTGGAAGATTTTAATGGTTTACTACAATTTGATTTCTTGTCCACTCTTACAAATTTATATTTTCCAGATTCCATGGCAAGGGCAGTGGAGCCTCCCAAATCTTCACTAGTTTAGGGTTGGGGTATCAACAATGAATTGCATTAAACAAACAGTTGGGGAGCACTTGAAAATGCTGGATTTATGCAAAGTTAATAACCATCAAGGACTCCTACCCACCCTATGCACTCGGAGAAGCTAGAGGTTTTACGAGGCACTGTTTGACATTTATGATAATCTCATAGGTCACGTATTGAATAAGCTGGGTAATCCAGACAATCAGAACCAGTCATTTTCAATATTTGTTCCTAACTTTGATCACGCAGATTGACCTATTGGGTCTTTCTTCTCTCCCTGTAAATATCCAAAATCAACCTATCAGTAATGCAAATTCCACTAAGAAATGTGCAACTACCTACAATCCTGCTTGTAAACCAACCTTCCATTATAACAAATGGGCACCAGGAGACTTACTTTTCCTATACAACTTAAACATATGAATGGATCAAGCGATCCAGATTTTACCTCTAGAATGCAAAGATGATAACTTGCAAGGCTAGATATGAAGCCCGCCACTCAAGTAGCAGTACTGCTGCTCTTAGTCCTGCTGCAATCTAAGGAGACCTGCAGATAAAATAACGATGACAATCTTCTATCATAACTGTTGTCAGGTTGGGCAAATTTTGTACATTGAAAAGTATTATACCTCAAGATATGACTCATCTCAATCTACCCCTCAACCTGCCGTTTGGTCAGAACCGCTACCCTGTGTAAACTGAGGAGAATGAGCAGGAACTATAAATTGTGGCTGTGCTGGACCTGCTGCTGCCATACCGGATAAAACTAATTAACTTGCCTTACTTGGAACTGGATATTTACTATATTGAAACAATTAACAAGGAAATCTTAGTCTAACCTTTCTTACTTTCATCATTTTTATCATATATTAATACAACCATATGAATATGCACATATATATCAAAAGTACCAACAATTCTGAAACACAAAGCACAAAAAAATTTTAGAAACTAAGAAATGACACTTTAGATAGGCAATTATGACTACACTTCAACCCAAATAAAGCCACATTCATACTTTTATTTTTATTATTACTTTTTTAATCTTCTGATGTATAATTACATATACATATAACAGAGTTATAGCAGCATCCCTTAAATAATAATAATAATAATAATAATAATAAGTTTGTTAGTTTTCTAAGAGAGGCTAGATTTGAGGAAGCTTGTTCAGTATTAATATATTTGTTTGGACTTTAAACTTAAGCATGTGAAAGAGGTCAGTACTTAGATATGGACAGCAGTTTACACTCATGGGAAGTTTCTTTGCCATGCAATAAAATTGTTTGGACTTAAACATTAAAATGAGATGTGGGACCACATGAAAATACACACGATACAAGTGAGTTCATTATGTCAGCTTACACACAGACACACAGAGGGAGCTGATGTTGAAAAAGCAACACTTTATATAGCAAAGCCAAAACTCATGTTCTGATAAAAAGAATGATCAATCAATCAAATCCTACATACAGATCATCTTTGGGTCAAAATAAGTGATAAATCAAGTGGTACATGCATGCCAAAAAATACATAAAAAGCTGAATCTTGCCTCTGTTATATAAAACATTTGACTTTGCTTTAAATATTTACCAACCCAACAAAAATTCCTGACTCCACTCCTAATGAATGCAGACATCCAATTGTAAAAATTATGAATCCATTGAATGTCTATATTGGGTCTCCAATGGATGAGAACATGCTTCCTTTTTGTAACTGTATTGGACTTGGTCAAGATTTGATGTTTTTCACCCCATATTCTAAAAGAAATTATATCAATTTAAAAAAAAAAAGGTTCCAAAGAAAATGTTTTTGCCTGTTGGATAGGGCGCTGGAATTGTGGAAATGGTTGCTGTGGTTACTCCATTCACATTGGGCCCGCTAAATTGCACAACATGATGACCTGGCAATGCATAACCCTGAACAGCCGTATATCCATGACCGCCAGGAAGAGTCTGACCCAACTGCCCGTATGGATAAACAGCTGGGTTAACTGTTCCTGGAACCCCATATATCTGAAAGTATTGCTGACCCAAATAAGGACTGTATACACCCTGAGAAATAGATGAAAACACAGGAAAGTGTTAGAGAGCCAGATCTGTGATACTAATCCAATATCTTCATGCACAATCTATCCCTCACAAAAATTGAATTTCCAATGATGTTAATGACTTGGAACTTTGACCTGTGGGTAGACGTATTCAGGTCCATATGTCGTATACCTGCATAAAAAGAAAAATCATTGCATCCTTTAAGAACATTAACTAACATATATGTAGTTTATAAATTCATATGCAAGTCTTCTTTAACTGGACTTATAATCCTTGACCATGGCATTACTGGCCTTTCAATGGGCAGGCCTTGAATGAATGGTAAGCACACCTAATCACTGTGACATTTGGACTGTTTCCAAACCAGGATATGGTTCATCAGTTGAATAGACATTGATTTATTAAATATTGGCAGATGGCACATGCAACCCAATCACTGTGACATTCAGACTGTTTGCAATCCTAGATATCATTCATCAATTGAATAGACATTTTTTTCGATCCTGATTTATTAAAATATTGGCAGAGGGCAAATGCATGATCAAGCTTGGTATCCATTTATATTACTCTATACAATTATAAAAGTACATTTCAAAGATACTTCAATTAAATTAGTAAACCAATGGTTGAACATAAATTGGATATCACAAGAAAGATCTGGACAAGAGTTTTATGATTGACCCAATTGTATTGCAAGCTGTTTTATCGTTTAGAAGATATTAGCTTTTGAAAACTTTCATAGAAACTTTTTCCCCATTAATAAAAGAGAACTGCTTCTTTTGCTGAAAGCTAAAACAAAAGTACATAATTACACCGTAATGTAATTAGGTTAGTTTTGGTGAAGTGCCTACAGAGGGTCATGGTAATGTCAAATTATTAGGCCTCATGAGAAGTTGATACCCATAAAAGTAAGATCACTTCTCTTGATGTCATAATACATATAATGTTACATAGCTATCAATTTATTTTTATTAAAGTAAATACTTCCTTTTAAACATGTGTGGAACTAGTCTGCATAGATACACCATACAGATATATCATATATCTAAGTTACATGAGTGAGTAATCCAAAATAAATACATAAATAAGCCTTTCAGAAATAACATTCATTAAGTCTCAAATAAATGCTTCTAAAGCCCATCTAACACTGAATGCTATATGTCATTGCATTACCAAAGAAAAGGAAATCCAATGAGATTGATACATATGCACGGGTAATAATTCATGAAAATGTATGCAAAGGCATATTTAATGGAAAATTAACTAAAACAGATAAATAAGATATAGTATATAAATTATCAAAAATAGGATATCAATACCTCTGATCATTGATGTTAACATCTTCCAATTGATTATTTGAATATCCAGTTGAGGGAAATTTTATACCTGAATTTGGTACTGGATTGGTCCTTAAGCCAGTCCCACCCCCTGCGAAAAAAGGGGGTGAGGGTGGTGTCTATAAAGTTCAAAGACCTAGAGAAGTAGACAAAATGCAGAAGAAAGGAGAAACAGAAGAAAGAATGAGAGATAGAGGGAACAAAGAGAAGATGAAAACAACAAGATAAAGAAGGAAATTGATCCTATCTCTTTCTCCCACTCTCTGTCTCCCTCTTGACTCTCCCTCTCTCCCATTCGCCTTCTTCCTTCGTCTCTCTCCTGGTAGACTTAGGTTTTTTTATCTTAAAACAATTGGCAAAAATGTACTGGTCCATACCAACCTGAACTGATTTAGACCAACCAGTATAAATAAGTATACACCAATAATTTAATTTTTCACTTTTTTTCTAATTTCCCACAATAATACGACAAAATGATTTTGCCCGTCTAAGAAGGCCAAATAAAATCCTAACATAAAAAAATAGAATGCAATGCTTGACATACTTTTGAAATGAATCCTGAAATTTGGTTCATAAATCCCATTAAAAACTAAAATTTGAGTTGAAGGCATGAAACTATGTGAAACAAAAATCCTTGGCAAAACTTGATAGCAAAGTAAATATTACATGGGAGCACAACACCTACTCACATCTTAATTATCAAATGAATATTAAAAAGTCTTAGTTGACAGGATTATGCATTATAGATGCTCTTAACATGAAAACCCATCATTAGAAGTGATTCAGAAAAGCTTGCTTTTCATTCATTTCCAGAAAATTCAATATAGGACTGAGAAATATGCAGTGAAAATTTGGAAAGAACTCAAGTATGCTTGACAACCAGTAAATGCTGACAAGAAAAAGCCAACTGCAAAGAACTTGATGCAAGAGAAAATAAAAAGAGAAAAATGAAAGAAAACAACCGAAACAACAACAGGAGGAAACTGATCATAATAAAAGAACTGACATCGCTTCTTCATAACATGGATCAAATATTAGAATGGCACCTCAATGGGATGAATTCGTCTGCAATGCTTTCTAGCATTGCAGACTGCCACGGCTGTGAGATGCTGTCATGTGGTGTGGAGCATCTCATGGTCAGTGTTTTTTCAAGTGGGCCCCACCTGACACATTTAGAGAAACGAAAAATCACTAACCGCGAGATGCTCTACATGGCAGCATCTCACAGCCATAGCAGTCTGCAATGCAATAAGTATTGCAGATGATGTCATCCCTATCTCAACATACTCGAATATTAGAGACCGTATCTCAATATTTGTGACTTTCTTACATTAGAGAGTTGATGACAGGTTGTCCAATTAGTTGAGAATACATTTAAGTTGATTTTTATGACATTTTCATAAATTAGATCCTTATTTATATTCCAAGAAAAAAAGCTAATGATACAACAATGAAAATGTCATTATTTGAATAAATGGACAAACTATAAAATTACAAGGTAGATGATGAAAGATGGAAATTGTTTTATTTTCAAGATCTTGATTTCATACCTCATTCAAACCCAATGACCTTTCCATTTCTGAGATCAGGTAGCCCATTCAAACAAAGGTACTCTATTCTATGGTCGTTTTTCATATGGAAATCTGTAAACCTGCTAGTTGATTTGGAATTTTAAATCTCAAAAAAGTCTACACCGAACATTTCATGAACTCCAGGGGAGGTATCAGTGCATGGAGGCTAGACCGATCCATTAGATTGGTCAGATTTCTTGTTGTCAGTATCTTATTCTCTTGGGTACATAGATTCCCAATGAGATGGTGGACGGGTAGGCAAAAAGAAGAGCTGATTGTTTGGGATTGGAAGGGGGAGTGATGAGTTGCTTTCGAAATATGAAGTAGGAGGTGTGATGAGTTGTATATTGTAAAACATTAGATTGTCCATCCCTTCCTTCCTGTACACTGTTGGTGTACATGTACTTTGTTTTAGTTTTTTTTAAAATTAATACATAGCCTATTATTACTGATCAAAAAAAAAAAACCATTAGATTGTCCATCAATAAGCAATAAGTATTTTTACGATCAAATTTTATGAAAATGTTTAAAAGAGAAAAAAATGATTTGAATGAAGTCTTTGATGACAATCTTGCTTATAAATATATCTCCTTGTCGAAATAACCATTCTTACGTAGTTGCAAGCAACAAGATTTTCTTGCTGCATCGGATGAACAAGTTTTAGAAGGTATATCTGTTTGTTACATAGAAAAACACAACAAGAATCTCTTGTTGCATGGAACTGCTGGTTTTCAAGATCTCTGCCAACAGTGCCTCTGATTTTCCCAATCCTATTGCTGTGACTAAAAACATCACATAATTGGCATGTTGTTTACACTTAAAATTAAAATGACAACCACCACAGGCAAGGAAACTTTTTTTTATAATATCTAGGACACTCATCAACCTGAAAAAAATATATGAAAAGTGTCAGAACCCCAATTTTGGGGATTTTAATTACAAAAACAGAAAAAGGAACTTTTTGAAATAAAAGTTGGAAAACAAGGGAAAAGTGAAATTTTCGAAATTAATTTTTGCACCGTGAACTTTTAAAGATAACAAAAAAGGAATTAAAATTTTCAAATTTACAAAAGCCTGCCCCTGGGGATTCAACGAACAAAACTTTCCTTGTTTTGTTCGTAGGTTGCTATTTTGCAACCAAAAATTAAAGGGAATCATTCTAGAATGATTCCTAGGTTAAAAGAAGAGGATCTAATGAGGAATTGGAAGGTTTCTTTTAGGTTTTAGCAATTTCGGAAGTTTCCCATTGCTGTAAATTCCTGAAATCTAAATCTTTGTTAGCTCACACCTCTCTTCCTCAATCTCACAGATTTCTCTTTTTGATTTTCTCTCTTTAATCTGGAATCTTCCTTCTACAGCTCTTATTCCCTCCGTTCCGTGAGCAATCAACCCCTAAAAAGGGGATTTCTTCCATTTCGAGAGGAGTATCTGTTGGGGAAAATTTCGGACCTCTCTCTCTCTCTCTATCTCCATTGTGAGCAATCCGCCTCTATAAAATGGAGGCTTCTACCATTTCGAGGGAAAAAAAAAAGACCTTTTCTTCGGTTGGGGAAAATTTCGAAACCTCTGTGACCCAGATTTCTTTCGTAGCCTCTTTCTCAACCCCTGTTGCACCTGCTTTTGCTCACCATCTCACCGTCGCAACTCTCTTTGTCATAGGAGAGTTCTCACGTTGTCGCCTATTCACTGTTAACCTCTCTGTTTCGTAGCTCTTGCTGCCTCCCTTTGTCACAGACGACCTCTTCTCTCTTTGGCGTATAAGGTTACTCTTTCGCTGTGCTAACCTGTCGGAGCAACTCCCACTTGCAGCAGCAGCCCTTCTCTCTTACTGTCTGAATGAAAAATTAAAAGGCAGTCTCTGTTTCTTCTGAGCAAGATCAGTCATAAACTCCATTACCTTTGCCGGCTTCAGAACTGTTAAGACTGATTTTATAGGCTTTCTCACTCATTTAAATCAGGTATTTTTCAGATTGTTATTATCTCCATGGTGCTTTTGGGATTGGGTTTTCTGTTGTGAATTTTCTAATGTGACGTGTATGTATGTTTTGCTATTAATGAAAGTTGTGTCTGTTAAGAGAAAATTGCAAAGCGATTGCTGAAGTATAATATCCAGATTTCATGATTATTATTTAAGCCCAAGAGATGGTTTGGTTATTTTGAGTAAATAGTATGTTCTCCGTTTCATGTATATCTCTTGTTTGAATATGTGAAAAAAACCTGTGTTCAACTTTCCTTTTTAAATATTTAGAAATAATTACCTTTTATAAAATTTAACAAACTTAGAAATTTTCCTTTTTTTAGATTTGTATATTATCAAATTTAGGAACATTTAGAAAATTAGAAACTTTCCTTTTTAATAAATTTAGAAACTTTCCTTTTTAATAATTTAAATTTTGTAAATTAGGATTTTAGAAATAATTACCTTGTATAAAATTTAACAAAATTAGAAATTTTCTTTTTTCTTAGATTTGTAAATATTAACCAATTTAGAAACATTTAGAAAATTAGAAACTTTCCTTTTTAGTAAATTTAGAAACCTTCCTTTTTAAATATTTATAAATTTGTAAATAGTAGGACTTTAGAAATAATTATCTAGAAATAATTATCTTGTATAAAATTTAACAAACTTAGGAACTTTCCTTAGTATTCATAAATATTTAAATTGTAAATAAATAATTTCCTTTTTGGGTGAAGTCTAGATAAGGTAACTGGTTCATTGAACCAGGGGTAGTTGGGTGCCTAACACCTTCCCAACTACTTAATTGAACCCCCTAACCCAGAAATCTGGTCAAACCAAATTTAAAACTCTCATGTGATTAATTATCTTTCTTGGTGCCCATACACACCCGAAATTGAACCATGGATGGTGGTGACTCCATTGACCCGAACCGACCCCCACGGGCCATGTTCCCACAAAAAGAAAAATAAAAATGAGACGTGGACTCTGATTTTAACCTTAAAGGTTAGGGCTTGGATTCAGTACCCAGCACCTCGTCAAATGGAGCTAATGAACTCCAAATTGTTTGGCATGTTTCAGAAACTCTATGTAAGCCATCTGCTCAAGGAAAGTAAACTCACCCATATGGTGGAAAAGCAAATCCTTGCTGGTAGTTGTAGGGAACTGGCTGGTGATAACTGGGGCTTCCAACATAAGCCCCTCGAAGGGCTTGTCCACTTCCAAAGTATGGGTTAGCTGGCCTTAGACGCCCTATAATTTAGCAAAGTCAAAAAGCACAATATGTAAGTATCATGGTATGCATAAAAACTAATGTTAGCAGGATCATGAATAGAATAATAGAGAGAAAAAATAAGGAGATTGGTTAGATATTTTTCTCACTGCTGAATTATGATTTAATCTATGGAATGGAAAATCATTGATGTCATGTCACAAATTTAATCAAAATTGCATATGAAAACTAACTATACAGCTCAGAGAAACACAAATTTGTAGCTGAAGCACAAAGGATATTTCATAGTATACATTATGTAGACCAAACTAAAGGTCCACCATTAGAAAATGAAAAAATGTCTATGAGGAAGCCATCTAATGGTGAAATGAAGACAATGATCCTAGCATGTATTGCAACCTGTACAACCGAAATCTAATTCACTGTGTCCAGAATCTCCATATCCCATCAGACATACAAAACCACCGGGAAATGCAAATCTATCTACTGAAATGGTTTTGACTGCTCAGTACTCAAGCAATAATTGGTTTAACTGCTTTTGACTTAAATCATGCTCCAATGGGAATGCCAAGATATGCAATTACAAGTGCACCTAAATGGCATCCTAGCAAGTTGGCAAGTCCAAAACTGCAATGTTGTCCCCACACCAAATACCTCATTCATCTGAAGATTTACCTTTAAACCCGAGGTAGCCTCAAAACAAGTAAGTAATGTTCTCAAGATAAGGATTTGAGAGGATAGCTTTAGAAAAAAGCACTCAATTATCTACTAACAGTAAATGTGAGATGGAGAATCTATCCTCTCCTATTTTTACCCTTCCAATAAGCCAAGGGCTGCTGCGCTATCTACTAGACAGCTAAAAGCTTCCATAACTATGATAAGAAGCAAAGGAGAAGAAGGATATCCTTGCCTCAATCCTCTAGAAAAACCAAGAAAATCCTACTGCAGTTTACAAGGGTTGAGGAAGAAGCTGATGATATAAAAAAGAAGATCCAACAACACCATTAACCCATACACCATAGTAGATACAAGAAACTTTCCAGTTTACATAATCATATGCTTTTCAAGGTCCAATTTACACACTAACATCTCCTCACCACCCCATCTGGATCAAATATAAGCATTCACCAGCAATCATGACAACATCTAGAATTTGTCTTCCACCTACAAACACATTTTGTGATCGAGATGACAGAAGGGAGAACCTTTCGCAATTTATTAGATAGCAACTTAGCAAAAATTTTATAGAGGTTACTCACAATTCGGATGATAATTTTTCAAGAATGCCGCGCCTTCTTTCTTAGAAATACAAGAAATAAATGTAGCACTCAAACTTATCTCAAAATGTTTGTAGCAAAAAGGCTCATAGGTTGCTCTCATATAATCATCCAGAATATATCTACAGCACCTTTTCTAAAATGCTATAGTAAATCCATCAAGAATGGGTGAATTATCACCTGCCAACTAACCCAAAGTCATTAATACTTCTTCCTCAGATTGTAGACCTTCCAACATATCTTTTTCCTCATCGGTCAAAGTATTAAAATCTAGCCCACCAAGAAAGGTCTCACCTCCCTCTGCTCATAAAAGAGATCACAATAGAGATCAGATGTGACTTTCTTGATATCCTCTCCCTCAAAAGCATTCTACCATCAACCTTTAAAAGCAGATTAGTGGAAGAAACTGATGTTTTAGCACCCAACTTGAGCCATAAAGCTTGGGATTGTCTCCAACTGATCTTCAACAAATAGACTGAATTTTTATAGTCAACTCTCAATTTCTACCTTTCAACCCAGTCATTGAAATGCAACGATTCATCCTCTTCAAGTTGATCCAACACTTTTACTCTGTCCAGCAAATCTACTAGCTTCTCATCCACTCTTTCAAACACCTCTCTATCCCACTTCTAATATTCATTTTCAAGGCACAAAGTTTTCTACAAAAAACAAACAAATGTGAACCTTGAAACTCTAGCTCCTTCCAATATTCCCCTACTAGATTAACAAATGAATCATCCTCTACCAACATCCTCAAATCTGAAAGGTGATGCTTCCCTTAATTCATTCTCACAAGATAAAAGTATAGGCGAATGATCAGATAGGGTTCGAGGGCCAAGGCTAGGCTGTAACTCCAAATTTAAGGAATCTTTCCTACCATTCCAAGGATAACAAGAAGTGATCCAACATCGAAAATGCCAGGGATTGTTGATTCTTTGACCAAGTAAACTTAGTGCCTGTAAGCATAACATCGAGTAGTACATATTGATCTATAAAGGCCAAGAAATCTCTCATCACAGTGGATAGATATCTACAGCCAATACAAATTGATGAAATCTAATGACATTAAAGTCAACTCCTATGGCCCATGATATCCTACCATTCCCACTAGCTGCTGTCAGCTCCTCCCATATCACCCCAGATTTAGAATTGCCATTCGGACCATATAGTCCTGAAACAAGAACCAATTCAATGCCAGTAGTTTCCTTAAAAAGTACAGAAATTGAATAATACCCACACCAGACTTGAACATTCATAAATTTATCACGCCTCCAAGCAATAACAATACCCCCAGGTGCTCCTTGTGCCAGAATATAGACCCAATCTACCTCCTTTATTTTCCACATATCCCCCATCTAATTGATATAAACCACGTCCAATTTTGACTCTTGCAATACGATCATGTCTGGAACCCAAATACCGGACTTGCCCTGGTGTTTTTCTTATTGACGGGACCTCCACATAATGCTACCTGTGAATAGATTACTTGTCTGGCTGACATTCTCTTTCTCTTCTCCTCTTTTATAAATTTATCTTCTATTTTCCTTCTCCCCTTATTCTTAGTTATTATCTTAAACAATAACAGCAAATGATCATAAATGATATCTAGCCATATGTTATTGCGTCTCAATGGCAAAAGGTAAAAGCAAGATTGGAGAAAATATGGTCATCAAACAGTCAGAAAGCTGAAACTGCCCAACAGCAACCATAAAGTAATCTGAAAATTATAATATATTTTTAGTGCTTTGATCAAATTCATAAAACGAATTAACACATAAACAGAAAAATAGTTTTCCATACTTTTCATCAATCAATTGATAAAATAAAAGGAGACAAGATTTTCTAGTGGCATGCACCAAAATTTAGTCCAGACTTAGAAACATGGTGAGATGCATGTCCCACAAATGGCAGCTTATTAAAGAATTCCACTTGTCCTTGTTTACTTCCAATTGATTCCGCGTTAAATATTAATAACCAAGTTTCAACCCCAAAAAAAAATTGCCACATGAAAAAAGGCCTTTCCTAATGGATAAAAATATCATCGGATACTCCTCCATCAAATATACATTCTGACTTTATGACATTATTTCCCAACATCACAAAAAAACCATCCCTTTCCAGGTAAACCTAGTGACTAGACAAGAATAACTTTCTGCAGGTGGGTTGCTGGAGGGCTTGGGTGCATTAAGGTGACTTTAGTCGATTAGTTCTAGCAAGAACTAGTGATTGGAGGAAGTATACAAATTTAACATGAGGATTATATTCAGCCGCTACTCGATTAAAGAAACAAACTAAAAAAAATTTATGACATCCAACAAAGATCTTGAAAATATACAGTGATCAGTCTTAGAAAAGAAATCAGAACCCATATAACTGAGCTTTCAAGTCAAAAATTTTGTTATTATTATCATCCCACTAGCCCTCCATAACTGTCACCAATATGTTGACAGCTTGATGATATGATTACCTCAGGAACATTTAGGAAATGTGGTTTCAGTGCACAAGAACAAATATTAACATTAATAAATAGATGACTATGAATAAGCAGAAATGCATAATCTGTACAAAATGATTTGAAAGGGAAAAAAATACCATATGGTATAGATGGCCGGGGTCGTCCAAGTGAAGCCAAATTACAGTTTGCCCGTCTCCCGTCAATAACTGGACTTGGATCAGTGCAGGCTCTCCTTGCAGATTCTGGATCACGAAAAGTCACCTAACCCCTCCATACAAATCATACCGAATGATAACCAAGTCACCTCCATGGTCAATAGAAAAAGAAGAGAGAGAAAAAGATAGAGAAAGAAAGATCTGTTTCTTCACTTCAAAATTTGTGGGAGAATCGGTTTAGCTTGGGGCAGGTGGGGAAAGGGGTTGGGCTGTTCAAAGACACGGCTATTAGCGAACACATGGATCTGTAAGAGAAATACTGATCCAACAAAATGAATATTCATGAAGCAGAGATGTTCATTCAATCAATTAAGTTCAATATAAAATAAATGTTTTCTTACAAAAATGAAACAGAAGGTTAATATTTCTCTCTTTACTCCGTAAATATCAATCTGCAAAAGTCGTAACCACCAAACGAAAAATATCTGGCAAAAATATCTATCCATTTGGACTCACTTTTGACGTCTGAAGGAGAAAAAAAGGATAAAGCGAACAATCTGTCCAGTAACTACGGACGTTATCAATCTGAGATGGACTTAGCGATCCAAAAAAAAAAAAGAAATACTCACAAAACCGTAGCCTTTTGATCTCCCTGTGTTCTTATCGGTGATCACAACCGCCTCGAGTATCTCTCCAAATTGCTCGAAATAGCGGCGCAACGTCTCGCTTTGTGTCTCCCATGCCAAGCCCCCGACAAATACCTTGGTGTAGGTGGTATCCCCAAAATTGGGATTCAAGAATTGGTACCCAGAACTGGAACTTGATCCCGAACCAGAACCGGGAATATGCTGATAAGCCATGAAATTCCGACAAAAAGAGCCTCACTCAGAAAGCCCGGAAAGTAGATTCTGCTAAAACTTGATCAAATTCAACTGAAGGTATGCTAATATCAACCCAACAAATACTGAGTCTCATCCTAGAAATTTGATCGACCTAAGAACGTTATGGTTCATCTTAAATGGAGAAATCCTAGAAAAAAGAAAAAAAAAACCCTAGATTTGAGGAGATGATGGAAAGAGCTGGTTCAAAAGAAAGATGGCCCTGTTTCAATTTGCTGGAATCTGACATGGGTTTTCATAAAGCTGATCATGGAGAGCTGTACAAGAATATTGGGGAGATCTACAAATAAAAAAGAGGGATTTCTTTTTGCCTTGACAGAGAAATATATGAGAGTCATGATTTTCGCAGAAGAGCAGAAAACCCCCTTTGCGGATTCTCAAACAAAGCTTACACTATACAGGGTGGAAGGGGGGGACGTGGGGTCTCTCTCTCGATTTTCATAAAACCCTTAAACCCTAATTTTTTAATTTCCGAATATTATATAATGGTGGCCGCAGCTGTTTTAATTGTAAATAAATTTTATGGGTATCTTATTCTATTCCAGATTTGAATTCTCTATAGTTATTAATTTTCTTTGATATGTATAAATTTTTTTAAAAAAATTTTAACTTTGTTTTGTTTTTTCTACGTTAATAATTAATTTTATTGTACCCAATTCTTCTTTCTTAGCTTAATTACACCACCTCGGTTGAATTTCTTCCGGTAAAAAATAATAATAATAAAATAGACAAAAAATATGAAAGAGATTGGATTATGTATTTATTGAAATGGCATAAAGTTGGCCAGACCTCTTCTAATTCATATGGTTAAGCACCTACATTTAAAAATGAAGTATTATAATCAAATATAAGTCCCATCAAGAAATTCCTTTTCATTCGTAATTTTCATATTAAGTATTATAAAACAAACATCCTTGATTTTGATAGAGGGAAAAAGGGCTCTTCAGCAATGATAAATGCTTTATTTTGTTGATTGTCTTATACTAAAGAGTTAATTGTCAAACAATTAGAACTAAAAAAGAAAAGGGAGAAAATAGGTTAAAGCAACTCTCTTAACAATCTTTACTTTTTGTTTTAATGGTATGATTTCCCTGCCTTTTATTTTTTATTTTTTGTTTTTTCTTATGAAAATTTACTCTTTGGTATGATTATGCCAATAAATACGATTCTATTAGTTTTAACGTAAAACAAGATGCAAAAATGTTTTTAGTGGAAAATGTATAGATTAAAACTAATTTCCTATGTTATTTTAATCCAAATATATGGAAGTACTCTCAATCAATTTTCTATAATCTATACTATTAATAAAGAGAAGAATTAGGAATATTCCCTCCAAATTCTGGCCCCTTTTCTTTTATCCAAACATTACCCTTCCCAAACAAAATAATCCCCAGCTATTTTAAATAATCCTCCCTAGCTTTTATTTTTTAATTAAAAAATATATATTTTTTATATGTTTTAATTAAAATTTATGCTTTGCCCCCTCTAAAATTTTTGGTCTGCCCCCTCCCCCCAACTCAATGAAATTTCTATATTTCATGAGAACTCCCTTTAAAATTTTTTATTTATCCCCCCAACTCATTGAAAATTTTATATTACATGAGAAGTTTTAATTGAAATTTGTTTTTGCCCCCTCAAATTTGGAGTCCTGGTTCCGCCACTGGTTGTAACTACTGTTTATCTAAGTGGGCTCATGTTTTCTACATGCATAGCGCATGCAACCCCCTAGTACTAATAAAATAAATCGAAAAATATGTATCATCTAAAAATTCAAATTTGTAAAACAATTTATATGGTAACATGTTTTGCATAAAAAACCAAGGGAGCATTAACACACTTTGCTTTTTACATGATAATGGTAGAAATGGACAAGTTGTCACTATCATGTATTAAAAAGGAATTTGATAAGTGGATAAAGCTCGTAAGTTTCCCACATAAACCAACTTCCAATTTTCTCTTTTTTTTCTTTTTTGGTAGAGAACTTCCAATTTTCTCCAGGGAAGAGGACTCCCGCAAAGGACGATAAAGTCATGTAATGGTGAGTCACTGTTTAATTTATATGATTTTCAGTTTCTCTGTTTTAATTGAAAAATACAAGAGGGTCACATTCATGACCCTAGTGATCCATTTTACAAGCCAGCCATCCAGCATTGACCCAAAAAGGAAATCTTACAGGTCAGTGGCTAGTTTTTGCCCCCATTTGGGGCCGAGTAGGCCTGGTTTGGGCCACTCCATTATTATATTATTATTTTTCGGTACACGGACCCATAGTGGCAACTTGAGCTTTCCTCTATAATATCCCATTTAGTGGCAAGCTCTCGAGCACATACTCCCTTTGATTTGATGAGGGCGAGCTTTAAACCCAAGCCTTATTCCAAGGAAAAGTTTCAATGACCATGAAAACCCTCACGAAAGTAACAATTCAAATCATAAATTTCTATGGATGTCTCAAAATAATTGCAGATATTTTTCAATAAATTTAAATTTAAATTTAAATTTCTCACCTTATGAGAATTAGTGAAAAGAAGAATACTAAGGAAATAATGGTAAATTTCATTAGATTAAATCACTAACTTTTTAATTAGGGTAAAAGGATCCAGTAAAAATCGGCAGATCCAATCGACCGTTTGAACTATGATTAAAAAGTATGTATGACACACGGTAATCTTTAAAGGGAGTTTGGTGTGTTTTTTCATAAACTTAGCGAGGGAATCTATGAACACACGTTAATAATGGGAGTTTATGTAATTTACCCAAAAGCAGAAGGCTATGATTGAAGATGGCTTTCCCACGTTCAACACATACAAGTTACCCAGCAGGTGAAGGTGTAAAAGATTATGCGGGCTAGCCCGTGGACTAAGCCAGGGCTCAAGTTTTAAGCCCGCACGATGAATATGGCCATGCTGGGCCTTGAAGAGTGCGCCCAAATACGAGGGGACGAAAGGAAGCTCCTAATGTGAGAGGACCTCGATCCTTTATGAGCACCTATCAAAGCTCGAACACCGATCTATACTATATATATCCTACCCAAAAACAAAAAAGATCTATATTATATACAACATGAGGGGCCTCTTGGGAATCGTACCAAGTTTTATATAATTTTTCCCTAAGTGCCTTTATATTTCATTGTTAAGCCTTATTATTATAAGGGTTGAATAGACATTCCTGTCTCAATCATTTAAAATTTGAGCAGTTTTGCAACTACTCTCTTTCACCTCTTTCCTTACCGTCCTCCTCTAACATCCTTATTTCTTTTGACATATATGCAGCACCGCACGTGCACCCTGCTAGTGAAACTTAAATGGAGGCGACTCCTTAATTGGCTAAATAAGATCCTAGCACTAATCTAACCTGAAAGAAGTGACACTTGTTGTCGGAGCTGGTACAATCCTGATGTCCGCAAACCTGGCTTTCCAAATCTCCACTTTTCTACATTTTCGTTTTGATGGATGATGTTCCAGTTATGTTCCTCCAATTAATAAAATATGGTATTTGTACCTTGATTATCCAAAACAAAAACAAAAAAAAAAAAGAGGGAAAAGAGAAAGAGGGTACAATAAGAAGCGAGATATGGAAGAGAAGGAGACCTTTTCATCTGGAGCCATTAAGTGGTTTGAGCATGAAACTTGCGGATGGATGGCACTTTTCAATTGTGGGGCCCACACCCCAAAATGCATATCAGCCAGTGGTTTCACTGAACCACCAGATTTTGGCTCTAGAAGAAATTCTCACGGAAGAGAAAGGCCCTCTCTTTTTTTTTTTTTGAAATGCAACCCAGAAGAGAAAGGCCCTCTCTTGCGCACCTCACGAGCAAAAGAGGCTTTTCCATATTAAATTTGACTCGGCCCAACATTTGGGCTTAAACATATAGGTCGAATATTGCTTGACTTTAGATGTTTGGGTGCCGTCTGATCCTAAAATTGAATTTTCTCATATTAGAAACTAAAAATCAATTGCTTGAAAAATATTTCAAGATACAATTACATGAGTATTAAAGTCTTGAAGCATCTGGAATGACATGTAAAAAAATTGTTTATACAAAATAAAAAGCAAACGTAAAAGTTATATATATATATTCATAAATGAAGCTCTACTTGTGTAAAAGTATGAATACATTATATCGGACAGTATGGTTGGGCCGTGTTGGACTCGTGAGTTTAAAGCCATGTGAGTATATATCTTGTCCAAGATTATGGGCAGGGCTGAGTGGCCTTTGTGGGCCTCTAGACCGATTTCCACCCATGGAGGCGTGGATGGATTTTCATTAATTTATTTTAAAACTGCGAGGGAAGTTTTTGACTACTAAACTAAGCATCATGGAAGTTGTATAGAATTTGCCTGATTTAATATTACTTAAGTAATAATTATCTTGATTGTAATTTTGTTTATTTATTAAATTTCTTTTTCATAAAGGAATTAAATACTAGTTTAAATTAAGTATATAACTAGCATAAGAATTTTAATTATTTTAGATAGCAATTTTGTTTGCTTTCCGAGAAATCTATAATTCTGTACGATGCAATTTTCTGGAATATATTGTGCTAATAGTTAGGATTATTATCAATTAAATATTTTCGTTAAAACAATTAATATTTGATTTCGAAATCATAATACCATTTAAGCTCTAAATAATATGTACTATTAATTAGCAAAGGGAAGAGGGAGAATATTCCCCTCTAGATTTTGGCCTCCTTTTTTTTTTTTTTTTTTTTTTCAACCATTGCCCTCCCCAACTAAACATCATCCAAAATTATAACCATCCCACTACACTTTCTACATTCGATTTTAAACCCTTATTTATATGTTACAATTAAGGATGAAAATGTGCAATATGCACGTGCCACCACTAGTATGTATGTACTATAAAATATGCTTAAAAGAACTTCAAACAAACAAGGCATTCGATTTGAATAAAATGGCTAGTGAGCGTGTCGATGGCATGTTCGCTATGGAGTCGCACTGAAGGAACATGAGCCCAACAAGGTGCGCAAAACATAGAACATGCATCGATATGATATTGGCTCTGTCGCTGATATATACTCCAGTCTGAAATGACCTGCAGCTAGCAAGAAGAAGATGGGTTTGATCTTGAATGGGTCATTTTAATCGGATACAGACTGATAAGAACCGATCATGAAATTGGCTAAAGAGTATTAATTAGGTCAGACTATATAATTGATACAGGAGATCGAATATGACGGTTCGAATCAAGTCACAAGCATTAACAAGAAGAAAAATCATACAACGTACGTTAATTGAGAATTTCATGAGTTAGTAATTGATTCATGTAAACCGGATAATCACTCACTGCATGGATGGTAATTGATTCATTAATTCAAACCTGGATTTAATATGAAGCTCCTATATACTTTACTTGGTTGATCGATCAAGTTTTTCTTGTGCAGTAATGAATTCAATGTGGATCTGATGATGATACCATATTGACCTTGTGGGATAGCGCACTAATGCTCGTACTTTTCAATTCATGCAACCATCCGATGGACAGATGCTTGGATGGTTAGTGGTCACAATCCAACCATTAGTGAAGTCAAAAGGGAAAATGAAACTTATTAAATTTGTTTGGTATATATGGAGAAGATTTTCACTAAGTAATTAATTAGTTGACCACTATTATTATTAGATACTTTGATATGATTTTGTATTGTTAGTGGCTTGGGTCCCTTTGTCAGAAAAATCCGACATAATTGAACAAAACCATCAATATATATATATATATATACTAATACATAAAGAGAATAGGGAAGATTAGGGCTTGACAATCAATGCCCAAATTTCTCCTTAGCCTTTTCCTATTTTATAGGTTTGCATGTTATGCTGTCATCATAATTATCCAAATGGAAATATATTTTAACGTGACGTGCTTTCTAAGTGATCCCCACAAAAACATTTACAAATTAAGAGTTTTGTAATTTACTAAACGAGTGGCGTGCACCATGTAGTCCCCTAGTATGTGTGTGTGTGTATATATATATATATGTTGGTAGCCAGTATATGGAATGGGTTAAGGTTTATTAAATCTATCGGATGTTCATCATATATAGGAATTTCGTGGGGTTTAATTACTTTCTTCATGCTTTCAAGCTCTATGTTTGACCTTGGCCAAGCTATTATAAGCACATTTATCACAGCAATAGCATCTCTAACTGTACTAATGACTTTTGACACAGCGGAGCCAAAGAGCCATCTGCTCAATAATATATCAGCATTTATGCAAAACTCAACTAAAACAGCCAGTCGCTTCCAGATTCTCCTGTTCACACAAAATATATTCTAACTTGTAGAAGTCTACAACCTTTTTTTTTCGTTGAGATATCAATGCTGTGGTTTTAAGTGTGAAGACTAATTAATTCTAAAGAGCACAAGATAAGGATGATCTTGATTCTCAGAAGTGACACTAAATTTTTTTTTTTAAATTTCAAATTGTAACATCTTTTAAGTAGCCTTACTGCCCCTCTTTAAATTATACAACAGTCTGCATTATTCTATAAGTGGAAATTACACAGTTTCTTATCATCTTTCAAGCTTCTACAATGCACGGGATTTAAATATTGTTATACGTCGACTTCTACATTAATCACATATATGGTAGAATATAACGAGATCTTCCATCAACTAAAACATGAATTGCATGGTTAAATTTTTTTACAACATCAAGAAATTTCCATGTACTCTTTGGTCTAAATAAGCCATCTTATATTAATCTTTATCTTAGTCAGTGGCGGAACCACGTTCACGTTAGGGGGGGCAATTACTTTTAATTTTTAATAAAAAATGCATATGTTTTATATATTTTTTAATTAAAATTTAAGTTTTGCCCCCCCCCCCCCCTAAAATTTCTGGTTTGCCCCTCCAACCCATTGAAAATTTTTATATTTCATAAGAATCCCTTTTAAAATTTCTGTTTTGCCCCCCCAACTCATTGAAATTTCTATATTTTATGATAACACCCTCTAAAATTTCTGATTTGCCCACCCCCAACTCATTAAAATTTCTATATTTCATGAGAAGTGTTAATTGAAATTTTTTTTTGCCCCCCCAGATTTGGAGTCCTGGTTCCGCCATTGATCTTAGTAATTAATTGCAACATAATCAACGATTTGGATTTCTTACACCATTTGTATATATGTTTTGGATTTCTTATCTATGTAGCTTATAACCAACTACAAGGCTGGATTAATTAATCTTGTACTACTCATCTCAGCATTTAACTTTTTAATTAGCTTTAACTTATTAAAGTACGTACTTTTGAAGTTAGAAATACAGTTGTTAACTTAACGAATATTTAATATGCAAACTTTTCCCCGATAAGTAGACAAAGACGACTGTCCATATCATACAGTTGCAATGTACAGATATTATTGTTAGAACTTTTAAAAGTGTAATTTTCAACCATAAATGCATTAATAAGACTTCAAAGCTTTCAGATTAATAAAAAACGAGATACGTTGTCATCTCTAGTTCTTGAAACAATATTACATAATAGAAAATAATCATCTAAATTCACACACGTGTGAATGTATCTACGCATGCATACACACGCAATTTCTTGTCTCCCTCTAAATGACAAGTGGTAGCGACAACATGACGTTGAATCTACAGGAATCGGAAACCTCCCCCGTCAGTCAACGTGAAATGGATTAGAACGGACAATATAGGTGAAGAAAACATGCATGAAGGTGTACAAAAGACAAAGTTGTTGATGAGTCATTCAATGATTCAATCGCGGTGTAACGGTTAAAATCGAAACTTTCTAATTGACGTATCTCCGCCGGCGGCGACTTTGCTATGGTGGGACAAAGGAAATTAACAACCCATTGGAGAACAATATGTCCAATGAGAAATCGACATTTACGTACCATACTAGCTGTAACGATCACTCTCTTCCAGATTCTGCTTAGCACCAAAAAGGGATCTCAAAATCTTCTCCGGGGGAAGATATCGTCTGCCGCCTCTTACTGTTGCTATTCATGTAGCGACCGTGAGATGCTGTAATATATAGCATCTCACAGTTGGCTTTTTCATCGTAAAATTTGTTTTTTTTTTTTTTGTTTAAAAAGAGAAAAAGCTATAACCATTGGATGTTACATATGTCAACATCTGAACAAAATAGCTAGGTTAACTGTAAACAATGGCGGCAGACGATTTCAAACCCTCCTCCTAATACAGGCTTATAGCCATGCATGGTTAATTTCTTGAGATATGAATTCAAGGAACTTGATTGTTATACGTCGACCTCTCTATTAAATGAAATTAGTTAGGTTTCAATTTATACGTATTAGAATATATATCTGAGATTGTCCATTGACTAAAACTTCACTGACTTAAGAGGCCTACTGTAAAGGGATACACACTACGCATCGATCAGTCTAGGCGCCTGCCATGCATCGTCTACTAGTAGTTAGTAGTAAGATTATACTAACTAGACGAAAAGTATAGTAAACGATTTCCATTCGTGCCTTCATGAGCCCGGCCGGCCATGGTCAATCGAGGCCAGAATTTATCATATTCAACTTAGTTAACGAATGAAAGTACCTTTTTTGTTGTTGTTATAATGCATTTAATAACATTAAGAGAATATAAATTCTTTTAACGGTAAACAATAAAGGGAAAACCATCACTTGTATTGTAGGCATTATTAGAACTTCAAAGCTTAATTTCACGTTGTATAAGCACATGGTACACATCTTTGAAAGAAAGAGGAATATGCGGTGGACCGCATTTATTTACCTTAACCAGGAGTGGTTGATGACAAAGATGTCCTTCCACAGAGCAATCAAAAGATCAAAACAAATTTGTTCAACTTTTTTGTAAACGGCCGGGTAAGCTTGTGTATCCCGCCCCCTGTGTGCGTTTGATGGAATCAGACCACAAAAGGCAAAGGGAGAGAGAGACCCACACTGCACACAGCATTCGGCATTCGAAACCGTATCATCTAGAGCCATTCAATGGTTCTAGCATGAAACTTACGGATGGATGGCACTTTTCAATAGTGGTGCCCATGCCCCAAAATGCATATCAGCCCGTGGTTTCATTGAACCACTGGATTTTAGTTCTAAAAGAAATGCTCCAGAGCAGTCAGCATTCGGGAAGCATAACCGGTTTGACTGGCTTGGCACATGTGAGGAAGGGGTGCACATGTATCCACCATGCGATCAAAGTCGCTCTGCACGCTCTACGTGTGGCCGCTGTGATCGGGCGCCCATCACGATAAAAGGCCCCCTATACCTCCGCTCCTCCCTCCAAAGGCGATCACCCCAAGAATAGCCTTTCCCCCCGTTTCCGTTTCCATTTCCATACATCTCTACCCGTCATTTCCTTTTGCTCGTCGCCGGAGTTCCCCATGGACGTCCGCCGGCGACTCGCCACCAAGCTCCCACGTCCAACCGCATCCCCACCCAGTGAACCCCACAAAAAGAAGAACCCTCGCACACCCTCTGCCCTCGATCACACCCCACAAGCCTCAGATGCTCTTCCCCTTCCTCTCTACCTCACCAATGGCTTCTTCTTCACCCTCTTCTTTCCGGCTGCCTACTTCCTCCTTCAACGTTGGCGTGACAAGATCCGTACCTCCACCCCTCTTCACGTTGTAACCCTATCCGAGATCACCGCCATTGTGTGCCTCATCGCGTCATTCATCTACCTTCTCGGCTTCTTTGGCATCGATTTCGTGCAGTCCTTCATAACCCGTTCGTCACACGATGCCTGGAACGTCGACGGCGATGATGAGCAATTCATCATCGATGAAGATAAGCGCCTCGGACCTTGTCCTGCTGCCATTGAATGTCCCATCACACCGGTGAACCACAATGTGATCGAATCACCGCCCATTGTCGCCCCTTCATCGGCGGAAGATGAGGAGGTCATCCAATCTGTTGTTGCCGGCTCTACTCCGTCTTACTCGCTTGAATCGAAGCTTGGGGATTGCAAGCGTGCAGCCTCAATACGCCGTGAGGCGCTGCAGAGAATGACGGGAAAGTCGCTTGTCGGGCTACCGTTGGATGGGTTTGATTTCGAGTCCATTTTGGGGCAGTGTTGCGAGATGCCAGTTGGGTACGTTCAGATCCCGGTTGGTATTGCTGGGCCTTTGTTGCTCGACGGAAAGGAGTACTCTGTGCCAATGGCGACGACAGAGGGATGCTTGGTGGCGAGTGCCAATAGGGGTTGTAAGGCGATTTACGCATCCGGTGGAGCCACGAGCATGTTGTTGAGAGATGGAATGACTAGGGCGCCTGTTGTGAGGTTCGGGACAGCTAAGAGGGCTGCGGAATTGAAGTTCTTCATGGAGGATCCGGACAATTTTGAATCACTTTCTGTCATTTTCAACAGGTTGGCTTTATTTGCTTCTCCTCTCCAAAAACGTGCCCCATCGGTTTGATCTTGCCCATCTCACTCTAATTAGGATTTTACTGATTGGTGGCATGGACACCGAATTCTTGGAATAGTTTGATATGTCTGTATTGACGAGGAATTTGTTGTCTTTTTCTTGTGTTTTGGCTATTACCGGCTTTGGATGCTTTTCTTGACGTTGATGGGATGTTTTACGTTGAGATTTTCGCCTAGCATACTGGTCTTGGGTTTTTACGTTTTTGTTCGTTTTCCCTCAACAGCTATCCATCAAAAAGGAAATTTCCTTTTTGCTTTGATTTCTTAATTCAATTTGTTTTTCCCCTCTCGTTTTTGTTGATTTTGTCCCCGTCTCATTAATTGTGCATTTGCAGATCTAGTAGATTCGCGAAGCTCCAAGGTGTTCAGTGTGGTATTGCTGGGAAGAATCTGTACATGAGGTTTTGTTGCAGCACGGGCGATGCTATGGGAATGAATATGGTTTCAAAAGGCGTGCAGAACGTCCTGGATTTCCTTGAGACCGACTTCCCCGACATGGACGTTATCGGCATCTCTGGTAAGGTTCCTCAGCCACCCACAACCGCCGCCCAGTCCGAACTGGGGGTCTCTTCAGTTTCACTGAATCTTTCTGTCCAGAATAGTTCTGTTATTATTTCTTAAGCACCAACCCTTGGATTCAAGTATTGGGCTTTTCAACTTTAGATGAGTCCGATCTTCTTACTCCCTGATTTGGTTGTTTTGTTTAACTTTCGATTGCTCAGGAAATTTCTGCTCAGACAAGAAGCCAGCTGCAGTAAACTGGATTGAAGGGCGTGGCAAGTCAATTGTTTGTGAAGCAATTATCAAGGAGGAGGTTGTGAAGAAGGTCTTGAAGACCAACGTTCCTGCCCTGGTGGAGCTCAACATGCTTAAGAACCTGGCGGGGTCGGCTGTGGCTGGCTCTCTTGGCGGATTCAACGCCCATGCCAGCAATATAGTTTCTGCTATCTTCATAGCCACTGGCCAAGACCCTGCTCAGAACGTGGAAAGTTCACACTGCATCACCATGATGGAAGCCGTTAACGAGGGAAAGGATCTTCACGTCTCTGTGACCATGCCTGCCATTGAGGTAATCCTTTTGATGTATCGGCATTCAGTTTGTATTTTTTTTTTATTACACTGTAGGATCCATCTATTTTTAGGGATGGCTCTGAATTTCTCATCTACTTTAGGAGGACTATCATGGGATACCCATGTAGCCTGTTCTCCTGAAAAGCCAAAGAATTCAGTGCACGCCTTGTCCCAATCCTAATAATAAAATAGATCGTCTTTTTCTCAGATGGGATTCCCTCTTCCATAAGTTAAGAGCCTTAGAGGTAGGTGCCTTGTAAATCGGGTGGACTCCATGACGTCCCGGGAGTTTGCAGCCCTATTTTTTTTGTTAGTAATTGTAAATGAAAACAGTCAGTATCAGCATGTCAGGTTGCCTGAGTGTTGCTTCACTCTTAAATTCGTTCTTTCAGGTTGGAACAGTGGGAGGTGGGACACAGCTCGCTTCACAGTCGGCTTGCCTGAACCTACTTGGCGTTAAGGGTGCAAACAAAGAGGCACCAGGATCAAACTCAAGGCTACTGGCCACCATAGTAGCTGGTTCTGTTCTTGCGGGGGAGCTCTCACTCATGTCTGCTCTGGCAGCAGGGCAGCTTGTGAGGAGCCACATGAAATACAACAGATCAAGCAGAGATGTTTCCAAAGCTGACTCTTAGGGTCCCTTGTGGAGGTATAACATGGTTGCACGATCGCCCTGTAAAGATGGGGAAGAAAATAATGGAGTGAGATGACATGGCTAGCCGGAGAAGGAAAGACTTCCAAAGCTCCTCTGTACTCTTCTATATTTTAGTCAAAACCATGTGAGTGTGCTCTGAAGCAAGTAAGCAATTGTATAAACTGTAGAAAATGGAAGCCAGCAAAGCTAGCTGGCTTGAACCATTTGTGTGAGGTTGTCTTTTTTGTTTGGTCCCGTCATTCCGCCTGTGATCATCATCATCATCCAATCCTCTGTCCTGTTGTTTTTGTTGGCTTGTTGTTGCTATGAATCTGTATTTAGTATGTTTTATTAAATGGAAAAGACAAATATTAAATGGGATGGTATATTAATCTTGAGAAAATCTTGAGCATCTATTATTTAATAATATATAGATTTATAATTGATCCGGCTGGAAATTAATTATAGGATGGGCTAAGAAAGGGGGTCCAAAATTTTCTACAACTTCAAATTGAATTGGCTTAGTCTAAGCCCAAAATTTAGGCCCCAACCTACAGGCAGCCATAGGCTATCTTGCAAAAATTTGCAGGTAGACCTTTTCCCCACTACAATGCTTTAAAAATTTTATAAGGATCTATATATATATATTTTTTGGTAATGTTATAAGGATCTATATGCTCCCAATTTGGAATCCTCTCTTTGTTAACTTGAAACCAATTAAATTTAATTGTTGGATATCCAAATCAATTATATTACTTGCACAAATGAATTGAACAGCCTAGTTATGATGTGAAATTTCAACAACTATGATTAGTCTTAATTGTGTGAAATTTTCAACAATTATGATAAGTTTTAATTCTTTTCAAATTGTAAGTAAGAAAAGATCCGAACTTATGAGGATCCAATTATTAAAGCTTTTGACTAATGGTGCCTCTTCATCTCTTTCTATGATTGGACCCCCTCTTCCTATTAGACTTTAAAACTGGCTAGGATAACCTTCCACTTTATTTTATTATTATTTTTGCAATGTTTTATTGCATTGTATTCTATTATTGTCGTGAGATACTGTCATGTGGAGCATCTCATGGTCAGTGTTTTCTTCAAATGGATCCCAGATGAAACATTTACAACCATGAAAAGACATATAATGAGAGAATCTGAATGAGATGCTTCATATGGCAGCATCTCATGGCTGCAATAGAAAGCATTGGAGTCTCATAATAAGAGAACTCTCCATTTGAACCACTTTGCCTTTATTCTTCGATCGGGTTAAGATATTAATGCAGGAAAAGTCATTTTTCTCGTATCCTCCACTAGCTTTGTCGCCTAGAGAGTAAAGAAAACAGTAAAACCCATTCCTTTCTAGCAAAATGAAGCACCAAATCCAATCTCATTTCGCTTCATTATTGATGAAGGACCCAAAAAAATAAAAAAATCCCATTTCAATCTTGAATATTTGGATTTAGAGGACTATTACTTGTTATAAAAGCCTTGAACCACCAAGTTTTTTTTTTTGGTGAACAACAGTAACTGACATGTCATTAAAATCTGGGGAAACAACAACCTCTAGCATCATCAAAGATGACCGAGGCTACAGAAGAAGGGGGGGATGATAACCATACACAAGAGAAACTGTCAAGGGTGAAATTAGCCAAACCATCCGCCACTTGGTTACCCTCACGATAGGAATGCAAGAAAGTGATATGAGAAAACTTGGAGCAAAGAACTTGAACCACCAAGTTGAAAAGTAAGCATGAGTTTTTTTTTTTTTAATTAGCACCAAAGAATTCAGTTGGATTGAACGACTCAAGCAACCAAAATTAAATTGATTGAAATTACAAATACTTACGTTTATGAAAATTTCAAGGGATCTGAGTACGAGATTCATCTTACCACGCAGGCGACAATTAGATTTGACAGAACAAAAACTACTTTTATGGGTGATTGAATGCATTTGATCTTGTTGAGGTTATCGAATACACACTAATTGCAGTGACCAGACAACCAAAGACCGGTAAGCATGTGGACCATGTGTCTCGTTCCTTTGAATAGCAAAATACCTCGCGACATGTGATCGACGTGTCGAGTTCCAAGCCACGCCAAAACCCCGTTTGACCCAAATTGTTACGGCTTCAATGAGTTGGGCCAGTTGGCTACCCCAAAGATAAAGGTACTAACTACTAACCACTGGAGAGTGACCGCGGTTAAGGTTCTGCCTGAAAGGACGCGTGAACATCACCTCTCTGCTCATGGCATGTGTCAATGCGAGCTGCTATCATTGATGGTTAACGTAACATTCATGGCGAGCGTCCAGGCCCAGGGCGGCTATTTCCATTCACACTTGTATTCAATGGAGAAACCATCTCTATCGAGTATAATAGCATATGTTGGAGAATATCCATCCATTACTTACATTGTAAGCTGTGATGGGACCCATGTATGCATGCAAAATTTCTACCAAAAAAAAAATGTATGCATGCAAAATGGTATACCAAAAGATTCATTCAATCTTACCATCAATGGAGGAACTAGGACTCTAAATCTGAGGGGGTAAAAAAAATTTTCAATTAACACTTCTCATGAAATATAGAAATTTCAATGAGTTGGGGTGAACCAGAAATTTTAGAAGGGGCAAAACATAAAATTTCATTAAAACATATAAAATATATATATATTTTTTTTAATTAAAAAATAAAAGCTAGCTTTAACGTGGTTCCGCTATTGCTTACCATGTTATATTAGAGGTTTGAATACGAGCCGGGGGCTATTATTTTGCTCAAGATCGGAAACGCGGAGCCCCAGAAAAAAAGATGGAAGAATATGAACAATTCTAAACAAGATTAACTCAAGTTCAATTACCCCTCAGACAATGAATGAAAAAAAAAAAGAAAATAGGGAAGTTCACTTACCCCACAGAAACCAGCTCCTTGTTAGTGCAGTCAGTTATTTTGTGTTTATTTTTGTCTTCGTTTCTTGTTGGTTTGGTTGGTGGGTTTTGTTGAAGAAAGATGCTGGTTTCCATGGCATCTTCTATACTCTCTACATGTTGCCTTTCTTTTCTAGGACGAGTATCAATTTGCCGATTACTCTCCCACCTCTCATCACGTCTTTGACGATGATGATTTTAACCCCTTTAATGGGGTCTTCAATCCGTTTTTATACGGAACCTCCGTCAGACTCTACCCTTGTTTTTCATGTGGTTCTATGTGCCTTCGGCAACATGTTTGACATTTCGTAAAGAATTACAACACTGTTTGGGTTTATGGATGTTATGGTTATCCTGCATCTTCTCTTTTTCTATGTTCTTGTTTGGTCTGTGTATTATCCATGGCTTCTGGCCTATGCTCTTGTAATATTGTTATTTGTTAATGAAATGGCTTAGCCTGGATGGTTATCGAAAAAATATATATAATATATATATATATATATATATATATATATATATATATATATATATATAAGTGATCGTGTTTGCGATTTGGATTTATGGTGTTAATTAGTAGAATGCGATATCACAAAAGAGGAGATATTAACTAATAAATAAATAATGCCAGAAAATATAGGTTAAAGTTGCATTAATACACAGTTAATATAGAAATGTGGTCATCTCCTGTATTTTGAACTTCAAGTTTAACATTTGTCTTTGTGTTAAGGTGCAAGTGAATGTTCGTTCATAAAAGATTTGTATGCCTAGGTATCGTTACATATGTTTATAAATTCTTTAAGAAGCCTGCATACAGTTTGAGAAAGGGTTTTGGACGTTTTTTCAAAAGAAGTTTCCACAAGATTGTGTCATTCACTACATCAAATTTGCAGCATCTCACAGCTAATATGTTTTCACATTTTCCGACGTGAAAACACTTTTTTCAGTGAAAATTTGTGACTGTGAGATACTGCACGTAGAAGTATCTTAGTCACGCGAGAGGCCGACACCTACAACATCTTGTAGAAGACGATTTCGTTTAGACTTTTACCGCATAATTAAGTTAAGGTTTTCTTCATTTATTTATTTATTTATTGCGAAACCAAGTTTGAATCATACTTCATCAAATATTAAAATTTAAGAATCAAATATTAAGATTTAGTGATAGTTTATAAAATAATTAAATTAATTGTACTATAATGTCCATCATCATTTTATAGTGGAAGATTGGTATGGAATCCGTCAGAATGGGTTCCAGTGTTATTAAGGAAACTGTTAAAGATTTGGCCGACTCTATTTCAAATTTAATATAGCATTAGTTGGGATACAGTAATCTAAATTTGTAGAGAATATGATATGTGCTGACTATATTTACAGTCATGTTTAATTAAATACAAGAACTCTCTCCACCGGATTTTCAGGAGAGAAAACCTCCGAGCTTTTAAGGAAAAAAAAATAGCAAGAGAAAGAACACAAAAATTAAGCTATCACACAAGAATCTCACGTTTCCCAAATCCTTCGGGTAACTAAAATTTATGCTACAAGTGTTGCATGGATCACTGGATCAGCGTCCGGTCCATGTGGGAAGCATGAATGGGCATCGTCTACAGCGTAAGCTGTAGACAGCCCCTCACATTGAATGGTGGGGGCCCATCAAATGAATGGTGGGACCCCCCACTGAATGTGAAGGGGTGTTTACAGCTTACGCTGTAGACGATTAACGCTCGGGAAGCATGGCATGGTATCAAAATATGTATGAGGCATAACTGAATCCAAACTAAAACGAATGAGGACTTGGGCTACGATCATGATCCAATTCTTTGGTTCGATCGAGTTCTCTTGATCCGGTTTTTGAATCAGTTTTGGGTTGGGTAGGTGAGCCACAAGCCCGCTTGAGCACTGTCGTCCAGTAGTGAATTTGGTGGTAATTTAGTTTTGTTTTTGTCTTTTTGGGTGCATTCTAAACAATTGTTCTTGAAGGCGACCCTAGGAATCGAGGACGCAACCCCCCCCACAAAATGCCTGCCGTTGATTACAATGTCCTCCTTTCCTTTCCCAGCTCTTGTTTTTACGCCGGTTGTCTTTTCTGCCGAGTTAAACCACACGGCATGCACGATATTGCAACGTGGCACTTCTTCTTCTTACTTGCAGTCCACCTCCATGTAATGCCAATATTTTGTTGGGTTTGTGAAGAGGTCACCGATTCCTTTCTTCTGCTTTTTGGTAAGCAAAAGAAACAACAAGTCACTGACTGCAGTTGGGAGTTGCCCGACCACTTGTGACTTAAAACAAGAAGAAGACAACTTTTTCTCAATTTTTTTTTTTTTTTTATCATTTCTTGTAACTTTACAGTTATAAGAATCAGGTGTTGAGATGCTTCTTCCTCATCACGGCTGTTGCTGTCCTGGTGTTCATCGATCCAGCTTCTTCAGTATTTTGCATGGTATGTTTTCTTCTAGCTAGGAGTTTTATTTTTCTTCTCTAGTGATATATTGATCTAACCCATGTATTACTTTGCATTTGCAAGCAAGACCCAAGGCTGAGATGATGAAGATTGTTATTGCAGCAGGGCTCAAGACATGCAAGCTACTACATGCTTGGAGGAGTCAAATTTTTCCAGTAGCGTTGTTCATGAGTTTCTTATCCTTTCAAATAGCCCTGATTAGGGTCTGGTTTTGGGTCGTCAAGTCCTTACTGCAAGTGCCCTTTACAACGCCTGCAAAGCTGTGGATTTGGGTGATAACGGTGGTATTACAGATGGAAATTAAGTTGCTCGTGGCGCTGTTGCTGATGGCCTTCAAGCGCTTACAGGATTCAGTGCTGAAACATGAGATGGAAGGCATCCAGGACCCAAACTTCGTCATCCCTCCTGGCTTTGGTTTTGGTTTGGTTTCTAAAAATAAATACCATGTCAGCCATTCTGAATTGCAGCTAGCTAGCTGGAATTAATGGCTATGGTTTTATGGGATAATTAACTACTAGTCATGAATTAGGGCTCGCGTCTCTTATAATATATTCAGTGCAAATGCAAGGGAAGTTCGATCGTCACGACCACGAGTAATTAAAAAGCTAGCATTGAATTCTCAGAACCTTTTTACCAAAAGATGTCAGAATCCTCAAAATCTGACTACCTAATGCTACCGTTGAGAAAATATTTTCTCGGCGTGGTAGCGAGATGGGTATGTAATCTATATCTTCTATATATTAAGGGAATGGGGGGTGGCACTTGACGTGTCACCCCCAGGTTGCTTCGGAGGTTCGGGACAGGTTCGCATGCTTCGGCCTGTCCGAACCACCGTTCCCGAACCTCTTTTTGGCAACGATTGGTTCAAATTTTTACTTTTTTGTAAACCATTCGAAAGGGGTAATATTTTAACTGGAAATCATTTGAAAGCGGTAATGTTTTAACAAAAGAAAAAAAAAAAAAAAGCGGAATCATTACATTTAGCAGCCGCATTTAAAGCAAATCAGCCGCTATTTGTTCAAATTCGGGCTTTTCTTGGAGAAGCCATTGGAAAACGATAATATTTTAAAGAGGTAATGTTTTAACAAAAGAAAAAAAAAAAAAAGCGGAATCATTACATTTAGCAGCCGCATTTAAAGCAAATCAGCCGCTATTTGTTCAAATTCGGGCTTTTCTTGGAGAAGCCATTGGAAAACGATAATATTTTAATAAGAAAAAAAATCCAAATCGTTACAAGGCAGCCACATGTCAAGGAAATAGGTAATATTTTAGGCAAGAAAAAAACTCTATAATCATTACAATGCAGCCACGTTAACCGAATAATGGTTTTTTCATTTTTTTTTTCTCTTTTCCCTTTCTCTATAGTCATTGATCCAGATCATCTTCTCTCTCCCTCTCCTTCCCCATCAATCAGCGATCGGCCTGTTCTTATCGGCTTTTACTCCAGTTTTCCTTTGTGCTTTTTACTGTTCTCTCTTATCTCTCTCATGGATCGGTCCTGCCGTCCCCGACGAAGACCGTCGATCTCGCTTTCTTTTTATCTTCCACTGGTCTTGGTTGATGTGGTGGTCGAAACTCTCTCCCTTTCTCTTTGTCTTCTATGGGTGGATGTTCTTCTAGAGCCATGCCCGATCTGATTGAACTACGATTGGCCCTCTCTCTCTCTCTCGACATTATTCACAGAGCTTCCTCTGTTAAGAACTGGCTCTCTCTACAACATGTCTGACCTTTTTTTCTTTAAACTTTATTTCTGAATCTTTTGCCGACGCACGCTTTGGCGTGTACCGAGTCTCGCAAAAAAAAAAAGTAAAAAATAAAAAAGGCTCCGTGTAAAGGAAATTGGTACCCTTCTTCCGGCTCGATACTGCCATAGCCGACGAAGAGCCCTGATTGTTCTCGAACATGCTTTCTGGGTTAAACACGTGGAGAAAAGAAGAAAGAGAAAACCTTCTTCTCGAACAAAGCTTTCTTCCGTACTCTCCATCTCAAGCCCTAGAACGGTAGAAGTGCATCCTTCCCTCCTCTCCTCTTCTCTCTTCTCTGTTTATCCCGACCCCTCCCACCCCACTAACAACCCACAACCCTAACCCCCACACCCTTTGGCTGTAAGTTCTTGAACTCGAAATTTCAGCACGATGTTTCGTCTTCTCAAAGCTCACAGAGTCTGGATTCGAGGGGTGGCATTCCTCTGCTATTGGAGTGAGAACAAATGCTTAACAAGTCCAAAGAGAAATTTGAGCTTGAGGGGTAATGTTTTCTTCCCCTTTCATGTCTGAAATTTATGTTTTGCAAGTTATGTTCTTCTACTCTCCAATTGCAAAATTTCTTATTTGTTTTTCCAAATGGGAACTGTAAAGTTTGTCAACTCCGGAGCTTTGAGAACTCTGAAGCTTTGAGACCCCCTTCTACTACCCTTTTGCGTAATTGTTTCCATTATCAAACAGGTAGTATCTCTCTCTTTGCCAGCACCACTCTCTCTCTCTCTCTCTCTCTCTTCTCCCCTCTCAACTCCCTTTGTCCCTCCTCTCTCCCCCTTCTCCCACTCTCTCTCGCCTTCTCTTTTGCCTCTCTTTTCTTCCCTTTCTTCGCCCTGTTCTCCCCCTTTTGATCCTCAACGGAAGCCTGTTTCAAGGGGTGCAACTTTTCATGGATATACAAGTTCAGCAGGAGAAGATCAAGCTTTCAAAGACAGCAGCCAAGTGAGAAAATTCTCTAATTATATACGTAGTGTTGTTAATTCTTTTCCAAACGTGTATAGAGTTATGGAAATAAAAGTGGTATTGAATTAGTGTAGTCCCTTTTTCCGATTTAAATATGTTTTTATAATTATCTTCTATAAAAATGTAATATGTGAATCTTATAATTGATTGACCATCATATTAGAGGTTTACCAATTATTGGTCCGTGCATTCCATGGATCTTTCCTCAGCTCAAATCACTCCTTCAGTAGAAGAAGATGAGTCGGGTATGATAACTTTTAAATTTGTGTTCGAAATCTTGATACTCTGTTTTTACTTTTTATTTTTAAATAGTTGCTGCCATTCATTGCAAAAAGTGGGATTTCGTCCACTTACAAATGTTCCTAAGGCTAAATCCTATTTTCGATCTCTAAAATGCATGATTTACCAACCTTTTTCTTTCTCTCTATCGTGTCTCTTGAATGAATCATCATTTCGGTGGATTTTTGGGCTATTTTGGTTCTGAAATTTCGCTGCTTCGAATTAGTAGTCCATATATACTTCCATTAGGATCATTGTGATGTTCTTTTATTTTCCCAGTAAATGTTAATCATGCGAATGCGATTGTCTAATCTAATTGCAAATTCCAGTTATTTATTTAGATTGTTGTTCTTTATTTTTCCGTATACTCACAAAAAAATTCTCGCTTTGAGTTTATTTTATTTGATCATATTACTCAAGAACATTCTCTAAATTAGGTGTTAGATTTGATCACAAAGCAAAGAAAACACCCATGCTACCAAAACATTAATTTTAGACAATGTGCAGAGGTTGTTCATTGAGGGGAGTTCTTCTCAGATGGTTTTGGTTACTGATGAGAGTGTTAGGTGTTCGAGGATGGTGATTTCTTTTTTTAATCCATGACAAACAAAACCATTTGATAAACTTGATTTTTATTGTGAGTTTTTTTATTGCAGATGTGAGTTTTGGTTCAGAAAAGTGCAATTCTGAATCAGACCTGAAATTACAAACTCCTTGATGAGAAGCTCCAGCCAAACTAATCCAAACTGCACTTTTAGCTTCTGCATTTGCTACTCCTCCAAGCTTACGTGATTGGCTTTGGAGAGGTATTTGTTGCCATGTCCTTCAGGACATATTTGGATGCTGATTAGAAAGATGGAAAGGCACCACCACATCCATTTACTCTGGTAACAACGATATCTTGATTCTATAGCATTAACTTTTTAATGTGTATGCAAGTCTTAGTTCATTTTCTCAGAAATTAATTATATTTAAGTTGTATTGCTCATGTGATGTAATAAAAAAAAAAGTGGGGAAAGAAGAAAAAATAGTGACAGAAAATAGGTGGCGGAAAGCAATAAAATATACATGAAGACAGTAAGAACATTAGAGAAAAAAATAAATAAATAAATAAGAGATGAAGACGAAGTAGCATGGATAAAGTGACGTGAGTCCATACCAAAAGTGAGGCAAAGTTCTGTAGGACTCAATTGGTAAGGTCATTTGCCTTGAATGTCATATTGGAACCTGTAAATATGACAAAATTGTGATGGTTTTAGAAGTGTCTTCAGCTTTTTCAGGTCCACCTTTAGTTATTTCTTTACTGAACTGAAGATGTGTTGCCTTCCATCATGTTACTTATAAGCATTTATATGTTTATATTTAAAAGATAATTTTTGTATAGATACAATTATCTCTTCGGTCGATTTGCTCTGAACCCAGCCACCTTTAATTATTACTTTCACAAAGTTGTCTTGTCTTTATACTTCATTTATTTTCTGCACTTTTATTTTTCAGCTCTTCTCATGTTCAATTTTGTAACCTGGATGGAATATGTTTTGTAACCACATCCATTTTAAGTTCTCTTTTTTCATTTTTTCAAATCTTTTGCATAGGCAAATAAAAACTTTTGGGTTTCATCAACAAGCAAAATGTTTGTATAAACTATAGATAGAAGGTTTTGAGCATGGATTCAATTGATACAAACCCACCAATTGGTAATCAACCCACCAATTGAGAACATTTTCTGGCATCACATGGAAAGCCACATTCAATGGATTTGCAAGGATATCAAATCTATCCCCCATCAAATTGATAGTCCCAAACTCCAAACAACTTGCTATTAACATGCTATTGCAGTCTACAATGCATCTTTACTGTTAGTAATGTTTTCTTTGTTCAATGATTATTGCCAATTATTTTGCCTATAGCATACAATCTACACCATTTTTTTTTCAATACTTATGAAATGTCCAAAGCTTTTACTACATATTGAAAATTGAAATTACTTTTCGCTATCTTTTCTCATTTTAGCATAGCCACCAATTTAACTGCCTATTCTTAGTTCTAAAATTCAAGATAGAACACCATATGAATAATGAATTTTATTTGTTTTTCTTTTCTCTTTCAGTGACTATAATAACTTCCTGTTTTCTTCTTCTATTTTGCTGTATTATCGGCGGTACAAGTGAATTGTTGCGACACACACTGCTGTTTTTTTTCCTCCTTTTCTTTAGATGCAGTTCTTTGTTGATCATGCTTAGATTTGAATTTTTTTGTAATAGGCATCCAGTAATCGATGGAATGAGGCTTGGAGACGAATTCTTGAACCATTTGTACCTGAGGTTATTTATTTACTTTTTTTCCTAATTTCTCGGTTGATTGAATATTCTGTTAGCTTGGTGTTGTTTATATTCTAAGAGGGTGTCTTCTGATCTTCGAGAAACAATGCTTTCATGCTAACTTTGAGACTGAGCAATTGTTTGGAAAAGTTCTGTTTCTACCAATTCTGACATATCAAACCCAGGGAACGAGTTTATTGTGATACATATTGATGTCAAGGGAAATAATTTTAGGAACATTATGGGATTACCTGAAAAGATAAAAATTGGAGCATCTTTTTCTCATGTCTCTATGTGTGACAAAGTATCATGAGAAAGAAGGCAATTCAAGGAGGGACTAAGAAAAAGATGGAGGAAGGGACAGTCTTAAGAATTGTAAAGACTTGCTATTTAATGAATTTATAACTAAAATACAGGTCTAGGATAGTCAAAAGCTATGAATATTTTGTCTACTATAAGATATGGTTAAAAACAAAAAATATTGACTTCACTATTAGATCAGTAATTAATAGTCAAAAGCTACTAATTGCACTTTCATTATTGTAAGTGTTCAAACATGTGGATTCCTATTAAAGCTGATGGAATATTCTTTACATTTTTGGAGAACCGAAAGTATTTATATTTACAGGTATTGTATCACATTCAATTTTTTCCTTGATCCAATGTGTGATGGATAGATTTTCTTTGCTTTCTGTTTCTTTTTGTTTTCTTTTTATTCCAGTGCTCTTCAACTGTGCTTAAGGGTACAGTCAATCATTCAAATGCAAAATAAGAAATGCCTTAATTTTCATGGATGCTGCTTCAAACTGTCTATTTTATGTTATAATTATTTTTTCAGGGGTGTTATTTTCAAGACACATACTTCAAATCAAGTATTTATCATAAAGAGTGCTGCTATAAAGGAAGTTCATGGTGTCTACTAATTTGAGCTTTGAAGAAGCATGGACCATGTCCGGGGGTTAAATAAGTTTGGTTATGTCAGTTGAGATTACAAATCTTTGGGATTACAAATCTTCTCTACTTTAAAGAACCTGTGGATTCCTATTAAGCTGATGGAATCTTCTATACTTAGAACTATTATTGTATAGTTATTGTATACTTGAAAATTTTTTTCCACGTCATAATGTTTTGTCTCAGAATACATTCTAATTTTTGTAGTTACAATCACATACACGAGCACAAGACAAATGACTTCCCTCCCTCTCTCTCTCTCTCTGGTTAGAGGCCTTTAAAATTCTTAAAGCTACATTTGCCCGTGCGTAGCACGGGCCACATTGCTAGTGTAATGTAATGTATATGGTGGTCGACATCTTTTGCGCTTTCGTTCCGCGCAGCACGTGACATTTTTATTCTGCAGTGAAAGTGATCCATGGACTTGAGGAGACTAGGGCTGGCAATGGGTCGGATATATATCCGAATCCGACCCGAATCCGATCCGAAAATCCCGAATCCGATCCGAAAATATAGATCCGTGGTTCGAATACGGATATCGGATTTCGGATCCGACCGAATTCGGATCCGAATCCGAATCTGTCCATATCCGATCCGAAAAAGATCCGAACCGAAATCAACATATACTTTTCATTAAATCATTGGTAAACTTTGTATAAACTATGGTTGAACTATCCTTATTCATATCTTGCTTTAATATTTATATGGCTCATTAGTTTTGATAATTAAAATTTGCTTTAATAGTTAAACTTGACTTTTGAATTTTAAGTTCAAATCGGATCTAATTCGGATCGAATTCGGATTTCGATTATTTATTCGGTCGAATTTCGAATTCGGATACAGTATATAAATTCGGTTTCGAATTCGGATTCACATATAAAAGATCCGTCGGATTTCGGATCGAATTCGGATATCGGATTTTTATTTTCGGTTCGGATTCGGATCATGATAGATCCGTACCGTATTCGACCCGTTGCCAGCCCTAGAGGAGACGCTGCCACACTTGAAAGGAAAAGAAATGCCACCACGCTGAGCGTGGATGGTTGATTGATTTCACCGAGAAGTGGTTTTGCCAAGAGAAAGAGAATGAATCACCTACTGTTGGACCAGTAAAATAGGTTTAACCGTAGCCAATGCCATGGGTTGCACAGCAAGCGCAGACTTAACAGACCCCATTAATCACAATAACAGAATTAACGAGAGTTCACATCTTTGTAAGACCTTTATCTATAACTTTATGTGTAGCTTTTCACAATATTGTTTAAAAATTTACAATTATGTCGTTCACACTGCACATGACATGATCCCAATACATGTTTCACACAAGGTTGCAGATAAAAGCCCAAAAGAATCTCACTTGCATTAATGATCGTCCTCCGTGTGGTAGGAAATACGTGTGGTAGGAAAAGTGCAAAATATGTCGTCACGGTATCTGTGATTGGAAATACGTGTCATCAACGATGTTTCAGGTAGCAGGAAACTTCTGGGTATTTCACGTACCAAAAAAACATCAGGGGCAACATCGCAGAAAATTTCTTGGGGGTTAATTTAAAAAGGATGACATTTGCTGTGGGTCTTTCTCTTAAGCTGCACAGTTCATTCCATTCCAGTGAAATGAAGCAGGCGATTTCATCCGGCCCGTTATTTTATGCTGCATTCGCTTCTACTTCCTACTCTTTAAAAAAGGTACTGCCACGCGCGTGAAACGTTTAGGGCCGGGTAGCCTTTTTTAATGGACCCATGCTAAACATTTATAATGCAAAATGTTATTTAAAAAATAGTAACCGTCAAATGCTCCATATAATGGCCCATATGCCAATAATGTATCTTATCAATGGCGATCACCGTGAAGCATATAGATACAATAACAAAATCTTCTGCATTGTGTGTCGGAATTGGTTTTTAATGTGACCATGAGATGCTGTCACGTCGAACATCTTGCGATCAGTGTTTTTCTTATTGTTGCATCTCATGACCATGACCGGGTACAATTCAGGTAAACATGGCAAACGATTTCATCCGGGGTTCACACCCCCTAACACAATCCTAGCCGATGATACCAAAACGCGTTTGGAAACACTGACATACCACATCACAACAATAATTTCTTTGGGCTAATTTAACATCTTCCTTTTCTTTTTCTACAAGTTTTATCGTCCACGTAATAAACACTTCTATATCGACACTATGTACAATTGGAACATATTAATACAACATTTTTTTCCAAGCCAACTTTTCCTGTTATTGTATCTTTCTGTGGGGTACATTGGTCCTATTTGTTTTCAACTTTCCAAAAAAAGAAAATAATATCTTAGTAATATTTAAATGTCCAAGACAATTACTCATATTTTCTTTTCAATTGCATACAATATTTAGTATTGCACATTCCTAGTCTCTATATCCAAATAATAATTCAAAATGAGTACAGATCACCTCATACCACATTGCAATTTGGACATCAAATGATAAGTGCATAATTTGGGAACGCCATTAGTAACAGTCAAAATGCTTGCCCATTACGATACAATAACGGCTTAAATCCATACGCAAAGACCGACAATTAATTAATTATACCTTTTAACAAGGTTCATCAAATTGATGAATGGTAATTAACAAGTACCTGGTAAAGGTTACAAAACAGACGAAAATTAAGGAAATTCAGGGAACATGTAATTCAGACAATTGATGACATTGGCTTGTGGATAAACAAATGAATCATTATAATAGAACTAGTAAAGTGCACAAACTGCACATAGGGGAGAGAACAGCTGCAGGGTTTCAATTTAAAAGTGGAAGGTGGTTGTGGTGGTTATATATTGAGATTGTTTTGTTTGTGGAGGGCAAAGTTTAGAAAGAGAGAGAGAGAGGGGCGGTGCAAAATCAAAGAATATTCCCCCATCTTCTCTTTACTAATAGTATAGATAACGGGTTCATAATAGTTCAACTTTAGCCCCAATTTCATCACCCATATCTCATGGTATAGGACCACATATGATGCATTCTATTAAATAAACCATTGCACTTAAAGCTTAAGCTGATAGGTTTTAGTGTAATTATGCATGTGAAAAGACCAAAAATATGATAATTCAACACTCCCCACATGTTTGACTTGGCACAGAAACATACATAACGAGGACTAACACATGGCACAAACACCCTGGAGTTGAACACACCTTATGGTCTTATACCATATTAAAATACAGAGGATAAACATATATAAAATACAAATCATTCCCATAATTTCTGGAAGCAGGCCAATGATTTCCTCTTCTGTTCGGAGCCGAACGTACTTCCAATCTATCAATATATCTGTTATTAATCCCAAAACAGCTAGCGTTTAAGTTCTTGGAAGAAAGTGTGATCACGCTTGGCGCGCATCTCCTTCATAAAGTCATTTTCAGACTCCACCATTCTTTTGGGATGTTAAGACAAATACTACATTAAATTGGACGATAGGGATGCATGATATCCTTCCAGAAACAGAAATACTAAATAAAAATAAATATATAAAAAACCACTATTTTCATATGATTTAAGCGGTTAGACCTCCAAGCGCAATTTGGAAGTTATATATAACAGCATAGACCTCATAAACGGTAACATTTTGCTTATTTTAGAACCTTAAAGGGGTTAAGAAAAACCCAGTAAACTCTGAGACATGAAGCTTGGAATATAAAGTGAAAGTTAGAGACATAAATTAAAAAGGCCACTTTCATAAATGAAACCAAATTGTGGGCTTAACGAGGAGAGTAACCCTTCACTTCAAAGGTCGTCTAAGCTTACTATCATATATACATTTGAATAACATGAGCAGAAATAATGAGAATTTTTATCAACAAACAAACGGATATTCTTACAAATTAAGCTTTTTGATGAAGCAATGAATACTCTTTACTTCTTCATACCAAAAAAAAAAAACAAAAGAATACTCTTTACTTCTAACCTTAGCCTATAAAGAAGGGGATGAAATCGTCTACCGCATGATGAGGATGCGGAAGACGATACTGCCGCCGCGAGGTGCTTCTACGTGGAGCATCTCACGGCTCTTGTTTTTCACGTTTCTCAATGTGAAAAAGACAAGAGCCGTGAGATGCCCCACGTGGAAGCATCTCATGGCAGCAGTATCATCTGCTGCATCCTCGTGCGGTAGACGATTTCAAAGAAGGCCAATTGGATACTGGGTAGATTGAAATACAAGAAGCTTTGGCAACGCTACTCGATGAGACCCCATTAGTATAAGCTAACAAAGAAGGGCAACGTAATCATAACCTGGTTTTGCCATCCTCATATTAGTTAAAAAGTTGATCAAAAGGAGATCAGGTCACGATCCAGCAACATTAAAGAGCTTCAGAAATGGAGGGAACATGTTCAGCCGAATGCAATTGAAAAAGGTAAAGATACCGAAGGGGTCGATGTCCATCACATGGCCACCTTTGCTGACGAGGTAATGCGCCTGCTGTTATACTATAGATTATTATAAAGTGACCTGCAACTTGCTTAATGCTCTTAATTGATAATTTAGACATGCAGGAAATCTAAGATGCTTGCATCACTTTCTTTTGTTTTTCTTGATATACTAAGTAGTGGTCCCGTTTAAAGTTTGAAAGCTTGAGTAGTTCATGGTACTATGGCAACCCTAAACCATAAAATATTGACGTAGCATGCAATTAGAATGATATTTTATTCCTTCTTAAGAATAAATTGCCGATAGAACCTTGATTTCTTTGAGATACTGTAATGGTGACGATATATAGAGGGACACAGAGAGAAAACCAACTTGCTATAATCATTATATGTGTTTAGATTCCAGTTTTGAGCATATTCCATCCAAGCATGTGTTACTCGTAATTGACTTGAAATTTGTTGGAGCCTTTGACTAGAAGATCTGCTACTCCAACGGTGATGTATGTGTCCACATAAGTGCATGAAGCCTATGATATAACCTCCTCGTAATTGATGAAGTTAAACAGGTACGAGTCCATAAGATTCAAAATGTGATTAACCGTAGCAACTTGAAGCTGTAGTTAGATGGCTTCTCGTATATATGTATCAGCTAGCTAGCTTCATAACCCATTTTATTTTCTGTTGCCAGGTATGTACATTTTGGCTCCAATTAGAGGTGATAGTGTGCCGCAGGGGACTAAGCTAAGCAGGACAGCTGCGGAGGTGCCATGTTGACGTGGGAGGCCCCGAATTCTAACGCGCCACGTGACCGTCGCGGGTAGAGTTGTTGGAGGTTGGTTTGTTGAATGACGTGGTCCTTATCTTTGCAAGGTAACGTAAATACGATGCTGGTGACGTGGCCATTGGGTTGGGGTTGGTGGATGGGGGATGGGCTGCGTGTGGGGACCGACACACAGGACGACAACCTTGCCGCTTAACTGGCGGGGATTTCGGCCTCGCTAAATTTAGATAAGGTTGACCAAGTTCCGATGTCCCGACAGCTTCCACGTGTCTGACAGCTCGACGTCCTCTACCTGAACCCACGCTCCTTTGACGTGTTGACCTCACGTGCTGACAGATCCCAGCTCTTGGTCCATCGTCAAGGTAATAATAAGATGGGATGCTCTTGGTAAAACTAGGGGCTGCAACACGCGTAGAAAACGTGGGCTCATTTAAAGAAACAGCCCGAGGTAGTTACAACATATTTAAAATAGTGGGGGATTGTTTTGTTTAGGGAGGACATTGTTTGGAAAAAGAAAAGGGGAACCAGAATCTGAAGAGAATATTCTCCCCTCTTCTCTTTATTAATAGTATAGATACTTAATACCTTCTACAGGATTTCAATTGCATTGCAACCCCCGCTTATCTGTGTGTTTGCTTCCGCCGCGCACGCCGCGATGATCCGCCGACCCTCCCATAGACGCCAATCAAATGTGGATGATCTGGTTCTGCATACGGTATAATCAACACCATCCCCCACCGTTCGATAATACCCACTAGGGTTTTGCTGTATATTGGCATATGATATAAGCTGGTTTTCCTTGCCCTTCTTAATTTTTTATTTTATTGATTTTTTTTCTTTTGATATATAGTAACGTGAGGAGCCAGATTACGTGAAAACAATTGATAACCAATAAGCTAGGCTTCGATGGAACAATGAGAAAAGCCCATTTTAAATAAGTAAATTAAAGAACAACCTAGCTCCGATATTCGAAAAGAAAGCAACTGTAGTGGTAGATTTTGAAATATTGTTCTCTACAAATGAAAGATAGTGATCTCATTTTAGTTTGAGATGGCAGTTCCTTTGTATCACTTAAGATTCATGGGGCGCCGTCCAGAACTCCTCAATGGATGGACGCTTAGGTTTCTAATTTCTGGGTCGTGGAAAAGCAAATTTACCATACTCACTTTTTGTTGCTTCCAAATTAGTCCGGGCATGACATGTGGCAGTAGGGATGATATGTCTTTTTGCAGGCGTGCCAGTATCTATCGATACAATAATTCGGGTCGGATCCTGACCCTAGCACCTGTTCCGGATCTAAACCGAAATCAGTCTAGCCGTACTACAAGTCACCTGTAATAAAATTGATCAGATGAAAGAATGAAGACTACGGGTTCAGTCTTTGTTCGGGTTTTTATTCCTGTTTGAAAATGACAGATGGAAAATAATGAAATACTATATTCAGATACCGGTCGCCAAAGACACAACCGTTGATTACAACAAATCTCCAAATAACTCAAAAAGAAATAAAACAAATGAAAACCACCAATGCTAACAGTACCGGCCTTCCCTGACCTTATAGTCGTAATCGAAGTATGAGGTAGGGATATAGGGGGCGTTTGTTAGTAAAGTTGATTTAGGGATTCACCCAGGAATACTATTTAACTGATATTCCACTAATCACCTAACTTGACCAAAGACAGCTTTGGTACTGGCTGCTTGTAATCTTGTAGCCATAGTCGGGATTACAGGATTAGGAGACAGGGGCGGCCTCAATTTCTTTGCCGGTGGCAAGGTTTTTATTTCAATCGGAGTAAATAGTAGCCTGAAATGTCACTGCGACAAGAAGCAATGAGAAGAGTCCTAAATTATCATTTCTTACTACAAGACGAGTGTAGGAGACTGGATAGTGATCACGGATGATCGGATTATAATCGTAATAACCGGTTGCGGTCGAGTGGATGTTGTCCTTGAGCTTTTCGCGACTGTGCCTTTTATAGCCAAACTTTGACGGTTACTTACCGTCCCATGTTTGCACGGCCTTCATGTTGATTCTGGAAGTTATCAATCTGTTCCATCTCGTTCGGGTAAGATAACCGTTTACCACGATCCCAACAAATAACTTCCTTATTCCTGTTATTTATCCAGATGGTCTTGGTTGTCAGTTCTGTATTTGGTGATGTCATCCCTGAATACGGTTTTCTCGTTTAAACATACATGTATGTGGCTTCATTGGTAAGGTTAGCCCATGTAAATGCCACGTGACCTTTCTTCATTTGCGGGCTATGACTGGTGTAAACACTTTCTTAATTTCTCTTTTCTTCATCTTAATTTCCTCTCTTGCTATTTTATTTTCCTTTTTTTTTTAAGTACATTTGTTTTGAACTCGGCCTTATATCTCTCTCTCTGCGTTGTGTTTATGCCCAACCTTACATTATATATTACTGCAACATCCAATCGTGCTAATAGATTCTTAACTCCAGCGTTTGGATGTTGTTTTTATATTGTTTTAAATTAAAAGTCTTCACATTTCAGTATTATTGTAGAAGGAGCCCATCTCGGGCTTGAGAACAATTACAGTTGGCTCTTTAGTTTTTGTTGACCATTGGATTATGCCCCCAAGATTATTGACCGTCCGACACATGAGTTTAAGTCACACTGATGACTGATCATAATAAATTTAATGGTTTTAAATTTCTATTTCCTCCCTACAGCCGTTTATGAAATCTTAAATGGTTCTGAATTCCAATTGAAAGGTTCATTTATTTAGCCTTATTATATTCTCTCGATAGTACTTTTTCTTCTCATATGTTAAGGCCTTTGTTTTTTTAAATGCTTTCGCTTTTCTCTCTCCCCGTCTCTCTACGCTTTCCTTCGTTTCCTTCTCAAACTTAGCTTAATCTTTCATTCAAAGCTTGACTTCAGACATTGAAACCACTGCCTCCTCGGAGAACTCATATATTTCATATTTTCTTTTCCTTTTTCCATTGAAGAACATGCGTATGTCCTTGTTTACATTTTTCTGATTTTGCACCTGTTAGTATTGTTATGCCTTGATATTTGGATGGATTGTAGTTGTTTTACGTTTATCTAAATCTGCCTGCCTTGCTTTAGATCTGAGTCCTGGAAGAGGGAAATTCAAGGTCATGGGAACAGGAAGACAGGTTTGATGAATTTGGATTCCGTGGTTTCTTTTAGGGTTTTGGACTTATGACCTACCTGAAATAATGACGGAAATCGCAAGTAGAGATATTAATCTTTTAAGGGCTTCAGCTTTTGGAATTTAACTTATGGGTTCTTGATTTAAGTGCTTCCTTAGGGTTTTTAGATCACTTGATTTCTGGTTTGGATGGTATAACGCCGACGAGAACGGTGTTGAAGAAATATCAAGTTATTAAAGCGACGGACAGCCGAAAAAGGTATCATCATCGTCTACGGTTAGGACAGCTCTTGATTTACTAGTTTCTGGGTTTGGACTTAAGTTTCGAGCTTCGCCCGGTGAATCCATCTAGCCAAAAAAAAAAATTGAATATTTGCTTTTGAAAAACTGGCAATATCTATAGATCATAAAGAAGTCAGACACGGAAGGTTGAATTAGTTCTTGAGTTCTACTTGCCTTGATCTTTCTTGTTGTAGTACTTCCTCAAATAGAGAGAACTTAGTAGTATAACATATTTGATCAAATCTAAAGAGAGAAGAAGAAGAGAAGAGAAATAAAAAGGGCTGGCAAATAAGTGGTGGGAGAGAATAGATGAAGCGATGGCGGGTTTGGAACCAGGCGCCGGTTCTCGCTACGTCCACCAGCTCCTTAGACCAGACCTGGACTTGCAAAGAACCTCACAGCCTCAACATCAGACGTCGCAAGTCTCCGATTCCAAAGATTCGCCAGAGAAAGATCAGAAAACCAATGTTGAGGGGGCAACGACAAGCTCTGGTGCAGCGGCCATCTCCACCCGTAGGTCTCGTGGTCGTCCTTCTGGATCCAAAAACAAGCCTAAGCCACCAATAATTGTCACTCGGGACAGCCCAAACGCACTCAGATCACATGTACTCGAGGTCTCTGCCGGCGCAGATATTGTGGAGTGCATTTCTAATTATGCCAGGCGGCGGGGACGGGGAGTTTGCGTCCTCAGTGGCGGTGGAGCAGTTGCGAATGTTATGTTGCGCCAACCAGCAGCCCCAGCAGGGAGTGTAGTAACACTGCACGGTCGATTCGAGATACTGTCACTTTCCGGGACGGTGCTTCCCCCACCGGCACTCCCCGGCGCGGGTGGGCTTACTATATTTTTGGCTGGTGGGCAGGGACAGGTTGTTGGTGGGATTGTTGTTGGTCCGTTGGTAGCTTCAGCTCCTGTGGTGTTAATGGCGGCGTCATTTGCAAATGCTATGTTCGAAAGGTTACCGTTGGAGGAAGAGGAGGAGGCAGCAGTACAGGTGCAGCCTGCGGCATCACAGTCCTCGGGTGTCACTGGGGGTGGCGGTGGTGGACAAATGGGTGATGGAAGTAGTGGCAGTGGCAACGGCGGTGGTGGTGCCGGTGGTGTTTCCTTTTATAACTTGGGAGTAAATATGGTGAATTATCCGTTTCCAGGTGATGTGTTTGGTTGGGGTAGCAATTCTGCAAGGCCACCATTCTAGTTGTGATAGGGTGAGACTTGAATTTCCAGTAACGTGAGATGTTGGAGGTCTGATCTTATGCGAGTTGATGCCAGTCTGGTAGCTTTTAATAGAAAGAGAGGAGGAAGAAGGGAAGAAGGCATGAACATAGTTTATACGATAAGAAAGCTGTGACGCATTCAAAGAAGGGATCTTCTCTCAGCCGTTTAGCCACAAAAAGTGTGTAAGAAGCAAGGTATAACTGAAGAAGTAATTAATTGCAATTTCATGGAGGGTTTGTGCTTTCCCAGAAAAAAAAGCCAACCCATTGCAGAATCAGAACAAGAAGATCGAATCAAGAAGACCCCGTTTTGAACTTCAAATCAAGAGATTTATAGATTTCTCATGAGCTGTAAGTTCAACTTTTCTGTACAGATCATTTCAGACATACTTTTCTTTCTCTGGACTTCTCGTCTTCTAACTGGTTTTCTGATTTCATGGTTTTCTTTCTTGTTTAATATCGTGTAACTCTCCCTTTTGTTTGTTCTAATCTTATTGAATAGAACAGGTTTGCAGCTTGTGAAAAATAAATATGCAAATATATATAGCTGAAAATTACTATCTGTATCGGGACTTGTTTCTTTAAATTTGAATATATTTCGATCTTCTTCTAATTTGTTTCCTACTTTTCTGGTTTTCTTTCTTGCTTCATCCAGTATACCACTCTCTTGTGTGTTCCAGTCTCATTGAAATGAACTTGTTCGCACACACATTACCACATCTAGCTAGTACTGATTTCTACTTATAAAAACTAGTTCTTAGGTTCATTCAGAAACCCCCCCAAAAATACAAATATTCTGTCCGGCCTGTAGAATTTGAATTATTTATCCTTTCTGTTTCACTCCACTTCAATTTCTGCAAAACTGAGAAAGTCACAGGTAAGAAGCTTAGCTTAAAAATCAGTATTTTGCCCGCACGAACGCTAGTTCTCTGATCATGATGGAAGAGAGATTGGCATCTCTCACTCTTCCCTTCTGTTCTTTTTGTATTTTAGTGCCAATTTACACTTTGCTGACCAAACGTTACGGCACTGGAAAAGAAAGTTCTCTGTCAGTAATAAATCGCTACCCCGAGGAGAGATACCATGTCCCGCCTGCAAGATTTCGACACCTGCTTCACTTCTTGTTATAGAAAAAGGAATTTCTGGTCCAAGGAGTTGGAAACCCACCCAGTTTGGCTAAAAGGAAAACCCACCTCCTCAGTACGTAGCTCCCCCATGGACATTAGAGCTCATGTTGGAACTTTGGAACTTGAAGTCTATGCGCGGTTCTTCATTGGAACTTGGTTGTCCGTTTCATTTTTTTTCCCTTTTTTTTGTCATCGAAGAGGAAATTGCATTGGTGTCCTTTCAACCCGTAGGTTAGAAATTATTTAGTCTTGGCGTAATACAAAATCTTATATCCCAGGAGGATTTTTAAATCTTGTTTCATCATTACAAGTAAGCCAATGTGTAAATTGATTCTTCTGCACTCCATGCTTTTATTAATTCTTTGGAAGTCAATTGACCTCAGTTTTAACTTTGTTTTCCTTTGGATGGTAATTTACAAAGGTTGCCGATTTCATGTTCATATGCCCAGATCACTCTATAGCAGATCTTATCTTTATGGTTTGTGTGTCTGCATCATTTCTAATTTCTGCAAGCGCGCATGGGCTTCAGTTTAACTTTGTTTTCCTTCGGATGGTAATTAATTTACAAAAGTTGATTGTGACGCATCAACTTGCATAAACATTAACCTATAGGCCTGTAAGCATCCGTGCATTCAATCAGGCAAATATGATCATGCCCAGATTTGTGCACAGAGAGGGAGAGAGAGAGAGAAACTGATTAGAATAAATAAAACAAAATGAGTGGTTATAATCTGACACCTCGCGATGAAAACAATAGGCATTCATCTTCCATTTGTTTCAGATTAATAAGAGTTCCAAAGTAAAAATTTGCTACTTCAGTAGTTATATGCTTTTATAAGTAATTAACATGAAAGCCCAATCTAGCTAGTCTGTTATTGTTGATCAAGATTAGACATTTTCACATGGGTTGAAATTTCAGTTCGGAATCTCTTTATAATCTACTACGAAATCAGCCACCAGATAAATTAACATAAATAATTCAACCGCAAAAGCTTAAAGAGAATGGCTCTATATGTGACGATATATATGCCGTCAAATGATAAAAGCGAGGTTTGAATATATGATGCAGGAGCATGCATCTTCAAATTAAGCGTCTTTCACCTGCTTAAGCATCATGGAAACTAGGTTTTCTTTCACTGATAACTCAGAAGAAGTCAGAAAGCCTCAATGTATGTTCTTTTAAAAGGCATTTACAACTCTTAGCGCTGCCGCTGCACATATACATTCGCTTTATTTGCATCCCATGTTCACCTGCACGAATCTCTCGTTTCCAGATTCTCACGTCAGTAGTGGCGAGGATTGAGGGAATTAACACACGTAAAGCAAAGTGATCCTGTGTGTCTGTGCAGATGACACTCTTCAAAGAGGTAGCTACGACGAATTTTCGGATCAACAACCTGGTCAAGTACTTAATGAATTAGCGAATGTATAAAGCCTAAAACATGCATGCATGCGGAACCATGCATACCCAAAGGAGAGCTTGACGGCACCAAGGTTTAATAGGATTGAGTTTGGTTTGGGATTAATTAGAGGAAAATTTGAACTTGGAATAACTTAAAGATCACAGTTGGATGTGCTTAAGCTAAAATACATGTATAACAAATATGATATGCATTCAATTGATGATCTAGGAAAATATGAGTTGATACTGAATTAGGAGAAAGATAATGGCCAAAGGAAGCACCTCCCTAACTTTTGTTAAAGTCAATACAACTATTGTATGAATTGTCTCTGTTAAACTTTTAGTTGCCATGCTTGTATGTTATATTTATATGGTTCCAAATATTCAAAACTATATATTGCTTTCTATAGATGTGATCAGCAAGCAAGTCTCAGATTTTTTTTTTTTTTATTAAGTTGTTTGTATATATCTTTCTTTTATTAATTATAAAACTTTATTTACCAAAAACAGGTTGTCTGGGTTATATATTTAATTAATCCTTTACTAAGGGAATGCATGCACTATGCCCATAGCAAATTTGAATGAGAATTGAGGGCAAGTGGGTATTAAAATGTTAGGTAGTTAGCTATTGATACACGTTACATTAACAAATGGAGAGCGATTTTGACATCAAATGTCAGTTAGAAAACAGGGTGTTCTATTTATAACAGTAATGTATCAAAAACATACGTGTCACAATAACAACAATAAGTCCTTTTATTTTTCCTTATGTAAATAGGGTACATCATCTTTGATTTGGGGGTTAGTTCGCGTCCAACCAGAATACAAATTAAAAAAATAAATAAAATAATTTTTTTGATTTCACCTAATTAAATAATCATAAAACTGCATAAAATTATCAATCTTGTGTTGGAAGTAATTAGTTCGCCCAAAAAAAAAAGTGTGAGAAGTAATTAGTTAAAAATCATAAAGCTCAAATAAGTTTAGTCTCATATCACAACAAAATGATTATGGAAGAAAGATTGGAAAAAATACTTATAAGAAATTAATTATAAACATAAAATTGACTAATAAGAAAAAATAATTCAAAAATCAAGAACGCAAATCGTATCTCCTGAGAGGTTTGGATGGGAGATTTGGAACGCACATCTCATCACATCTCCTGAGTGTGATGCGAACCAGGCAGGCCCGCCAAGGGGCTAACCCCCAAAAAAAAGCTATATAACAACCATATTAGGGGGTATGCTTGTAATTGACTGTAAATGACAATTTCCACCCTTCCAATTGCCAAATAACAGTCATATTGGAGAGTAGAGGTGGTAAATAGCCACTTTTGGCTTTCTATAAATAGCCTAACCCTTCACACTCCAAACCACATCTCTTCTACAATCTCTTATTCTTCTCTTCTTATGTTATTAGAGTCTTGTTCAAAGTTTTAGCCAATGGCCGGTAGACTCGGCTGAGTGCTCACATGGGGGGGGGGGGGGGGGGGGGGGGGGGGGGGGGGTGGGGGGTCCCTAGGCCGACCATTGGCCAAAATTTTAATAAGACTCTAAGAAAGTTATAAATCAGGTTATTATTGTTATATTTGCAAAGTTGTATTTGTAATAATTTATTTATTTATACTTTTTTTGAGTAAAATCTATCCCAATATGTATAAGACAATTTTGTGAATAATAAACATATTTTTCAGAATTTTTTTGTGAATTTTTACTAATTTTCCTTGGTTTTTTAAAAAAAAAATCAATTTGCAAAGTTGTACTTGTACTTGTAATAATTAATTTATTTATATTTTTTTGAGCAAAATCTATCACAATATTTGTAAAACAATTTTGTGAATAATAAACATATTTTTTAGAATTTTTTTGTGATTTTTTTACTATTTTTTCCTAAATTTCCTTGGTTTTTAAAAAAAAAAAATCAAATTTAATACCCCAAGCCCGCCGTGCCTGGGGTTTAGAGAAAACGGGCCACGCGTGTCGCTGCCCGCCGGCCCACACTAAACTGGCCAGGCCAGGCCAGGCCGTTTAGCAACTCTAGATCGCTGTTATTCAGACCCGTATTTGGCCCACAATGACACCCGGAACTTAGTAGGGCACCGATCGTATGCTGTTCCAATTTAAACATTACACAAACTTGTCAAGACACAAATCATTTCATCCAGATTTTATCCAAAAATGGATTCTAGTCAAACAAAATGAACGTTTCTCATGTCAATGGTCCAAATCTGTTTTACATAGAGCAGACGTAGTTCCTTCTTTGTAGGAATTAAGTAATCTTTCCCACCCCCCACCCCACCCCGCTTTTTTTTGTTTTAAACTGCTATCCGATCCAAGCCTGGATCCCATATGGAGATATAATATCTCTTTATGCCAATAACAAATAGGCATGGCCCAGTAGCATAATCTTTTACGTATAGAATTCCGCACAATCTCCCTTTTTGATTTTCTTTTAAAATATGCTACTAAAGTCGACAATTCTGAACAAATATGGACATCTGCCGCACCTGACTAGTGATTACAGTAGGATGTCACTAAACAAGAAGACCGTAGCATCAATAGCAGGCACATTTCTCCTTTTTTTGATACGGTAAGTGACTCAACCATATCAAGCAAATTCGGAGGTTTACCATCAATATCCAGTTCAGCTACCAGTTTCTAAAATAGCCGAGTGCCTGGAAATCATGAAACAAATGTTTAAACTAAATTAAAATATAACAGAAGGATACCATCAAATAGTGATAAACGTATATTGGCTTGCAACCAACTGGTGAACATGGACAAGAGTACTATTGAAGATAGAAGACCAATGGGTGCTGAAAAATGAGCTCCTTTCATCCTTCTATAGATTGGATTTTGCCTTTCGTATAGGGGATTTTAGATTCCTTGCAGAGCCTAAAGATAGTCAATCGCTTTTACCCTGCTGAGATCCCATCTCTTGTAAATAGTGTTCTGCATCCAAGGCTGCCATGCACCCTATACCATAAGAATTTAAAGGAAAAGAAAAAAAAAAGAATCATATTTGCAATAATAGAATGTGAAAGAAAACAGGCATCTCGAGCATTCACAAATTATAGGGATTCCTTAACATGTTGCAAGACAAAATGGGGTCTTAAGGCTGTGGGAATTTTATGATCTGATTTTGATCAGACTACGATTTCATAACCCAGGTTGATAGCATTAAGGTTATACATTATGACCCTAATTATGACATCAGAATTTGGAGGCAACACTATAATTTAAAACTATCCCACGATATTGAGATGATTTACAATCTAGCTATCATCCACTACCTGCCCCTACAACCACCACAACCAACATCAACCACGTACTGCTGCAAATCATACTCTTCAAAAACATACCACATATCACTAGTACCATCCATCATCAACACCACCATCAACAGTCTATTAACACCAAAAATGTTGCCTACCTCCACTGCTGATGTGAGGATCATTTCCACCACCGCAGTTGCCTGCTGCCCACCACTGTTACTCACCTTCTTTTTTTTTAATGAATACTCGCCTTAATAATACATTAATGAATTCCATTCATAGAATCAGACTGTAAAATCCAGCACATGCAAAAAGGAAGGCAGTAAATTTGACTGAAGATATTGTTTTTGACATATGGACAGAGAAGAATTGGATTCATGATGCCGGTCCATTAGGATGAGGCATTTTTTTATTGATATAAATAATCCATAATCAAAATCAAGATCCAATTCTGAATAATTCCAACCAAGCACCCCCACAACCTTAATTTTAGGCCAAGGAACAAGGTCCCAAACAAATTCAAACCACTTAATTAATCTATTTGCTTTTGGAGGATCAAAAAGGGGAGGAGGAACTCAACTATGGCTAGGACTGTCAAAGATCCAAGCTTCGGCTTATTGATAAGACTCTTGAAAACCCCCACATTTTAAACAAAAAGAAACGGCACATTTCCTTAACAAGCTTGAGACAACATCAGGTGGGGCACGGCACATTTAAAGCTTGGTGCTGATACTTAAATATAAGTGTATTTATAAATTTATATTATAGTAATATAATGGACTTCTGAAAATAAATATTATGATTACATGCTTTTTACATCCATTCTTATCCATAGCCAAATCACAGCAGTAGCTAATAACAAACTCATCCAGAGTGTTTGACAAAGAAAGTTATCTTCGCGTAATGATTAGATGATTTGACAAATCAGCAACAATCAATTCAACAAATCGTGCAAAAAAATGAAAACATTTTCTTCTCACCTAGCCAAATTGGTAATCAAAGATCTCACTCTTGTGCAGTTAAAGCCATCAGAGAGCTGTGTCTTAAGATAAGATGAACTGCTCTATCTCTGTTGATAAGGAATACAAGTGTTGCAAAATGTTCTAGTGAGTTTCTAGATTTTTATATGAATGAGGGCTTGGTTCCTGCATACAAGTTAAAGATCACTGATCTGTTGCATGCTTGCATGTAGCAAGAAAAATACAACAAGCACAGATTTTCTATAGACAGGACACCCCTGTGCTCAAGCAGGCACTAATTCACCCAGTTTGGTAATTTCTTTCTTTATGACTCTAATTCCGATTAGAAAAATGTGGAGTAGTCAAGGAAAAAAAAAAGATAAAATAAACTTGAAAAGAATATATATATTAGTTAGGTTGCCCCAAATTGTATTAATTGTGTTGCTTGGGACAAAAGTGAGAGAAGTAGATTAAACAAACTGCTCATTTAACTTAGTATCTGACTTTTCTGTTTGGTTCACTATGATTCAATTAAAGTCTTGGTTCAGTCATTAAATCCAACCGACTTCCATTTCTATTTAGTATTTTATTTTCTATTTTGGTTCAATTTGGTTTTGGGTTTGTTTCGCTTTAACTTTTCATTGGTCTTGGTTGAAGCATCCAAATTATAACCCTTATGCCACTTTCTTCGAATTATTTGATTCAGTTTTTCATTTTTTTTTTCCTTGTGGAAAACTTGAAAAGTTTGAAATGGATAATATCTTCACATTAATTTTTTTTTTCTGGATTTTTCTTCTACCATAAAAAAGGATTTCACAAAGAAACAGTTATTGAAAAATTCAGGTTCAAGAAAAGATAAACTACTGCCAGAGATAATGTACAAATAGCAAATCAATCGACAACTAATGGAAGAAAGATAATTACAAAGAAGGAGGTAAAGAAAGAAAGAAAGCAACCATAAATTCGCTTTCTTGTCTATTGTTTATGCAACCAATCTTAATACATCTGAACAAATCAGACCAAACAAGCCGAAAGCAAAATAATAACAAACTTGAAGCTTTCTTATAAAATTATCATTTCTGTCTGCTCAACCAATATATATATATATACATATTGAAATACGTCAAACATGTTGCATGCGAAACTTTACCAATAATCAACGAGAGGGAGAAACACTCACAGAAGATATTGACATTAATCATTACCAAGAAATCAAGGAGAGAAACAGAAAGCATTAAACAGGTGATACATATAGAAAATCTATCCCTAGCACCACAAGTGAACAGAATGCACAAAAAGCATAAAAATATAGGAACCAAGAAGAAGGGGGAATATCACTAACCCGTGCCGGCAGCAGTAACAGCTTGTCTGTATTTCTTGTCCTGCACATCTCCAGCCGCAAATACTCCCCGTAAACTAGTCTGTGTTGTTCCCAGCTTGGTCACGATATAACCATCCGAATCAAGCTCCACCTGCCCATCCAAGAATTTTGTGGCCGGCTCGTGCCCGATGGCAAAGAACAAACCTGACACCTTCAAATCCGAAACCTCTCCACTCACCACATTCTTCACCTTCAACCCTCCCAGAAGCCCTTTCCCCCCATCTCCATACGCCTCGAGGACGACCGAATTCCATAACACCTCAATCTTAGGATTAGTTATCGCTCGGTTTTGCATAATCTTGGAAGCCCTAAAAGTGTCCCTGCGATGGATAATATAAACCTTGGAACCGTACTTGGTCAGGAAATTCGCCTCTTCCATCGCTGAATCACCACCACCGATCACAGCCAAGGGCTTGTTCCTGAAGATGGGGACAGCGCCGTCGCAAACCGCACAAGCCGAAATACCCTTGTTCCAGAACCCCCCAGCTCCGTCACCAGAGCCAGGGAACTCTAGTCGCTTTGCGACGGCACCTGTAGCAATGATCACCGCATCAGCAAGGACGGTCCTGGCATTAGTAAAGATCCTGAAGGGCATGGTGGAAAAATCGACCTTGTCAACGGTCTCGGTGAAGATTTGGGTTCCGAAACGGAGAGATTGGTTTCGACAGCGATCCATGAGCTCTATCCCGAGAATTCCGTCGGGAAAGCCAGGAAAGTTCTCGACGTCGGAGGTGGTGGTGAGCTGACCTCCGGGGGCGATGTCGTTGGCCATCCATCCTTCAAAAAGGATGGGTTTTAGCTCGGCACGACTTGCGTAGATGGCAGCAGTGTGGGCGGCAGGGCCACTGCCGATGATACAAAGACGTGTTTGAAGGGTTTGAAGATCATCCATGGCGGCAACACCGGATTTTTTCGAAGGAGCAACAGAATTATAAGCAGGGGCAGCGGAGGCCGCAGCTGTTCCGGCGAACTTGGAAGCCCTCTTAAGTATGGCCGCGAGCTTCGAGTAACAGCGCATCGATATTTTATTGTCCTTTTGCCTTTTCCTTCTACACCACCATGTTTTAGGCGTGAAAACTGAAAACGCGTTTCGAGAAAGGCCAAAAAAAAAACTTTTAAGATGCCCGATTGATAGAGCTTCAAATCAAAATGGCTTCCGTCATGGTGCGTTCACAAGTTCACACACTTAACCACTCGTTCGTGGCCTGTGGACGTTTACAGCGGTGTGGCAAGTTGCATTGCAAATGGTGCCCGCCGTGTAGCTTAAGAAATTGCTTAAAAGATTGACATCTGCTGCACTGCAGTGTTAGCATCGCAAAACTTCCCAAGGCAAATAATTCTATTTATTGGGCCAAGTAATTCCTTTCTTCGATTCCATGTTATAAACCGAAAGAGAATGTTGAGAATGCTGTCTATCGTAATGGGAGTAACCAATTCTTTTAAGATGCCCGATTGATAGAGCTTTCGCTTCCGCTGAATTGTTTGATATTTTCCCTCATCCATTACTTTTCTCTCATCCCATGGTTGCTTCTGATCACTGTCATCTCATTTTACATCTCTCGTATGAATGTAGACCATGATGGAAGCCATTTTGATTTGAAGCTTTTTGGATTCGTGAAGACACTTATTATGATACTGTTTTTCAAGCTTGGAGCTCAAATTCTGTATCTGGACAATCTCCTCTCTATTCAAAACTAACTCAATTATCTACAGTTCTTCGGAAGTGGAATAAAGAGGTTGTAGGTAACATTCATGAGAGGAAGAAAGCTTTACAATCAACGATTATGGAATTACAGCAGCAACTACTACACTTTCCATCCTCCATACTCTTTCAAGAAAAGGGAATAGCACAAAAAGAATATGCACGTGTTTTAATCCAACAGGAGATGCTATGGCTCCAAAAATCATGAATACAGTGGATACGAGAGGGGGATCAAAATACTCATTTCTTCCATCAAACAACTTTGATTCGACGACAGTGAAATTTCATCCAATCTTTGAAGGATGAAAACAATCAGGAGATTACTGATAGCAAAGCTCTGGAATCTTTAATCATATCCTATTTTCTGATATTTATGATTCTCCTCCCCTTTCGGTCAATTTTGGATTACCTGGTCTTATTCCATGCCCTGTTTCAGAGGACCAGAATTCTCGCCTACTTCAAGTACCTTCTGCCTCTGAAATATGGGATACAGTGAAGTAGATGGGAGCTTTGAAGAGCCTTGGTCCAAACGGCTATGAAGGTATATTTTATCAAACATTCTAGGATATTATTGTTGATGATGTTATTGCTACTGTTCAATGCTTTTTTTGTTTCTGGCCGTATGCCTCATGGTTTCAACCATACATTTATCACTTTAATTCCCAAAAATGACCATCCAAGAAATATTAGTGATTTCTGACCTATCAGTTTATGTAATTTTGGGTATAAAATTATTTCAAAAATTTTGACCAACAGACTGAGGCCTCTGTTGCAAAATATGATTTCACCTGATCAGTCTGCCTTCTTACCATTGAGATCTATAAGAGATAACATTCTTATTAATCATGAGATCTCTCACCTTTTTAGAAGGCAAAAAAACCAGTGAAATCTGAATCTGAGAAGCAGTTAAGTAAAGGGATGTATGCCCTTAAACTTGATTTTTGAAAGGCCTATGATAGGATGAGTTGGGAATTTTTGAGGACTGTATTGTCAGGTTTTGGTTTTAATCAGGCCCTGGTGGATCTACTTATGGTTTGTGTTACTTCAGTTTCGTATTGCATATTATTCAATGGGAAACCAATTGGTCATATCCAAGCCAATCGGGCAGAACTTGATGGTCGGATTCGAGGTATTTATTTTAAACGTGGAGGCATTTCTATTTCACATATGATGGATGCTGATGATATAAATGTCTTTTGGGTTTACTTCTGAAAGAGAGGCACATGTGATCACAAGATTATTGTATCGATATTGCCTTGAGTCTGGTCAGAGTATTCACAATGCTAAATCCTTTCTTCATTTCAGCAATAATACAGCTAGATCTCGGCGTGTCCAAATTAGAAAGATTTTTGAGGTTCCAAATTCCCAACTTCCTGGCAAATACCTTGGCGTCCCAGTAATTAAATCAAGGCCGAAACTTCAAGACTGTATGCAACTTCTGTCGAGAATGAAAGCTAAACTTGCCAGCTGGAAACCAATGTTGCTATCCCAAATGGGTAGACTGACAGTAATAAATTCTGTATATTATCAGCTCAATCAGTCCATTTGATGAGTTGCTTCCTTTTGCAAAAGCAGGTTCTATCTCAGATTGATGCTATGGCGCGAAAGTTTTTTTGGCAAAATGATCCTGATCGTCATGCCTTTCATACAATATGCTGGGAGAAGCTGACCTTACCGTGGAAAGATGGTGGATTAAACATAAAGAACGCCTCAATTATGAATCAAGCGTTGGTCCTTAAGCAAGCATGGACTTTGTTCACAGAAGAACAATCCTTATGGGCTCGAATTATGAAGCAACGTTACTTTCCTGCTACTTCCTTCGCTCAAAGGTCTCCAGTGGTCACTCCTATATTTGGAAGCAACTTCATGCACTAAAAGACTGGATTCAACAAGGATGCAGGTGGGTAGTATCCAATGGACAGGATATTGATATCCTTAATGATATTAATGATATATGGGTCTCCTCATGTAACTCTCCTATCTCCATAGAGAAGAACCACAACAGTTTCTCTCTTTCAAAGGTGTCGGAATTGCTACTACCTCATTCCCAGGTATGGAATCTTTCTCTACTTAAGCATTTTTTTGGTTGGAGGACACGGTTAAAAAAATTATTCACACCCCCACTGATGTACATAGCTCTAAGGATCAGAAATTCTGGGGGCTGACGAGTACGGGCAAGTTCACGGTTTCTTCAGCTTACCATCTTCTGATAAGCACTTGTATTCCTCCTACTATGAGCATTTGGACAAAACCATGGAAGATCAAGACCACTCGAAGGATACTTCTATTCTTATGGAAGTCAGCACAGGGAGGTATTCCGACTCTCTCTCTTCTTCATAAGAGATTGCCACACTATTCTGACGAGTTATGTCTTTTTTGTAGAGAGCACCCAGAAACCAATGAGCACCTTTGGTTACAATGTGCTTTTTGTCGTGCGGTTTGGTTTCGAGTTATTGGCGGTACTTTTCAACAACTTAATCCGAATTGGACTTTTTCTCAATGGTTAGCTCAAATCATGAAGCTCAAGCCTCCATGCTCAGGTTTCTCTTTTCCAGAATTCTTAAGTGATCTTGCCAATTTTGGGTGGACAATATGGAAGGTGCGTAATGCGACTATTTTTGAACAAAAAACCCCTTCTGTTGAGCAGGCTTGTCATGTCTTTTATGCTTTAAAGGACAATTCTCGTTTATTGTTTGATGACTCACAGTGCTCTAAGACTCCTAAGGATTCGATTTCAGTCCAATGGATGCTACCTCCTCTTGATTACGTTAAGATCAATTTTGATGGGGCCTTTCGCCAATCCTCTAAATCTGCTGCTGCTGGTGTTGTATGTCGTGACTGTAATGATTGTTTTCTTGGTGCTGTAGCTATGCTCACCCCAAGTAGTTCAGCTCTTCAGGCAGAGGATGTCGCTGCAAGTGAAGGTTCGAAGTTGGCTTCAGCAATTAGAGCTCAGAAGGTAATATGTGATGTGGAAACTTGATGTGACCAATTCCCATGCTGTGAATTATGACCTTATCAGCCGTAATTGTCGGCATTAGCAGGGATGGCAGGCAAAGAGATGGATTCGTCCCACCAGTACATCCCAACCCGGAGTAGACGCAATTGAAGTGGTCCAAGTTGAACCCTAATGGGAACAACAATGAGATATCTGCTTCAACTTGACAACGTACTTGGATAATAGGAACGCAGGTTATCCATGTGAACTGGAGGAAGAACATGGCGGTACGTACCAGTGGATCCCATGGACATTGGGTCTCAAAAACAGTCAGCAAAGAAGATGGTTAATTTGAACCTACGACTGCATCTGTATGTCTGATGTCTCCACGGGGCATCAACCACGAAAGGTCATGGAAACGAGTTGTATCGTCTGCAATCGTCGGTGCGACTGTCCTAATCAGCCTGGATCCGTACGTTGCTAGTACGGATATATGGTCGCACCATTGATAACAGTGCAATGCTTAATTTCTTGTCATTTTAGTCACACTTCCTGTCATTCCTTCCTCACACTACCCCTGGAAGTAAGATAAGTTTAAGATTTTCTTTGTTGGATAAGGTCGTCACCTCTTAGGTTATAGTTCTGTTGATCTGCATTTTGAACTCGATATATAATGCTGTCCAGATGAGTTGTCGTACTTTGCACAGCTGGAGTTGGGAGACCCCTAAAGAAATCGCACCGTTACATGTCACTTACAAAATATTACTTTCTTGTCACCCAATGTGAACTCCTTCATCAGTTTCAGTGCGAGGGATTTACATTCTGATTGTGATTGATTGATGGATTCCACGTTGGACATCCCGTCTTGCTGGGCTTCAAGTAACATCAACAGAGCAAACTCCGTAGGTGGTTGCCTATCACTCTCATTTTCGTCTTTTCTTCCATTTAATCCTGATAATAACTTCTCCTAATCCCTCTCTGCTCCTCGATCCTTTTTAAGTTCCATTCCATGGTGGCTCTCTCGGGCTTCAAAGCTTCGACATTTCCAAAGATGGCTTATTTCAAGTATCCTCCTTTGTTTCTTCTTTTTCAGGTTCCTCTTCTGCTGAGTCTCTTCTCTCCTCATTACCAGTACTCCTCCACATTCGTTAGGGGAGACGGTGATCTGGTTCACAAAATCTGCAATCAAACTGGGAATCCCGTGACATGTAATGCATGTCTCGGCTCCGATCCTCGTAGCAACTCCTCAGACGTGAAGGGCCTCGCCATCATTGTCATCGATTGTGCTGTTTCTCAGACATCACTTGTACGAAGACACATCGATCAGATACTTCCTAACATTACGGATACTCCCTCCCTACTGGCTCTGCACTTGTGTAGACAGTTGTTCTACTACGCTGGCAACGACATACAGATAGCCGTCCCTTTAATAGAGTCCGGCGACTACTTGAAAGCAACCGGTGCCGTGAAGTTTGGGCTCCTGGATAGCGACAAATGCGTTGAGCAATTCAGGGGATCCCCTCTCAGTCCAGACGATAGCTACTATAATATCATCAAACTTCCCACGCCGTTGGCCGACGATACCAACACCTTCACCTGTCTTGTTGATATTGCTGTAGCTGTGATCCATCTCCTTCCTTGCTAGTTGAACATCATCACCTGTAATAATCTACTGCCTTGTGTTGGCTATCTCAGAATCCTTAAGGATCTGTTCACTGAGAGGAAGATTATATTCTGGATCAGTATATTAATTATTGTCCTTTTTTGCCCTTTCCCCCCACGAATTCCCGCTTGCGCATGCAGTAAACGATTTCTGAATGCAGCGTGCTGCAGAGAATGTGGACTGTGGCACTTCTCTTTGGAGGGTTCATTTAAAATATTTTTGACTTAAAAAATTTGGGTACTCAATTACAGTTGGAAGACAGCAGGAAGAACAGCTTAACTCATGTACCAATTAAAAACTCCAACTTCAAAATTTTACAAGACAAAAACTTTCAGGTAAGGCTAATTTTGGAATGTAGAGATTTATCTTACCTTTATCTTAATTACTTCTAAAAATTCTTCCTAAACAATAAAAAGAACCAGACTTCTTTTAGCTAAATCCCAAAATCAATCTTTTTCAATAACTTTCCCTAAAATCTAAGCTCGTACAGAACTCCTTTTTTTTATCTATTTACAATTAAATGACACTCTTTTCTTATAGAAAAAATGATTTCCTATTTAAACGATTAAAATGAGTAAATAGTTTATAACCATCTAATCTTTACGTGATTTTAAGATTCCACTATATTCATTTGATCAGATTGGAGGAGTGGCATGGTCAAGATTTTCATCTGGGTTGGGCGGAAGACGAATGGTTGAAATCAAAATGATAGGGGGTGGCAAATTAGAAATTTTAGAGGGGAAGGGAAACACTGTTTTCATGCAAGTAGAAACAGTGATTTTTCTGTAATTTAACCTCTATGTAGCTCCGGCCCTGGGTTGATGGGAAGTCAAAGGATCATCCGGTCTGGACTCAACGCAATTAAGTTGTCCTTGCTCTGGATAGCCATTAGACCACCCAAGGGCTCCACAAAAGTTGCTGGAGGAGGTGGATTTCAATTTCCCCGAGAAAGTGAACAGATGGGAAATGAGTGCCCTTTCAAAAACGCAGTCTCAGCAAAAACACTAGGCCCGCTTTTATCTTCTTTCCTTCTTCCACATCTCTTTCGGGAGCTTCCCCTAATTTTAGGTTTGTATGCGTAGATCTTTTCCCGCTTCCTACCAAACGACTTAAACATAGTGATGTTGCTGGCTACTCAGCGAAGTTCCTGGAAGTCTCCATTCAATCCGCATAGCACCCAGAAAGATCAAAGGATGCACCAACTCAGAACAGGCATAAACCCTACCATGGCGATTAACATACTAATTTCCCTTTCAAAGACTACTCAATTGGAAAGGCCCCCATATGACCCAAAAAAGAAACTGAAAAATTAAATTAAATTAGAATAAATAAAAAGGAACCTGAATTTCTGTGCATGTTACACAAGCAATTCTTAGCTACAAGGTGGAAAGCACTTGCTGGTGCCTTCAACGATTAACATGTTGACAACAGGGAAATCGATGGAAATTTACTAAATAATCCCTAAATAACCAAGAACCCGAGGACCTAACGGCCATTAAACAACATGAAGCAGAAGAGCCAGGTTTTCCAGGCAAGTAACCCATCCAGAATAGAACATTGTACAATCACACAAACCGGGGTTTTGGGCGGCTCTAGGCCAAAGATTTAAACACCATGCAACTGTATGATCAAGGTTAGTTAAATAACTGATTGGTCCAAAAGTTCAACTGTAAATATAGACATATCGCTTGGTGTCAACAAGTAATGTTTTGTACAGAACAGTTAGTCTTCAGATGCGGAATTCTTTCAAGAAATTCTCTCTTACACTCCTCTTAGTCATGGGGAGAGGTACACCCATCCTACTACTCCGGCCGCTCAAATGGCACACGTACAAACAACTGGCCATGTAATGTGACCACAGCAGATGTCTGGTGTGGATCAATTCTCGATGGTAAGGTGACGACCTGTAAACAGCAGCCCACCTCCAAAATGATACATGGTAGGAAGAATTTAAAAATATTCTATGGATTCTTAAACAAATTTTGAAGATCCAACAAGCATAATCCTTTTGCAAAAGGTGACAGATTCCACAAGATAGAATCACAAACAGATCCAACAAAAAATACCTTGAAGAAATTTCTTCCAAACATGTCATAATAAAATATTTGGATTTCAAAATAGCGAAAAGGTCCATTTACCCTTTTTAATGGAAGCCACTATTTGTTAATAAAAGTAGTAATAAAGAGGGGTCAAAAGAAGATGCTCATCAGACACCAACTGGATCCAAAGAGCAACCAAAAAGATAAACGACTAAAGAATGCCACAAAAGCAGTGTTTCCCTTCCACAAGCCTGCCTGGCAAATCTATGAACAAGAGCATTGGCTAGTTTAGGCACATGAAAGAATGGGAAGTTCATCTCACTCAACAACAACCAAACCAGATGCATCGCATACCAGGGCCTCTCCATACTACTCATCCACTTCAGAACATTATATTCATCTCCTTCAATCTGAATATTCCTAAATCCTCTCCACTGTCCCCCTAGATGAAGGAACAGCCTCCTCAATCATAGGGCAAATCCTAAAAATGTCTGCAATAGAGTTTCCTGTGAACTCAAGAAGAATATGAGACCACGAAGCACACAAAATCATCATGAAGTCCCTAACTGCTTTCCTAGCTCGAGCTAATACCCTAAAAAATACTTCTATTTCTATCATTCCACACAAGCCAGAGATACAAAGAATTTCACCTCCTCCCTAGAACAGTAACCCTCCACTGATCTACCCATTGGATGACACCTTCAGAAACACCAATAGACACCTGCTCTGCCCAGAAACTCCCACCAGATGCTCTGAGTGAGCTTGCAGACAATTTAGTGATCCACCCAGAAACAGACGGTCTTCTCTTCTGGAGCAGGTCACAAGTGTTGATCCTGTAAAGCAAACTAGACGATGCAAAGACTCTAACCCTAGAAGGAACATGATATTTCCACAGAGAGGAGAGGGTGGAGCATGAGGAAGGTCCTTATCGAGCCTAATGAAGGCCATGAAGGATGTGGTGGAGAACAACTCTGAAGAGCCAAGGATCAAAATGCGGGGTATACCAGGATCAATAACAATGTCCTTAACAAGGAGTAGCATGTTAGCTAACTCCACACAATCACCTGTTCTAGGATCCCCAAGGAAGGAAAGGTTCCTGGAGAGTCCAGAATTAGACCCTCAAATGATTCAGACACCAGCTGATCTAGGATCCCTAAATCCCGTAAACAAGGGTTAAGGAGGAACATCTCCCCACCACAAATAAGACCAAAATAGAACCGAAGAGCATCCCCCACACAAAAAAGAGTGGAAGGAAAACACATAGGAACTAAAGAAGAAATGTCCTTCCAAGGGCTAGCACTAATCAGTTTGGTCATAGGATTGATTTCCCATTTGTTCTTATGAACCCAAAATTTAATAGCAACTATTTTTCTCCACAAATTTTTATCTGTCTGCACTAAATCCCCAAAGCCATTTGCACAAAAGTGCCTTGTTCCTACTGATTGAGTTGCCCAAATTTAATCCTGCCTTATTTTTACTTCTGCATACAACCTCCCATTTCACAAGATGATCTCTCCTAGGTCCCAGCCCTTTCCACATAAAACCCCTATGTAATCTTTCAATAGTCTTCATGACCTTTCCAGGAGCCTGGAAAACAAAAAGAAGGTATGTGGGGAGATGAGACAAAGCTGCCAGAATCAAGCTAACCTACCACCCAGAGACACGTAATATTTCCTCCAGAGGATTAACCTACAATTGAGATTCTCCAAAACGGGTTCCCAGAAGTTCAACTTCCTAGGATTGTCATGGTGTCATGTCACCTAATGGAAGACCCAAATAACTAATAGAAAAATCAACAGTAGGGCGCTCTAGAATCTCCGTGCACCTAAAAAGACAGTAACTTGAATACTATAAATGCTACCCTCATTCAGATTAACTTTCATGCCCGAGATCATCTCAAACTTCTAAGGATGCTTTTGACCCACCCAAAGTACTCCTCCAAGGGATCTAGAAAAAGAATGCTATCATCTGCGAATTGAAGATGAATAGGTCCAATTTCAATCGAGTGATTAACCACTGGTCCTTTGCTTGACAGTTCATATCATACAAGGTCAATATTTTTCATGGATCCTAGATTTCCCCTGAAGATTATTTCATTCCAATTATGCCATCCGCATTTGCTAAGCAGCAATGAAAATCTTGTAGGATCATCCTATGAGGAGTTCAAATTTCTTCAGTCCCCTTAAAGAGGAGAAAAACATACCTTTTTGAAGGGAGTGACACCCCACGGATTGTCAGGCTGTTCTGGCTCACCAGAGATAACCAGGCGCCCTGCTGGATCTGACTGAACACGCACCTGAGACACCCAGGCAAAGAAAAAATATATATAAGAAATAAAATTAGCACGGTTTAAAAAGTAAACAGGTTGATAGATACCAATCATCCACCAGACATGAAATAGGAAATTTTGTGGATTAATGACTCAGCTTTGCATTTGGTGTTATAGTCTCCTTTAGTTTCTGCTTTCAAGCTATGGACAGAATCATTAATCTTTCCAATACATCGCATTGAAAAAAGAGTACCCACCTTAACCTACAGTCTAATTGAACGCAAATTTGGAATTTACCTGAACCCTAAAGAAAGAAAATTTCAGAAGTTTTTAATTTTAGAACTTCTGATATTTCTTAAAGTTTCTTTTAATAGTCTTAGAATTACCAAAATAATTAAAACTTGAGATTTAGTTCATAACTCCATTTGCATACCAGTCTGGCCATTCGGTTTCCAGAAAATGTTGCAACAGAAAAGAAACTGAAGATATTTCTTCATCAACCCAAGTGTGCCCAGTTTTCAAGTTATATAACACTATTAATACAAAGTAAGGACATTTTATCATGATGTTAAAAAACAATTATAGGATCTGGATATTACCCAGCCAATCCTGAGTTCTATCACTTATCATGGCTGATCCAACAAAAATTAAAACTAAAATATTCGATTAAAATATTTAAAAACTATTTATATAAAAAGATTGATAAAAAAGATTAACAATCATAAACATGTTCGTAACAAAAAGTCACACATATAATTTTATAATGCTGTTGAGACATAAAATCAGCAAAAGCATGTCAACATTGGACAACCATGTTGAGCATAGTTTAATGTCCCTAGTATCTTCAGTCTTCCCCATACAAAAAACATATGTGGACAAGCCAAGGACAACCAGAACAAGTCAAGGCTAATATAGGACAAGTAGATGGTCTTTGTTGTTCCATTCTTCATATCATCAATGAAACTCGATGGCTGTCAATCCCAATTTCACTCTCTAACGACTCAGATCATAATTATCAGAGATTTTACTCCTTGGTTTGTATAACATAACAGCTTCAACTCAAAAGACATTAAATGGCCACAAAAGAAAAGGATGACAGGATAAAAGTTACCTCCTCACGCAAAAGCCCGGGTACTAAAGCATAGACCTCAAAGCAGTCTTTCTGCACAATAAATTCACGGATACCTAGCTAAAACTTGAATTGATAAGAAAATATAATTATCAACAATGAGTTTGGTGCTAGAGGAACTTACAGTTCTCTGTACATTGATCTTCACCCAATCAGCAGGAGGTCCTACATCATCAACCATTGCATCCACTCTGACAAAAGTAAACCACACTTCCAAGTGTAAAGAGCTTCGCAATTTTTATTAAGTGAAATGATTTTGAAATACAAGAAAGTAGAGTAACATTGGGAATATTTTAATCACCCCCTCTCCTTTTTTATCGTCGTATTCTTCTCTTCAATTTTGTTTTTGTTTATTTTCTCCTTTTGAGGGGAAGATTTTCCCTTTTTCCCAAAGGGCTGGTCATGTTACGCATTGCAGAGAAGCAAGATAAGAAGTCGCTCATATAAAACAAAAAGAAGCCAGTTGGCACCAAGAAAGCAGCTGTCCAGGGGTATTTTCAATGAGTGGGCTGAGAGAGAAACACACAAGAGAAGAAGATTTTTGTTTTTTTATTTTTCCAGTTAGACATAGTAAGAGAAGTTAAGAGGCAGGATGAAAAGTGTTTCATGTAAGAGAGAATGAAACAGCAGGCACTTGAAACAGGATATCAGTTTCTATGCAATAAAAGAATCATAAAAATGTAATTTATAACAGTCACGGCAAAAAAAATTAATTATAGTTTTTCGGTTCATTGATTTTTAGATGCAAATGTACAAACCAAAGGAGTGGTTAGGGAAGTTAACTGTGGCTTAGCTGCTTTAGTACGTACAGCTTTGACAACTCGCTCCAGGGTAGATGGTTTCTTTCGTTTAATCAAACCTGGTTCAATAAACAAAATCAAAGGCTCAGAAATCATGTTAAGAAGCTGTGATTGTTGACAAAGGTGACTTTAACAGGAACCATACCAATGCTTTTAAGTTGTTTCTCACGTTTTGTCAAAGCAATGGAATTCTTATCCTACAAAAGAAACACATTTGTAACAAATGAAAATCACCCAAAATAAAAAAGAAACAAATGGCAACAAACAATACAGCAGAAAATTATAAGCATAGGACTAAAAAAAGTTTCCACACCTTAATAATTGGGTCACCAACCTCACCATTACTAAGAAGGCGCTGAGAGTGCCAACCCTGCATTGCACGAGCAGCAGCATCCCTTCTTGCCCTACCAGATCCTGAAGGTTGATTAGCACTTCCCTGCATATAGGAAATCCATAATGATCAAAATATGTGTGCACAAATGAGAAATAGAGACCTCAGATTTTTCCGAAAGTATACACATATGAGAAATAGGAGAAAGAGAGAGACCTCAGTTTTTTAGAAAATTTGCTGCACAACATTGTGTCTTGAACTTAGGAGCATGGATCTTAGAATTGATTATTATTGAAATAATATTTCTGATCAAGCAACAAAAATACATACATTTTCTTCTTGAAACAGCATACCACCAAAAAGCCCATGATAGCCCAAATAAATCTATGGTTCCCAGCACAGTTGACCTTGCAACTGATTGGTATCTGAAGTGTCATGAGCTTCTTAGTCAAAGCTTTCAAGGAGAAAACAAACTATCCAATGATTCGCATCTTAAGTGTCATGAGCTTTTTCCACCATTTTTATGAACAAAAGATGCAAATATTTAGTTAGAAAGAAACTGAACGTCATAAGATGAGTGAAGATATGGTTTGTAACAGATTGGAATGGAGGAATATGATTCATGTTGCAAACCCCAACCATATGAGATAAAGCATTTTATTATTGATTGATTGAAAAAACAAACATATTTATTTAACTTGTGTGACCAATGATGTCTGTCTCAATATGTACATATCATCTCTAATGATGACTCCTACAATTTCTTCTTATGTAAATTCTAAGAAAGCAACAATTTTCCTGCCTCAATATCTATGCTTTTCCATGTTAGAACAAAAGCCTGCCACCGTATATAAATGGTCATGATGATAATGCAAAAATATATAGACAATATAATGATAGAAAAAAAAATGTGATAATTTAAATTTTTCGCTTTTCCCAGCTTAAAAACCTTATCCACGTGGCATGTCTACGCAGAAAGTAGGAATATGAAATTTAAAAGAAAACAACAAACACATAATGTCATACTTAAAAGAAGGATCATTACATAGCATCCATACAAGAGAGACTCCAGCAATTACAAATATGAAATTTACCTGATTTTCAATGCACATAGACTCCGTGAGCAAAGCAACAGGTCCTCGGAGCTCATCCCCATGCATTGTGTGCCTTTCATATTCAAGGAGTGCCTGCAGAAACAAAGAAGTCTTATAAAAGAAAGGTTTTAAAAATAAGTACAAAAGAAAATGCTACACCTAATTTATAAAAACCTCAAATCAAACATAAAAAGATTAATTGAACTTCATTTTGGCAGAAAGATTTTCAACTAATCCACACAAACTTCATTCCCAACATACAAGGGAAAAAAAAAAAGAAAAAAAAAATTCACTAAGTAAAGAAGGACCTAATCCAATAAACTTCAATAACAAAATAACTAGATCAATCAAAAAAAGTATGTATAGGATAGGGTCATGATTGAGAGTATTTCTCTGGCATAATGTTATTTGAGGGGTCTTCAGAGCTACACATATTTCGAGAATCTTGAGGGGCATTCTATTTTGTAACTTGTTAAATTTCTTTCCCTTGAATTTTTTCTTAAACAGCATGAATGGGTTAGTCCAAAAGGATTTGATCAGTCAGTTGCTAACTGTCATGGTCTATATGCTCTTTCCGAACTATTTTTGTTATTTCTTCTAATACACACGTGTGCACACGCGCATGCGCACACACACATGGATATGGGTGCAAATATCAAGAGCAACACTTCAGATATAGTTGCCAATTTCAGTAGGTTGTGGCAATGTGGAAACAAATTCAGACAACCATACTTCTCCAAATCCACTGTTAAACCAAACCTTAATTCACATAATAAGTTTCATATCACAATAAATTTTCCACATTACATAAAGGGCTCAACTAAAAATAATGATTTCCTTTGCGCAAACTTGAGAAACATCAAGGAAGGGGATGGCCATTATACACATGATATACGCATGTATTATTGGCACTTATATAGGTTCAGATATTGAATACATAGAGTCCCTTGTCAAATAGATTGTCTGAATTGCAACCAAAAATTGTATGACTTTCCATCTTCAATCGAACAAGATCTCACCCATGTGTGCTGCTTTTATTTCTTGTGGCGTAGACCCATCCAAGGTGTCTCAATACAATACTGCCCTAGAAAATTTGAGAATAACCTTTGATTCTAACGTCTAAAAAGTCTCTGAAATTGATTTGGTTTATTTTTGAATTGTGGCTGAACCATGTTTTATTTTCTTGGGCTGCCTAAGCACCCAATTTTGGGATCAAGCCACGTCGTGGTTCAATTAGGCAATTTCAATTTGGTTTAGTTTTGTTTAGGATGTAGTTTAATGTCCATTCCAAAGAAATAGACCATATAGATCCTACTTTAGGATGGGCCGTCAAAGCATGGTTCAATTTATTTTAATTTACTAAATTGACTAAATTTAGTATCAATTATAAAGCATTAGATCATGAAGATCCTACCTTAGATTGAACTATAAAGTTTAATTTGATTTATTTTAATTGATTGGACCATTAAGATTCAGTTTGATTTGATTGGTTTAGTTTGAATAATTTGCTTTAGTATCAATTCTAAGGCATTAAACCATTAAATCCTACCTTAGATTTAGCCATTAAACTTTAGTTTGATTTATCACAACTGATAGGACCACTAAGATCCTATCTGTTTTGATTGGTTTTTAATTAAAATGATTTGATTTGGTATCAATTCTAAGGCATTAGACCATAAAAATCCTATCTCAGATTGAACCTTGTTGGCTTATTTGGATTAGCTGGTTTGATTTGAGCCAATTTGATATATTGGACCATTAGGGCCCGCTTTATTATTGATTTTTTATGCTTTTTGGAAGGAATTAAGTCCCAAAAATTCCCCCCTTTTATGTATTTTTCATTTTTTGAGCAAAATTAAGGGCTAAAAAGAGGTGAAAACCCCAAAATGCAAGTTTGTGAGCTAGTTCAAGGCTTGGTGCAAGTCAGACCCCTCCCTGCACCTTCGTGGCCCCCAATGCGCCCTAGGCTCCTTTCACCCTTTTTTCTTTGCCTCTTTTCTTTTTTGATGATTCTTTTTTCTACAAAATCCCATGGGATTCGATTTTCTAGGTTTTTAAACACTGCAAAGAGACCACGTGACCCATACAAGAGTACCTGCATGTCTCAAAACTCCAATAAAGGTGAAAAAAGGTCATTTGAAAAGAGACTAAGTAACCCACTCCAGAGTTCTTCTATCTCTGCAGAACTCCTCTTTCCTTTCAATCTCTTTTTTTTTTCCCTGAATCCCGTAAGGTTCAGAGGCAGAGAGGGTTTCACAAGATGAGAGAAGAGAATAGGGCGACTGGATATAAGAGATATAAATTTCATAGAAAGACAAAGGAAGAGATTAGACAAAAGATTTGAGTTAAATCTTTTTTATTTCTTTTTGCAGAATCCCCCCGGAGGCTTACCGTCTTTCTGCAACTCCCTTCCTTTTCTCTCCAAGCCTTATCCTTCATTTCTCTCCCCCAACCAAAATCCTCTCTTTTTTTACAATCCTCCTACAATTCTCCAAAAGTCCAAAGTCCTCCAACAAAGATTGATTTCCCCTTTCTAAAATGTGGAAGTTTTATAACTCCCATGCTAAGGGTTTCACATGTGGCAATGAGGTGCACATGATGAGGGAGAGAGGCCCAAATTCAGGCTCCCTTCCCCCACCCCCTTGTTTTTACTTTATTGATATCTTTTTAACGCACGGCAAAGAGGTGACACCTTAGGAGGGAGAGAGGCCCATGATTAGGTTCCTTATTTATCTCCTTTTCTAAAATTATTTTATTATTATCTTTGTTAGAGAAGAGGGGTGTGTGAGGTGCCACATCTCCCCCTCGTTTTCCTTATTTGTTTAGAATTTTTTTCCTAATATCATTTCTTTTAAGTGAGGAAGTGCTCCCTTTTTCCTTCATTTTTTAATTTGTATTTACACCCTTTATATTTATCCTCTTTCGTTTTCGAGGCCATTTTTTGTATCTTTTTTAAGAAAATTTCATCTTTCAACAATCTGGATTGACAAATCATTTGTCTACATTAAAAACATAGTCTTGTAACAACAACAAAATAAACCTGTCCAAAAGGCCTTATATAAAATACATATACGTGAATATATGTATATCCTCAAATGTGTACACGCACACGCGAACATAGATGCAGACTCAAGTAAACAAACACCCACACCCCCCCCACCCCCCCCACCCCCCCCCCCCCCCCCCCACAAACATTTCAAAATTATTCACCTCTGTGCAATTTCAATGGAAGAACTAAGACATGCGTCCATCTTTCTGTACACAATGCAATCATTGCTTAAAATTTGTAAATGGACCAAAATTTGAAAGGGAGATAAGTGGCAATCTAATAGTCACCTTCTCGTAAAAACATCGAAATGACCATGAAACAGTTGTGCATGTCCTGCACCAAAAAGGAAATGAAATAAGAACGAAATGAAACCAAAAGACTCATGAAAAAACATCACTAACCTAAACAGGTTGTTATAGAAAAAACATCTCTATTAATTTCTTATTTCTAGGTTATTTGCTTATTTTCCTTTTTGATTTTAGGGAGAAACAAGTTGTAAAACATCAATTGTAGCATCATACAAATACTTTAAAGCACTGAACTTGGCGAAATTTCAGCTCAAAATGAAATACAACTGCATTCAAAGATTTTAACATTTTATCAAAATTATCAGAAAAATATTTCAGTTTTTGTACAATGGGTAACCACTTTGTAAGTACAAAATTAAAAATGACTAAAAATTTGGCAATAAAGTGAAAAATGCAGGAAGAGATGTTTTCATTGCAAGGGAGAGACAACTTGAGCAAAAAAATTCACTCCTTGGCCAAAATCTAAATCCATCATTCCATTAACTTATCAGTAAATTAAACAACCATCATTACGTTAACTTAACAGTAAATTAAACAATTACAAACCAAAAATTCTATTTAAATTTAAAATTATACACATGCGGAAACTCCAAATGTGCAAGCTACAAAAACTACATATGCATTATAGAAAACACCATGGTGAAACTTTAATAATATAAATCCTTACTTTGGAGGCTTAAAAGATTCTCCAACTTGCCGCCACAACTTGTTTGAAGTTACCTACAGATATCACAAAAAATAAAGAAGACTTATTGGAATACAAAAACAACATAAATCTAGCTTGATACCTCCACACAACAAAACTACAAGTAACTTAAATTGGGAGTTGAATACGTAAAAACTTTATCATGTACTTAGTGTAAAAAATGGAAAAAAAATACAATTAGTTAATAGGATCTTTCAACAAAGCAATCATCACCAGTTTCATGAAGAATGTATTTTAGCCTCACAACAGTTAGTAATCTTGAAGATAGAAAAAGAGTAGTCTAGATAAATCAATCCTTGATTCAACCATCAGACTGAAATATTCAATCACGCTATTTGTCACGGATAAATAAGCCAAAAGGACAGTTTTGGAAGATGCATTTATGTAGGTAACAAAGAAGACCTTTATTACAGACCATATTCACATGTAGGTTGCAGATAATGGAATTTCCTAATCTAACAGTAAGAGTCCGTGTAATAAAAGAAGAGTGCATAACCTGATCAAACAGAATTACTTAAAAGTCGGAAGCAACTGAAAGATTTTTTCAGATCAGAGACCGCAGATCATACATCATTCTGACCACTCACCTTATTAAAAAAAATAAAAAAATTTATACCAGGAACAGCATTAATATTGAGAAACAACTTATATGGCTCAAGTCTGTCTCTCAATTGATTGACAGACTGCAGTATGATCCCAAAACCATACGGCTCAAGCCCATCTCTTAATTGGTTGACATGCTACATGACAAAAAGCCACAATTTTGAATCCAAAATATCAAAAATCATTATATTATTACCTGGACTTCACAAGTATTGTTCCTACATATTAATTCCACTAACAATTCTGCATAGACATGTTTCGTATAAATGGAAAGGAATGAATACAGGAATGGATATCAAGAATAAAGAGAAAGAGTAACAAAAAAACTGGTACAACTCCTGTCTTTATAGCAGCTGAACTAATTGACCAAAAATCAAATCTTCAGAGAGAAGTTTATTTTAATGTTCAACATATCATTCATTTGAATAGAAAATAAACGAACTAATCCTAATATTTATGAAATTCATATCAGATAAATATGCAATTATAACTATATAATAAAAAATCCGCAAGAAGCAGTTCATGAGCTGTATGTTGCTCAATTGGGTGACATGTAGCACCTCAAGCACCAGATTCAAGTCCTCCTTAACCGCCCCGATAAAAGATTTACAACTTTAAGCTGGCTGTAAAACATTTTGTTCCAAGCATAGCACCCATCAAATCATTTATATCATTATTGTAGGAAAAAGTTAGCAAGAAATGAAGCAATATTTTTCCACAGCAGTAACATGTGGGAAATGAGTGTGGCTGATAGACCTTCCTTTAATTCCATTTGCAATTAATTTCTTCCATTGCAGTTTTTAATTGCCAGGTCTTAGCATCAACTAGTCTATCTTTTCCCTTTTTTAACTCAGAAATTCAGATTCATGTTACTCTTATAATCCTGTTTAATGCATTCATTAAATAAGCTATGTGTTCTTATTGTTTATACAACTTGTTCACCGAGTACTAATGATAGGCCTCCTCAACCTCACACAAATTCAATTTGTAAATTCCAATGGCCATGCACAAAACATGAAAACACTGACAGGCTACAGAAAATATGAAAAATAAAACAACTAAAAAGAAAATATACCACAACACAACACCAGGCATACCTGGTCATAGCCACCCAACTTAGTCACAGCTCTCCATAACCTTACTCCCGTAGAAAGCGCACAAAAAATAGACAGAGTGAGAAAAATTCGCAAAATAAATAAATACAAGTTTGCAAACTTGAAAACAATAAACACCCAAATCTTACTTAAGGCAATTCAGTCCCTCTCCATAAAACTTTGGAGGTTTGAACTCCAAACTCCTCTCCTTGAAGAAATTTTCGAGCACCTTCATGAATGCCACTTGTTCCTCCTCTGTTCCCGACTCATTACCATCATCCGAAAGAAATGACGGATTAGAGAGCTCAAAGTCAAATCGGTTCTTTTTAGCTGTTAAATCCGGCTTCAACTCTGCCTCCTTAAAACCATTTTCTCCAACTGGAACTCCTTCAGTTTCATCAACCTCGTTCTTCATTTCTTCTGCTCTAAACTCGTCAGCTTTTCGATTTGAAGTCCCCTCGCAAGCAGTTGTAGCTTCTACCTGGTTTTCAGGACTTGCGTCATCGTCACTACGTTTACCTCTGGATATTTCGTTGGCATCAACGTCAATGCTGTCATCAGCAACAGCTTCAGACGCAGGTTCACCCATTCCTTGTTTATCGCTTAGATTAGAATCAGCAGGCAAATCAATATTCTTCTTCTCATCATAGCTCTCCCCAGGTGATTGCCCATTCTCGCTAGGGTTTCCATCTTCCCCATTACGGGGTAACTTTTGTTTTTCGGCTTCTGCATCGATCGGGTCGTCATCGGAAACGTCATGCATATCTTGTCCCGTTTTCCTATCATCCTTCATCTCGCTCATGTCGATTCTAAACAGAGTTTAGCAAAGGGCGGTGCTCCCCGACTTATGCTACATAAGTAGGTTCGAGTTCTTCAAACAAACCCTAATCCTAATTTTCTGTTCAAAAAAGGTGCGAAACAGATGAAAATAATCAGAAACTCCAAGAGAAGCTTCAAGACGAGAGCTTCAATAGCAATCTAGGGTTTCAAAAATTGACTATTATTGAGAATCAATTATCGTTGTCCATCATACAAAATGAGAAAACGTTCGTTTTAACTGTTTCTAAAATACGCCCGGTGCGAAAACAACGCTCCTCACTTTCCCCGGGTACAGGAGTATTCAAGCAATCAAGCACGCTGGAACTTCCAAAAAGCCTGCAACGCGACCACTGTCTGCGGTGGAGTGCGGAGATCCTCTGAGGTGTGACTTATGCTCGGGCTCGGGTTGCAATTTGGTTCGGTTTTATCTGGCCGAGATCGTTCCAAAAAATATAATTAGGGGAAACGCGTGCATTGCGATATAAGATTTTGTTGGGCATATTTTTTTTTTAAGAATATATATATGATTGGTTACTTGTTAATATAGAAGTATTTGGATATGTAGTTTTCGTAAGATAGAAGAGTTTTTTAAAGAGTTTCAAAGGAATTTTTTTGTGAAGAACTGAAAAGGCCAATTAAAATCTTAGGTTATTTTTGGGATTGCTTATTTAAGTGTTTTTTCTGACTTTTAGCTTAATAAAGCATTTATTTAAGTTACAATCTTGTTTGGTTATCTAAAATGGATCAATACTTATCACAAGGAGTAGAGAAAACAACCCATAAGGAGAAGCCCCTCTTTGTAGCTTCTCGATCCACTTATATCGGAAGCCATTGCTTATCGACACATTCGACCCGTCGATTTTTCTTTTCTTCCTCCGCTACTCCTCTCTCTTTCTCCCATCACTTACTACTGGATGACCTGCACATAACCTCCGGCGAATTCGAGTGACCCGAAGCATTGACTGAATCCCTAATCTCCGTTGAATTCGAGTGATCGGAAGGACTGCTTGCTGGAGGTTAGATCGTGACAAGTTGAGGTTTTCGAGAAGAATAGGGGAACTGTGCTAGAGAGATGATTTTTAGTGAGAGAGATTTATTAAGGGAGAGTTCTGATTGATCGAGGGAGCAAGCCATGAATAAGTTTTTTGATATTGATCTTTGCCAGATTTAATCACTACTCGTCTCTCATACGTTGCTACCTACCCACAAATCGAGTCTCACGAGAAAAGCTTCATCGATCTTGGATGAGTTACTTGCCAATCACAACCATGGAGGCCATGAGAATCTGTTCTATTCTCTATGTTGAGGCTTTTTAGATTCCTCCCTTCACCGACGACCGGCTGATTTTGATACCACCCATCTTTGGCGATTGTGATGTGTGTTGAAAGGATCTCCGTTAGAGAAATAAAGTTGCAGCTGTTTGAGCCTGTTTCCCTGTCGATAACCTTTTTTTTTTTTGATTCACAACCTAGTAGTCTTGTAAAACCCCGTTTCGAGTAGAAAACAAAATAAAATAATAATGTTATAATAAAATAAATTAACAGTTACAGTAAGGAGAATAAACAAGTAATAACAGCAGATGGAGATATATATATATATATATATATATATATATATATATATATGCACATATAGATGTTGGTGCTGGTTAAATCAAACTTTATTATTTCTGGGAAAATTTGTGGTCATCAGGGTTCAAAAATTTTATATATAAATAAAAATATAATATGGTGGGAATATTCGGCCCCGGGAATAAATAGAAAGGGGGGGGGGGGGCTAAAAATTGTAAATCCGGAAAACCCTGCACTATTGAGGGGTAAAAAGGAGATTTCTAGAAATAAGGGTGAATTAGGTTAAATCCGGGTAGTGTCTATATAAATAGCTATCTCATATAACTTTTCGGGATTTGGGGAAAAGGTCGCGGCTCTGGAGAGAGTTAGGGTTTCCGTCTCTCTCGAAGTCAAAAATCTCCAGGATGGCCGGAAGCTTGAAGAAAGTCTTAGTAAGGTGAGTAGCACTGTTTTATAACTGGGTTTGTGTTTTGGGTTTTCTCGAGCTTATTCGGATGCATGTTTTGAATATTTAGTGATACTATGAGGTTTTCTGTTTTTCTGGTTTTCGGAAAGTTGCATGAACAGAGTCTCCGGATTGAAGTTTTAATTGAAAATGAAAGTGTTTAGATTAATTTCAAATATGGTTGGGAAGTGTTCTGGGAGTATCAGGAGTGTATTGGAGCAATTACAGACCTAAACCAACCGGCCAGACTTGTAGATCTTGGAATAACAGAGAAACAAAAATCACAGGGGGTATCCGCCCACCTCGCGCTCACCGGCGTTCACCTCGGAGGTAGGCGCCCTGTTAAAAATGACCTACCGCCGATCTCGCGCCCACCTCACGCCGACCTCACGCCCATCTCACGCCCATCTCGCGCTCACCTAGCGTCGGGTGAGCGGTAGGTCGTTTTTGCCCATTTTCTTCACCGCCGACCGGCGCCCACCTCGCGCCCACCTCGATAGGTGAGCGGTAGACCTATTTTGCTTACCGAAATGGAATTTCTGACTTGACCAAGAGTATTTGCACTTCTTAGGGGTTAAACCACTTCACTATTCACTTGGTTAGGAACCTGGGAAACCATTTTGCCTATGAAATTAATAGAGGAAAATTTTGTGAACATCTTATGAGTTTCAAGTTGGGTTTAGGTTACTTATGAGTATTGTGCCGGACACCGAACTAGTAAGAGTTACCAGTTACTTTTCCTTATTCTATACACTGCTTTGATTGAGAAGTTCTTGTATTTCTGGTTTCACTTGTTGGAAACTTTATACGTATTGAATGGTTTTCTTTGGTATGAATGGATTGAGTTTTACTTTCATATGACTTGTGTTATGGAAATGAGAAAGTACTGAATGTACTTGGGGTACTGCGTGGTCCAGAGGGACAGGTGATGAATTGTGATGAGAAATTACATGATGTGGAAATGAATGGTTTGTTTTGATATTGAAATCGAGATTATACGATGTTTACTGTTTTGGTCTAGCTTGTCCTGGATCCAGATGTTTAAGCTTAGTATTGTGATGCTTTTATTTCATTGGTGTAATGGCATGGCCATGGAGTGTTGCCACGACTGGTGTAGAGCAGCCAGAAACCCTGAGTAGGCCTGGTTGTCAATGCCGAAACCCTGAGTAGGCCGGCATCGGATGACGAAACCCTGAGTAGGCCGTCATTTCAGAGTATCCGAAACCCTGAGTAGGCCGGAACTGTGTACATGGAGGTGTGGATGTCGCTCTGGCATGTTGATTACCCAATTAAATATTTGTATGACATTGACCACGTGGTTTTGTCGTTTACTTATCAGTTAGAATACCTTGGGATACTTAGTGGAAATTGTCTTATTGAGGCATGGACTATATTATTAATGTTCTCTGAAGCTGATCTGGGTTTTGTTGACCAAGGGATTTCCGATGTTAATTGCTATTAGTTAAATGGTTTCCTATACTCTTGGGTCAACAATTCCTGTCAGCAGAGTACGCAGGCTTCACCGGTTGTTCCTTGTTTTCTCGTCTGATTATTCGATCATAGAATTTTTAAATTTGAAGATGTGTCACTACAAGAAAAGTGACTTTTAGTAGCGGTCAGTAACCGCTACTAAAAGGGCCTTGATTGTTACTAAAAGTCACGGCAGCAGTTGTACAACCGCTACTAATTCAGGGGCTGCTAAAAGGTTTTAGTGGCGGTTATATTAACAATTGCTACTATTTCTATTTACTTATAGTAACGCATTTTTCAATAACTGATGCTAATTTGTTAAGGTATGAAGCACATGAAAACCGCTACTAATTCATTAAACCGCCACTAATTCCTTCATTAAATAGTAGCGGTTTACATTATTGTTACTAAATCTTCAAATATATAGTAGCGGTTATTTGATGAATCGCTTCTATTTCGTTGAATATATAGCAACGCTTACTAACAAAACCGCTACTAATTGCCTCAAATATTTAGTAACAATCAATAAAAAATTGATACTAATTCCTGACATGTTTAGTAACAATCAAATATTGTTGGATTCAATCCCAAAGAGTGCACGTACACGTGCCTCACATGCAAATGAGCAGAAATTATGGCTCAGAAGATCCCATTTGCATCCAAATCCCCAGAGTTTGAATACTTGAAGAAGATATTCACTTGGTTCCTGTCAATTGTATATAATCTTAGATAAACAAAGAGAATGGTATTTCAAGCACAAAATAGTGCTGAACCTCACAAGAATTTTGTTATAAATTTTAATTACTATCTTTATTCTCTCTTGCTTTAATTACTATCTTTATTCTCTCTTGGTTTAGGAAGAACAGTTGTATGGAGAAAAATTACAAATGTATAGATAAGTGAATGTTACTGGTATGATAATCAGAAGTTGGAACAGAATCACAAACCTTGGTGAAGTTTCCTTCTTGAAAAATATCATTCACATGTTTGCAAAACCTTTATGTTGTCTTGCATATTTATATTTTAATTATCTAGTTTATGCAAATATAATTCTTTAATTTATGGCACTGATTTAGTATATATTCTGGTTGGATGAAACATTTAGGTTCCTTAATTTTTTTCTCTTTCACACAAATGACCCAATTTCTAGAAGTAAATTATCAATATACATAGAAAGTCTTTTACATTGAAGTAATTGCAAATCTCTAGACATAGGAAACCTAAATCTGACAAGGTCCTCCAGTTATAATTTACATGAATCTTGTGCTAACTAAAGTATAGCTTCTGTTATATGGATAGGCTTCAAGTAATATAAATTGGTGGGTGTAGAAATTTTCATATAGTAGGCCTTAGGAGTTCGTACCAGTAATATTTTGTGAGCTCATACCACTTTCAGCCAAGGATAATCAGAAGTTGGAACAGAATCACAAACCTTGAGGCTGTGATTGAGGTTTAGACTGTTCTTCTGAAGAGAAAATTTATTCCTGCTGCTGGGCTAGAGATGCTTTTAGCTGCTCTTCTGTAATCTTTAAGTAATCCTCACTCGAATATGCTGCCTTCATGGCTGGGGAACCATCTGCACACATATAGAAAAATCACATCAATTTGTCCAATTCTTTGCTGTCTTTTCAACGCAAAAAGGACACATCTGCTCAGGGGAGTAGCAAGGTATAATAATCCATACAAATCATCATCAGAGCTAATACAATTCTAAAAAGAGAGAGGTAAAGGTCAACACCAATTGAGAGCAAGAGTGCTTGCCTGGCTTTAAAATCCACATATGATGGGGCATGTATAAGATATATACTAATATTAAGAATGGGCACGCATTCCAATGACATGTTTTGTCTGTCTTACCTGAGATGGGAATGAAATCCACTCTTGTAAGAATAGAAGGCCTTTGTGTCGCTAATTTCTCAGTAATCCAAACTAGGCAAAAACTTTCAAAATGGCTGATGCACTACCTGACCCATAAGAGAATCATGGAACGATGCATAAGCCAACGGAACAACAAATAAGTTAATATAAAATGATTCAATTACAACATACAGTAACTCCATAAACTATTTGAGTTGTGATTGTAAAAACAGGCAAGCTAGTCCCAACCATGAAAACAGAATACCAGGAATTGAACTGTAAGATGCACTACCATTTTCAAACTCTACATTCCCGAGATTGTCTTATATGTTTGTGATTGTATCATAACATTGCTACAGCTATCCCACACATCACTTCAGCCTACAGCCCCAACCAATCCAATCCAATCCAATCCTTTTGGTGGATCCTGATATCTATCTCCATATATAATATACACCAATTAATGTACCTTGTAGTTGTACCATGAGACCACAAATGTAAAACAGAAGAAGCTAAGTATCATTAACTTTTTTCTTATTTTGTATTTGGTCCATCTGGACTAGATCTCATCTAATGAGAGTATGTAATGATATGTCATTTGACCAAAGGAAAAAAAAATCGAAGAATATTATGTGTGGGACAAGGTTGGTGGATTACAGTACTAGTGGAATGCAGCAACAAATGTTTCTGTCACATATGAGAGTCCAGATACTCAAGTGGATGTCTCATTTCCATTTCCATTCCTTCTGTCTAAAACTGAATGAACCTAAAACTAACTTTCAAGCTCTCATTATACAGGCTTTTGTACATACCCACAAAACCAGTAACCTATATATTTTTCCAATTGTCAGTAAGCAAAAGACTCTAAACCACCAACTTAATTGCACCTTAAACCCTAACCCATACAATACCTTGAACCTAATTAAGCACTATTCCAGCTAAAACCCTAATAAAAGTTGACGACTATAGAGGCATGATGGTAGTGGATTGATGAAAAACCAACCCACTGTCATGATACCATTTTGCAATTCTAGGTAAAGCTTAGGTGATGCTTTTCCTTCATCTAGTATAACTGATATAATTACACAGTATAATTGATAACAATCCAGCAAATAATTCCTATTGAATCTAAGATTTGTCCAGATAAAAAAACAATTGAAAAGGTAAGCACAAAATTTGTCACACATTAGTTAGAAACAGGTTATAATATTGGAATAAAATACAATATCCTTTATACAATAAAGATAAAATAAATTTCTAAATAGGTCATTCAGCCTCATCAACCTGAATGGTTTACAAATATTTACAAAGATGAAAGGTTTTCTCAGAGCAAAGAGGCAAAGATTGTGACATGATGCTTTGTGTTCGCCATTACTGGGTATGTGCTTGTGATAACAAAAAGAGTGTAAATCAAGTATTTATTGGAGAAGATTGTGCTCTTGACGATGATTGTAGCTAAAAGTGTCCAAGTTGACACTTGGCAAATTGTGTTGAACTGCGAAGTTGACATTATCATCTCCTAATTGTGTCTTACTATGCCTACTCAATAAGGTAGTAAGAAATTTCAATTTCAGTGGGAATAAGCAGGGATATTTAGAATGCAGATTTAATACTACAATTGGCTGCAACAGAGTGTCAAACATGGGTTGAAACTGTAACATATGAATAATGGAAAACAATTTCATACGCATGGTGGACAAAGAAATAGAGATCTAATGTCAGCCAATGGATGTCCAGCACCATTAAATTTGTTATTTGAAACAAATATCTCTCTGCTGAGACTCACTATTTTGAGACCTTTTATGTCCAGAGTCCAGTTGAAGCAAAGGCGACCAAAAATGGGACTCTTCTATGCTTTCACAGCCACTTCCCAAGGCATGATCCTAATAGATGACTCCATCTTCAATGCACCAGTGTAAGAAATAAAGGTTCCCTGAGAAGAACTGGTTTTGTGGATCTCGTTTTGCATTCCATTAGATCCAATAAATTTACCATTCTTTGTTTCTAAATTAAACCTGATCATCTCTCTCCCTGAAGTCAGTCAAAGCATCAGCACCTCCATTCTGTTACCAAGAAATTGCCATCTAGGAATTTCCTTCCACCATTAAATTCGTGAAGCCCTCACTTTGCCTCCAAAAACCTAAAACTAAAACCTTCAACTCACCCTAACAGAGTTAGCGTTGAATTTAGTGTAGCAGAAGAGAGGATTTCGTGCAATTTCAATAAATCGCTACCAAATCGTCTAGGTTTCAGAACAAAAACGAAAAGAACCTTGGATCACATAAAATCCAAAAGAGCGTGACTTACATTAACAAAATTTGGATAGAAAAGAACTTGCACTCTGTTGTTCAAGACATCGACCACAGCTTCTCGGATTCCAGGGAGTCATTTGATGGCTTTCTCGACAGATCCAGCACAAGCGGAACAAGTCATTCCTATAGATCATTCCAATATAAGGGAGATTAAGCAGATACAATACAACTACCAAAATCACCGTTAAGGGCCAACGGTAGACCTAAAACCCTAGATTTTCAATTTCAAATTCAGAGTAGTCAAAAACGAACATACAAAACTAGGAATCAATAGATCAATCCTGAAACAGCTAGCACAAGATCTAGAAAAGAAATAGAAAGACATCAGATCAAAATACTAACACTTAGTTGGATTCTCCGGTTCTCTCGAATAATTCACCTGAAAAATTAATACAAGAGATCGATTCGCTGATTATTAGAAGAAAAATCTAAGCAGAAAAACAAGAAGACACTGCAAACAATGGTTTCAACAGTAATACCATGACTGTTGCTCGGCTATGCCGCTATTTGCCTATCCTCTTCCTATCTTTCGCTGGCGATGGAAATGGTGGGAGGCAGCGTCGAAGCAAAGCTCTAGTGCGATGGTGTTCAATCTCGACCAGAAGCGCGAAGAACATAATCGCGGGCTTTTTTAGATGACATGTATAGTAGCGGTGGTTCATAACTATAGGAGCAATTGTTATTAAAATTGCTACTAAAACATGGTTATAGTAGCTGATAAAAATAGAACCGTTACAAATAAATGTTAATAATATAATTAGTAACCATTTTATACAAACTGCTACTAATTATATCTTATTGTAGCATCTAAATTATAAATGCTACTATCAACTGCTACTAAATGTCAATTTTCTTGTAGTGTGTATTCTTGCATGCATGTGCTACTTGCTGAGATATTCGTATCTCACTCTTTTATTTCTGTTGTTTTTCAGATACATATGGAGAGCCGATAATTGCGGGTAGTGAAAATTTGGTCATGTGAGTTTTCATGTTAGGATTTGTTTAGCGCACTCTATTGCATAAAAATATTTAGCTTCATGTTTTCTTTACTCTGGTAGTTTGATCCTGTTAATTTTAATAACCTCTGGATACGAGTTACAGGTTTTCATGTGACTCGGATCCGGGGCGTTACAAGTCTCTACTAACACGATACTTCTTTATTCAATGCACGAAGGTTTAAAAACAATACAGCTTCAACACGCTTAGTTTCATAGTCCGGTACACAGGTTTGAGTGTCTGGCTCAGGGAGCTGGAGCTAGAGCTGGGGATCTGGGGCAGACAGCTAAGTAGTCAACTTCACTGCCGTAGCAAATTCCTAAGCTTTGACAACACTAGCACACAACATATTCAATGGGATAGAATGATTTGGGGCATTGGCTTGTTTCAGTTGGTTTCAAGCTTGAAATTTGATCTCCCAAACTTGGGTATTCTCTACACTGATGAACGGTAACCAGAGTTCCAAGGACAAAGAGAACAAGAACCGAAGCCACCATGTTGAAGTTGAAGCTGGCCATTTGGACGAAACCCCAGTGGTATGTACTGTTGATTGTTGAAGCTGCTTCTCTCATGCCCTTTCCCTGCCGATAACCTCGTCAGAGATCAAGCCTGTAAACATGTTGAAATTTGAATGACCAATTTACCCTTATTTACAATGAAAACTTGCATTACCAAACGCCTGCCTCTTTTAAATAAGTAACTGCTTACCTCTATGTATAATACCTTTTGTCAAGCCACTTGTACATAAGTGCTCACCCATAAGCACAAGTAGGGCCAAACGCCACCTTAGAATATTTCCATGAATTCACTTAAAAAATAGTATAGATAAATAAAAAGATAATTCTTCTTTTTAAAGATTTGTGAAGGTGATAGAAAATAGAAAAAAGAGGATGATATGACAAATGAAGAAGAAATGAATTTCATTATAAAGGCTTCCATAAAATGGAAAAAATGAGGACAATTTTATGTGTCTAACATTTGAGCAATTTTGTGGAAATTTTTATAACTATACGTAAACCAAACAAGGAAGATGATAATGAATTGTGCGACAAGGATGCATTCGTTTGTTGCTTTTAAGAATGAAAACCAAAACGAAAATAAGCTAAGACAAAAATAAAATAAAATAAAAGATTACAAGAAATCCAAAAAAGCACATTGGTTAAGTAATCTGATATCCTTTTTATTATTTTTAAAAGTAATTAATTTTAATTCATTATTTATAACTTTCATAAATACACCCAACATTAGAGGGTGTCACATGCCACGATGATGGCAGATGGTTAAGGAAGAAAATTACATCTCAATCAATAATAAGAATATAAATTTTATAATAGAATCCTCATATACAAGGTCTTTTAGCATTTAAAGTATATAGCATACCCGATACATTTGTAAACTAGGGTTTCATGATAAATTTAGTAATTGGTTCCGTGATGGTTAACTTGAGCCAAAATTACAAAATGTCACGTTCATTAAGATTTATATATTAGTCAATTAGAATTCGACTCATACAGCCAATGAGAATTCGATACGTACACCAAAAATCCACATAGAACCAGTTGATTCGTGAAAAACCCGAAGGATCTTGTGAAAGAACCGAAGGATCTTAACTTTCTCCGGACTATAGCATTTCAGCATAGTAAGGGTCCGTGGCTCCTTGTAGTATCAGAATCCCGTCTTTGCCCGACCGAACTCGAACAAATATGCCGGTTACAGCCCGCAAGTCCTAAATTGGCTTCTTGAGGTCAAGGTCGGTCACAGACTCACAGGGACGCGACGCGAGAGACAGAGGGGGATTTTCTTTTTTTCAATTTTTGTTTCGGAGAGAGAGAGAGAGAGAGAGTGATATAGTCGGAGAATAAATTAGATTTTCCGAATTTTTTTCACCTCTCTTCAACAATTCTCATCTCGTCGATGTAAGTTAACGGTTTTTTTGTTTAATGTTTTTTCATTTTTTTTTTGAAGTTATTCTTAATATCGGTATTCTGATTGTTGTTCTTTCTGGTTAGATCAGATCTTATTACTACTGGTCGTGATTGCATTTTTTGAATTCTCTCGAAGAACTGCAGGGATTTATGTTATTTAGATCCAATTCGTAGGTTTGCAGGTTCGGGTCTTGTTATTCAGCCAGAGGAATTTGTTTACTAGGGTTTTATTGATATTCTTGGAAGTTCCTCCTACTGTTTAATCGCTTGAATCATGGTAGAGGCAGATGAGGTGAAACATAAATCGAGGCGAGATGATTCAGAGAGGAAGGAAGATTCGAGGAGAAGCGATAAAGATCGAGATCGCGACAGACTAAGGGATAAGGAAAGAAACGGTGAGAGGTACAAGGATAGGGATATTGATAAAAAGGAACGGGATAATCGTCGCACGGAAAGAGAGCGGAGTGTCGATGACAAGTACAGGGAGAAGCACAGGGATAAGTATAAGGAACGGGAGAAGGATAAAACACGGAGCCGAGACAGAGATGATGACCGGGAAAGGGTGAAAGATAAAGATAGAGAGGGAGATACAGACAGAGAAGATAGAGAGAAGGAGAAGGAAAGAGAGAAAGATAGGGAGAGCAGGGAAAAGGAGCGCAAAAGGGAAAGGGAGGATCGAGCTAGGGATAAGGAGAAAGAAAGGGAGCAGGCAAGAGAAAGGGAGAAAGAAAAAGAGAGAGAAAAGAGAGAACATGATAGGGAGGAGAAGGAAAGAGAAAGGGAGAAAAGGGAGAGGGAGAAGGCAGATAGAGAACGGGAGAAGAAGGAGAAGGAGGATAGAGAACGGGAGAGAGAAAGGGAAAGGGAGAAGAGAGAGCGTGACAGAGAACATAGAGAGCGGGAGAGGGAAAGGAGGGATAGAGAGAGGGAAGATAGAGAGGCAGAGAAGGAAAGAGAGAGGAATAGGAGAAGGGGGAGGGAGAAACGTCGTGAAGTGGACAGGGACAGTGATGATGAAAGGGACAATGATAGAAAGAGGCGCAGGAGAGAGGAGGATTATAGGGTTAGGGAGCGGGAAAGTAGCAGGTCGGATAGGCACAGGGAAGACAGTGATGATAGCAGAAGGAAAAGGAGTGATGAAGATTTAGATGACAATGAAAAGAGAACCCGAGAAGAGAATTTAGAGGAAGAACAACGGAAACTGGATGAAGAAATGGATAAACGAAGGAGAAGAGTTCAGGAATGGCAAGAGTTGAGACGGAAAAAGGAAGAAGCTGAAAGAGAAAAGCGAGGGGAAGTGAATGCTGATGAGCCCAAGTCCGGTAAGAACTGGACCTTGGAAGGAGAGTCTGATGATGAAGAAGCTCCTCCAACAGAGAGAGCACCGAAAGATATGGACTTGGATGATGGTGTGATGCCTAGTGGTGAAGGTAGTGACGCCATGATGGTAGATTCTGAAAATTCAACTAGGGTACCTGATATACATGATGAAGTTGAGGGCACCACTGGGGAGGAAGAAATTGACCCTTTAGACGCTTTCATGAATTCCATGGTATTGCCTGAAGTTGAGAAGCTCAACAATGTTGAGACTCCTAAGATTGAAGATAAAACTTCTGATAAGGAAGATCACAGAGATGGTAGAAGTAACGAAGAGCAACCAAAAAAGGGTAATAACAAAGCTATTGGAAGAATAATTCCTGGTGTGGATTCTGATTCGGATTATGGAGACCTTGAGAATGATGAAGCTACAATAGAAGATGAAGATGATGAAGAATTCATGAAAAGGGTAAAGAAGACCAAAGCTGAGAAATTGTCAGTGGTTGATCACTCAAAGATCCAGTACCCCCCTTTTCGGAAAAATTTTTACATTGAAGTCAAGGAGATCTCAAGGATGACATCAGAGGAGGTCGCTGCTTTCAGAAAGCAACTAGAATTGAAGATACATGGTAAGGATGTGCCAAAGCCTATTAAAACCTGGCACCAGACTGGATTGTCAAGTAAAATCCTGGATACAATTAAAAAGCATAACTTTGAAAAGCCCATGCCAATCCAAGCCCAGGCATTGCCGATTATTATGAGTGGTAGAGACTGCATTGGTGTTGCAAAAACTGGTTCTGGTAAGACTCTTGCTTTTGTTTTGCCAATGTTGAGGCACATCAAGGATCAGCCACCTGTGGTGCCTGGTGATGGCCCGATTGGGCTTATAATGGCTCCTACAAGAGAGCTTGTCCAGCAGATCCACAGTGATATTAAGAAGTTTGCCAAGGGGGTGGGTCTTAATTGTGTGCCTGTGTATGGAGGTTCTGGTGTTGCTCAACAGATCAGTGAATTAAAGAGGGGGACTGAGATTGTTGTATGTACGCCTGGTAGGATGATAGATATACTTTGTACCAGTGGAGGGAAGATAACAAATCTTCGTAGAGTTACTTATCTAGTTATGGATGAAGCTGATAGAATGTTTGACATGGGTTTTGAACCTCAGATAACTAGGATAGTTCAAAATACTCGACCAGACAGACAGACTGTACTTTTCTCGGCCACTTTCCCTCGTCAAGTTGAAATATTGGCACGGAAAGTGTTAAACAAGCCTGTGGAAATTCAAGTTGGTGGAAGGAGTGTTGTGAATAAGGACATAACCCAGTTGGTGGAGGTCAGACCAGAAATTGATAGGTTTTTAAGGCTTTTAGAGTTGCTTGGTGAATGGTATGAGAAGGGAAAGATTTTGATATTTGTCCACTCACAGGAGAAATGCGATTCCTTGTTCAAGGACTTGCTAAGACATGGCTATCCTTGCCTCTCACTTCATGGTGCAAAAGATCAGACAGATCGCGAGACGACAATTTCTGATTTCAAGAGCAATGTCTGCAATTTGTTGATTGCGACAAGTGTGGCTGCCAGGGGCTTAGACGTTAAGGAGCTTGAACTGGTAATCAACTTTGATGTGCCAAACCACTATGAAGATTATGTTCATCGAGTTGGTCGGACTGGCAGAGCTGGCCGGAAAGGCTGTTCTATCACATTTATATCGGAGGAGGATGCAAGATATGCTCCGGATCTTGTGAAAGCATTGGAACTTTCTGAGCAGGCTGTCCCAGACGATCTCAAGGCCCTCGCTGATGGTTTCATGGTGAAAGTAAATCAGGGACTTGAGCAAGCCCATGGAACTGGTTATGGTGGAAGTGGTTTCAAGTTCAATGAAGAGGAAGATGAAGTAAGAAGAGCAGCAAAGAAGGCACAGGCCAAAGAATACGGTTTTGAGGAAGATAAGTCAGACTCAGATGATGAAGATGAAGGGGTTCGGAAGGCAGGAGGCGACATCTCACAGCAAGCTGCACTGGCTCAAGTTGCTGCCATAGCTGCAGCATCTAAGGTAAGTATGGCTTCTATGCAGGCCCCGGTGTCGACGTCCCAACTGCTTCCAAATGGAGGACTGCCTATATCTCTGCCTGGTGTCCTTGGTCTAACTATACCAGGCGCAGCATCAGTTGTTCCTGGAGCTTCATTGCCTCTTGCATCAAATGATGGAGCAGCTCGAGCAGCAGCATTGGCAGCTGCCATGAATTTGCAGCACAACCTTGCAAAGATTCAAGCTGATGCCATGCCTGAGCACTATGAAGCAGAGTTGGAAATCAATGATTTTCCTCAGAATGCTCGATGGAAGGTTACCCACAAGGAAACATTGGGTCCCATATCAGAATGGACTGGAGCGGCTATTACTACCAGGGGACAGTATTTCCCTCCAGGAAAGATTCCAGGGCCTGGAGAGCGCAAACTTTACCTGTTCATTGAGGGTCCAAATGAAATATCCGTGAAGAGGGCAAAAGCAGAAGTCAAACGTGTTCTGGAGGACATCACTAACCAAGCTTCATCACTTCCGGGTACAGCACAACCAGGCAAGTACCATGTTGTTTAGCCAGTATTTGGTTTGGATTCGCATCTTCGTTTTTGATGGGGATTGGTGCTTGTACGTCATACCTAGCGCATGCTATTAAATCTGGAACCTTGTGAAGGCTCTGAGTTCTTTAAATGCATACTATGCTCGATGAAGAACAGAAATGGATTTTCATATAAATTCTTTTTGATTAGTCACTAAACTCTCATGTGGGGAGGAATGACGATCCGTCGTTTTACCTTCTCTTATTAGTCAATTGTTGTAGCTTGTATCTTAAAATACGTGAAATTTTGTTTTGTATTTTCACGACTCTTCCCCGGTTTGATTTTATCTATGTTTTTTCTCTTTTGGCTTGAGGGGAGAATCCAAGCTTTTGTGCCCGTGTTTGCAAGAGCATCTGTATACCTTTGCTCGTGTGGAAGGCTGCCCAAGAGACGGCGATCACGGTGGGGCACCAGTTCTCTCTTTGTTATTGTTGCTTTGAACTGATGAATGCAGTGTTGTTTGGTCACCTTTTATTTCTATTGGTTCCAGATGTGGGATCTGACGTAACTTAATATGTTTGTGTTTGTAGATTTTGTCGTGAAACTCCACAAGCCCTTGATTGCCCTCCGTCACAGTTCTCATCAAGCTGTTCTGCAGGACAGCCAGTGTTCTTTTTCCGTCAAAATTTTGACTCCCAATGGTTTATATGACCTTAGTTTTTTTTTTAACGTTGTTTAAAATGCATTCAATTTTCTCAGGAAAATATGGTTCCTCAAACCTACAATCTTCTTCCTCTATTGTTATGCATTAGCTGTGTGATCAGTGACTCATGTCTGTGCACATCAAATATACGCAGAAGTTGAGCCTTCAACCCCGGAAAATTCATTTGCCCAGAAATGAGAGAATGGGCCCCCTTTTTTTTGCCTCGTTTGTCCTCGTAAGTTTCAGTAGTGACCGCGGCGAATTTTGCCGAGAATTCTCCCTCATCCGATCAATACTTGGGTGGCGATGGGCATGTTCAACTGCTGATTGACAATGCATATGCAGCAGTGTTACGCTTTAGGGTGTGTTTACACCCGCCATAGCCCGTCAAACAAGAAAGAGTCGCGTGTTGCCCATGTAGGTTAGTCTCACAAGCAAAGACATCTAAGCGTATGCACATGCCCAAGCAAGAAAACAACTTCGATATGTGTGAGAAGTTACGTCATCACCAAAATATGGTTTGTAACCAAACTTGATGTACAAGTAATTCAACCATTTTAACGAACAACGTTAACCCAGGAAGACAGTTGTTGGGATTGTGCAAGTGGTTGCTTAACTGGAATGAAGTGGGAAGATTGGTAACTCCAGGAACCGTCATGAAGATTGTGCAAACATAGGATGGTAAACAACCGTCAAAGTTCAGCTATAAAAGAGATAGTTGTGAAGTGTTAAAGGACAACATTCACTCAACTGCAACCAGTTATTAAAATTATAATCCGATCATCCGTGATCACTATCTAGTCTCCTACTCTTACACTGTAGCAAGGGAGATAACTTAGGACTCCTCTCACTGCTTCCTGTTGCAGTGACATTCCAGACTACTATTTACTCCGATCAAAGTGAAGATCTTGCCACCGGCAAGGAAGTCTAGGCCGCCCCTATCTCCTGATCCTGTACTCCAACTACGGCTACAGTATTAAGAGTAGCCGGTACCAAAGCTCTCTTTTGTAAATCTGGGTGAGTAGCCGAGTGTCGGATAAATAGTACTCCTGGGTGAATCCCCAAATCAACTTTACTATTAGATGCCCCCTATATCCCTACCTTATACTCTGATCACGGCTATAAGGCAAGGGGAGGCCGGTACTACTAGTATTGTTGATATTCTTTTATTTTATTTCTTTTGTGTTATTTGGAGGCTTGTTGTAATCAACGGTTGTGTTTTCAACGACCGATATCTGAATATAATACTTCATTGTTGCCATTTGTCGTTTTCAAACACGAATAAGAACCCAAACGAAGACCAAACCTCTAGTTTTCATTCTTTCATCTGCCCACTTTTATTTTAGGTGACTTATAGTACGGTTAGACCGATTTCGGTTTAGACCTGAAACAGGTGCCCGGGATCATGACCTAACCCGAATTACGTATCGACAGATACTGGCATGCTCGCACACATACACATCACCCCTACCGCCATGTGTTGAGCTAAGTCCAATTTGGGAGGAACAGGGTGGTTAGACGTTAAATTTTGACCCTAATTCCATTATAGTGTTCGATTGGTTTGATTAATTGGAATTAGAGTTTAGAATTCTAATTCAAAGTCCAATTCATTGGAATTTGATAGAATTGAAATTCTTCTAATTGTATGACGAGAAAATTGAAATTTAGAATTGGAAATTATAAAATTTTATAAACCAATGAATTTAACTTCAATTCCAATTCATCAAACCAGTCGACCCTAAATTTGGAAACACGGAACATAGTTGGGCAAAATTAGGATACATTTTATTACCTAAAAGGATGCACTTTTAACACTCAGCTTTCATCTCACGAAAGGTACCATTGCCGTGAGCTTGATATTATAGAGTTTCTTCTCTTTAAAATAACACTAAGCTTCCTTTTCATTTGGTTGGTTGTAACATATATATTCTGTATAACAAGTGACAACGAATTTGATGAGTTTTATTAGTTTTAAATCATTTTAGCCTTATGAATTTAATAATTGAGGGAGATGATTCTTTATCTTAATTAAAAAGGTTACATCCTTTTACCATTATATAAGTTGAAGTATAATTCCTCATTAAAGTTATATATTTGATAATTTTTATAATTTAAAAAATTATATTGATTTTGATAATTTAATTAATAAAGGTGAAACAATTCAAACAATTAGAATTTTGAAATATCAATTCAACACCTTGAGGTTTGCTCTGCGTAACGGTCTCCTTCTATTCTAGAGGTTTGATCAATAAAATTATAGTTGAAAAAATATTAACTGACAAATTGGCCCCTCATATTTGACCAACATATTTAAGCAATGAAGATAAAGAAATGGCGCAAGAAAAGATAGCATGCACTGGGCATTATCCATCATTCTATATCCTTCTCCACTTGAACCTGTTAAGAGGCCTCATTGTATTTTAGGTATGATTTGGCACCTTCTCATGGAGCTTAGGAGATGGTGATCCTATTTAGGAGTTACTGTAGGCAGTTGATTTACATAAAAGAAGCACGAAAAGCTCACAGTCATAGCAATTTTGAGAAACTACTCATCAAAGTTAACCCATGCAACATTTGCGTAGTTTCTTGCAAACAATCCATTTCTATATCTTTGTCCTGCAAAGATTTGATGGGGTACGCAGAAGTTAATCGTCAACTTTTAGAATTTCGGTTGAGAAAGTTTCTTCCCCACTATCACTTGGAAAAACATTGATTGGTATTTCAAATCTTGTTTTGGTTCTTTCTTTGCTTGTTTAGCTTATGATGTTAATATTTTGTTTGCTTCGCCGAGTGATAATTTCTTTTTTACAGATTCACACAATAAATCGAATATTTACGAAAAAGTTAGTTGATTACTTGATGCATTCACTAAAGCCTCAGGTAGAGGGCATGGTGTCCAAACATTCGAATTTGGCATTTGGTTTCAAATCTCAATCTAAGCTCCAAGATATACGCTGCTGTAGGTCTTGTGTGCCTGGCATTCTTCTGATCTAGTAATATATCTCATTTCAATGAAGTTAAAATTTTCATGGATGGATAACCTGCCAGGGTTCAAGGTTGCCTAGGGAGAAACTTGGGATAAACTACAGACTTGGATGACTTGAAATTTGTTAAAGCCCTTGGTTGGAAGATCTGTTGATCCAACGGTGAAATACATGTCCACATAGGTGCATGAAACCTACGTGTACACACTCTCCACCGTTGGACCAGCCGATATGATCTCAACTCGGATGCCCTAGGTTCAAAACTTCCTCCGCGTGTTACCTGATTTGAGGGTATGTTCATGCATTTGGGGTTTACTCCCCTGGGGTGGGTCCAAATGAAAATGTGTTTTGCCTTTTTGGTTTTTTTTTTTGTTTTGTTTTGGGAACCTTTTGTTGCTAAATCAAGTACTTAAGAAAATACAGGGTGGGTCTAATAGGGGCGCTGCCTAGGGAATCTGTATACGTTTGTTTTGTTACCTGATCTTCGTTGATCGACGGTCAAACTTCAAGAATGGACGGTATTATTATGAAAATCTAAAAGAAGAAAAGTGTTATTTTCGGAAAAATAAAGGAGGTATGTGTAATTTTATCAAATATGATAGATCATCTTTGATCGAACAGTTGCTGAGCTTCATTTCCCTGCTTTTCTAAAATACAGGATAATTGCCCTAGAATCCACCCGGCTCGACTCTCCCTGGTCTCTCCTTCTCTTCCACACCCCATTTCTGCAACTCTCCGTTTCAAAGCAATATCAGGAAAAACCGTGAATCTCAACAGAATGAGACCCTGAAAACCACATTCTAAAAGCTTTGGTGCGCTAAAGTCCTTTTTCTATATCCTTCTTCTCATCTTTACATCCGAAGAAACCCTAGGAACCCCATGTTGCCTTTCCTTCTTTGATTTTATCCCCCAAAATATTTCTTGTCCTTCTATATGTGTTTCTATTGTTGTAAACATAAAAGCTCGAAACTCTTGCTTTGCTGACGAATCTTTATTCGCGGCTTTCTTCTGCTGAAGATCCGATTGAGTTCATCTCCGGAGAGATCACTGTGGTGTCGATTGATATGATGGTCAGTTCTTCTCTTTCTCCTGATGTCAATTTTACATAGCGCTTAGAATTACTTTTATCAATTCAGGATTTATAGAGGGATATTTTTCCGGTTTTTGTGTGAGAGAGAGCGCTCATCCATGGAGTTCGAACCGTTGAACATGGAGCACGAGGTGATGGAATTTGATATGGGATTGGGAGACGACGCCGTAGATATCGAACATCCTGTCGACGAAGACGAGATGGTGGAGAATTCTGGTGGTGGGGAATTGTACATTCCTGATGGAGATACAAATCTTGAGCCTTACGAGGGAATGGAATTTGAATCTGAAGAGGCCGCCAAGGCTTTTTACAACTCTTATGCTCGCCGCGTGGGGTTCAGTACCCGTGTCAGCATGTCCCGACGATCGAGACGAGACGGAGCTATCATTCAGAGATCCTTTGTATGTGCTAAAGAAGGTTTTCGAAGTGAGAAAGAGAGACCTGGCCGTGAAGTCAAGGTCAAGCGGCCACGAGCTGTAACCAGAGTAGGTTGCAAGGCCATGTTGGTCGTCAAGATACAAGATTCGGGGAAGTGGGTTGTTTCTATGTTCGTCAAGGAACATAACCATGAGCTTGTCCCGCCTGATAAGGTGCACTGCTTGCGGTCTCACAGGCACGTCTCAGGTTCTGCAAAGTCATTGATTGACACTCTACAGGGCGCTGGGATCGGACCCAGCGGGATTATGTCCGTATTGATTAAAGAATATGGTGGAATTAGCAATATTGGATTCACCGAGCGTGACTGTAGGAATTACATGAGAAGCAGTCGGCAAAGGACCCTAGGAGGAGACACCCAGCTCCTCCTGGACTATTTGAAGCACATGCATACTGAGAACCCTGCTTTTTTTTATGCCGTTCAGGGGGATGAGGATCAGTGTTTGAGCAACATCTTCTGGGCAGACCCAAAGGCGAGGTCGAATTACACTTACTTTGGTGATACGGTTACCTTTGACACAACATACAGGTCAAATCGGTATCGTCTGCCCTTCGCACCCTTCACCGGTGTAAACCATCACGGACAGCCTGTGTTGTTTGGTTGTGCTCTTCTAGTAAATGAATCTGAAGCATCATTTATTTGGCTATTTCAGACATGGCTTGCAGCAATGTCTGGTCGCCCTCCGGTCTCAATCACTACTGATCATGATCGGGTGATTCGATCAGCCATCACACAGGTATTCCCTGAAACTCGTCACCGTTTCTGCAAGTGGCACATCTTTAAAGAAGCCCAGGAGAAGATGTCACATGTGTTTTCTGAACATCCAAATTTTGAAGCAGAGTTCCATAAATGTGTGAACCTGACTGAGTCAACAGAGGAATTTGAATCTTGTTGGTCAGTCCTCACTGACAGGTATGATCTTAGGGAGAATGAATGGCTCCAAATAATATATAATGCTCGTCGGCAGTGGGTCCCTGTATACCTGCGGGATACGTTCTTTGCTGAAATGTCTATAACCCAACACAGTGATAGTATGAACTCATACTTTGATGGGTATGTCAATGCATCAACCACTCTACAGCTGTTTGTTAAGCAGTATGAGAAAGCTCTGGAAAGTCGTTATGAGAAGGAAGTGAAGGCAGATTATGATACCATGAACACTGCCCCTATTCTGAAGACCCCATCCCCCATGGAGAAACAAGCAGCTGAGGTTTACACAAGAAAATTGTTTATGAAATTTCAAGAGGAGTTGGTTGAGACACTGACTTTCATGGCAAGCAAAGTCGAAGATGATGGAGCAACTACCACATATCGAGTAGCAAAATTTGGGGAGGATCATAAGGCTTACTTTGTGAGGTTCAATGTTCTTGAGATGAAAGCTACATGTAGCTGCCAGATGTTCGAGTTTTCAGGCGTTTTATGTAGACATGTGTTGACAGTCTTTAGAGTGACAAATGTCCTTACACTTCCATCGCATTATATCTTGAAACGTTGGACGAGAAATGCCAAGAGTGGTGTAATATTGGAAGAACGTGCGAGTGATCTGCTAAATAGTTGTAGAGAATCACTTACTGTCCGTTATAATAACCTACGGCATGAGGCCCTTAAGTATGTAGATGAAGGGGTGAAAACTGTAGACGTTTACAATGTTGCTATGGGTGCTTTACAAGAGGCCGCAAGCAAAGTTGCTCTTGCCAAAAAGAATGGTGGGAGAATTCCTATAATCAATGGAAGTAACATTGGAACTGGTGCAAATTACAACAATGGGGATCATGAATGGGGTTTGCGGCAACCTCTGTCTGCGGTCAGTTCTGTCTTGTATTTATTTGTTTTTTTCCTTTTTGGTCCTTTGCTAGTATTTTTCTACTTTTAACTTGCATATAAATTGCTTTCAAGATTTCCTTTTCTTTTCTTGCCTTCTAATTTGTCTATTATTTGAATGGCAATCTAATTTGCCTTTTCTTTTCTTGCTTTTTTGTTGCTAGGTCTATTGATTATAGGATTTTGCTTACATGATTTCCTCCTTTTCTATCTACTAATGTATGCTTGGTTTTGAATTGTGGCCTATGTTGTTATTGATTATAATAAGTACAGATCATACGTAGCCCTATGCTGTTACATGGAACAGAAGTTCTATGTGATTGGGATCTTTGTTGTGTTTGTTTTTGTAAATATAAAAGTTCAGGAAGCATTTCTTGTTTCCTTTTTTATTCAAGACAGGAATGGAAGATTTATGGTCATTTGAAAAAAAACAAAAAAAGCGAAACGCACAATATGTCATCAGCTTCTTACGGGTGTCTAGGAATGTTAATTCAAAAGCTATCTGCTTTTGCTTTGGAATGTTAAGTAACAAAAAGTTGTTCTGGTCTTGGGTCTCACTGGATTTAGACATGGGTTTTTCTGCCTGGTTTAGCAATGATACTGTGATACAGAATGTACAGCCCGAGAGGGTACCATTTGAATAGGAACATAGAGAATATTTTGACCCATAATGGATTTTGTCACATTTAATACAATCTGATTTGTTTTTAAATTTTTTAGTTTTATACAAGAAAGATGTTATATTTAGGGGATTCGTTTTCCCTTTTCCATAGTGTGACAGATTTTTGGAGCTGACATTTAGTATGGCCTCAATCATCTGACATTCATGAAATCTGTGTCATACCAGAGTTCTAGTTTTAGTGTATCTCACCGGTTACACAGCCTCACGTGTAATATATTTTTCAGAGATTTAGGTAATATTGACGATTGATAAGATAAGGGTATACCATTAACTATACAATTTTGCTCTCCATCTCTGATAATAAGGACTTTTGTTTTTTAGGGTTTAGTCCCGCTTATCAATCATATGACCACTTGTATTTCCCCATGGTGCATATCATTCTTATAAGATTAACTATCTGGAGAATTCATCATAATGAAACTATTTTACAAATAGTCATCATTTATTTTGCTAATAAATTTTCAAGGATGTAATGTAAGTTGTTTATATTTTGGACCAAAATATTAATTTTTTGAGATATATGTGAAATTAATGTAAGGGAGATATGAATAATGGGTTTTGAGATCCCTTACGTCATAGAGCTGATGATGTGGATGGAAAGGGAGTCATATTCACTGACATGTCAGGTTGTTTCTTGGTTGAATCAGAATTCCTGCGTCTGGGATACTTGTGCTTTGTTGCTTTATGACATTTTCAACTTCATTTTGTAAGGTTCAGACCATGAAATGATGCAATGTGTGAGGTATACGGTTTAAATTTATATGCATATGATCTGCCTGTGTGTTTCCATAGTGATTAAACAAGTGTGTGCACCACATTTGCAGGATGAGAAGGACAAGAAAATTCAAGAGCTATCCCTTGAGCTGGAGCGTGCAAATCGAAAATGTGAAGTGTATCGAGCGAACCTGCTTACTATTTTGAAAGATATTGAAGAACAGAAGCTACAACTCTCAGTTAAAGTTCAAAATATTAAGCTCAACATGAAAGACTGAGTCTAGAGGGATAGGAAAGTCTTGGCAAATAGGTTGTTTGTTTTTTCCATTCTCTTTTCATTTCTTTTTCGCCCTTCCCTTTAGTAGCTGGGAAGTCTTGACTACAGAAGGATAAAGAGAGTAAAGGGTTAAACGTATCATATGTAAGATATGTATTTTGCTTCTGGTTTGAATTGATGTTTAGTTTCTGGGGTTCTTAAGGGATTTCTCTGTAATTTGGGATGGAAAGTGGTTAGTGAACTCTATACAAAAATCTGCATAAATATGGCGACTTGCGATCTGAATAATGCATTCTGATCATCAAACTGTTTTGATCAATTTTCGTAATATCGCTAAGCATTTATATTGGGTACGCATCTGCTAGTGGTAATCTAAGGTAACTAGTTGCTGTTTAGATGGCCATTGAGATTTTACGACAGGTCACCGGCATTACATAATGCCAAAAAGATGGGACTGTAAAAGCCTAAGGCTGAATGCTTCTCTATCACCCTTGGCCTTGGAGAGGTTCGTCCCGCAGATTGAAATTTGTCAATTGCTATGCAACTAGTTTTATCTGTTGATTTTGATGTTCTGAAATACGAAGTCGTGATCTTACAATGAAATATCTGTATCCGTTGTTTAGATTGTCTGCTTAGGTTTGCATTCGCCGGTTAAGATTATTAATGGATCATAAGTAATTAGGGCTGTGACAATCCAAGCCGCATCCTCCTAACAGCGAGTAAAACGGGCATGCATAGCTCCTGGTTTGCCACTCGAAAACTTTCCGAAAACTTTCGTAGCTGACACAAAGATCACTCCCCTTCGTCGTGAGGAGGAAAGTGGTACATCTGGCCTGGGCATAAGCGACAATCAAAAGCCTCGTCACCTTTACTTGTCTAAATTGAATTGAGGTAGATCGATAAGCCATGACGGGCAAAGAACGAATAAAGCGGAGACGGCAATCTTAAAAGAGACAGAAGGTCTGTTCTTCACTGAAAAGCAAGCATACAGTTCCAGCCTCCTGCCTCGTTTAGCCTTCCTAGCTAACTAACTAGTTTTGAAAATTTCGATTGATTCAAAATTCAGATGAAAAGCGTAATCATCTGAAGAAACCGTGATCTCTTCATAACTAATACATTTCAGAAGATCATTATTGCTCAACTGTTTTAGACTTCCAAGTCATAACATGTCAAAAGAGAGGAAAATTTCTTCGAGGATATGACAAATCTCATGAATTATATCAAAGCGCGTTTCATAGACATCCTTTTATATCAGTCATATCAATTTTATATACAATGTTTTACTAACGTTCGCCATCTATTTTTGTTCCTTCATGGAAAGTTTGTTCCTGTTATCTTTCAACAAGCTAAAGCAATTACTTCCGAAACTCACAAACCCAAGGCACAAACCCTTTCAATTACTACAGCTTTCATCTCCAGTTTACTGAGGTCCAGAGAGGAAGGAAATACTCGGTGAGGTGGGGGGATTAAAGCAGTTGGTTGAAGCAGATCAAGAAAGAAATCAGTAAAAGAGCTGGCCTTGTATCCCCATTAATTGCTTTTCCTCCTTTTCTGGATACAACTTTCCATATGTTGGAAACTCATCGAAGATTCATCTTGTTTTACAACTTCTTCAAATCAACCAAATTAACAACCAATAATGACCATAGGAAGCACATATGGATGAAGAGAGAATGGCTGCAGAAATGCCGATTCTGGCCCAGCTCAAAGTATCCGCAACTGCAGATCTGGATGGCCAACCCTAGCTTTGTGCCTTTCAAAGAGATCTCTAAGGGCCTCAACAAATTGTCTCTGTATTTCATTGACCTGCAAAAATAAAGCTGATAAAATAATTAAAATAAACTTGATCTGAATTCCTATTCATTTAAGATATCTTCCAACCGCTCATTACAAAATGTTGGATACTCATATTCACCCTCCACAACAACATGCGAAGTTGAACAATCCATGACCTGAGGACTCACTCTCTCTCAAACACCACCCACACCACCCACCCACCCCACCCCACCCCAAAGAAAAAGCAAAAAAAAACACAAAACACACCCTTCTTTCTCTCTTTCTTAACGTGGTATTAGGGGATTTATCAAGGTATGAAGCCAGCAGTGACCCTCATTTACTTAGGCTTGGCACTGAAAATGCACAAAAGATATAGAAATTGTCTTCACTGATTATACAAACTCAAAGGCCAGCATGAGAATTCTAATTTGCTAGGAGGAGGTGAATCAAAAGCATAGATTTCTCCATGATAATGTATCATGTAAGAATTATAATGACAAAAACTATAATTACAGAGAAAGAAGAAAAAATATTCACGTCACAATTTAGCAGGGATCAAGGAACATCCATACCTCTTCTATGGTGGGTTGTGGATTTTTTTTGAGTTCAATTGGTCGACCCACCACAATATTTATCGGCTTCTGATAAGGTAGTGGTGATCTGAAGAAACAGGAGAAACATGAGCCAGGTAACAAACATTTCTAGAAGTCCTGTCTATACAAAGTTACATGTTGATAACCAAGACTTCTCGCATGTGGCAATAAAGGTCGCAGGCTCAAAGGACTTTGCTGCTTCACATATTTTTTCTGATCCACATGCAACCATGATTTTAAATCTCCCAGTAGAAACTTCTAAACAGAGTCCAAATATAATATATTGCCAGTTATGGTATGACAGAGTTGCCAATATGGTCAATGTAGAACCGTCATCCACCTTCATGTGGCAAGAGAGGGCTCCTTATGGGCATGACACACAAAAAATTCAAACCAGCCATAGGTACCGCACAGAAAAGTGCAATCGCCAAAATAGTGAATGTGAAATGATCCTTACCCCTCCATATAGCAAGATAAGGACACAAAAAAAATTCAAACCAGTCATAGGTACCACACAGAAAAGTGCAATCATCAAAATAGTGAATGTCAAATGATCCTTACCCCTCCATATAGCAAGATAAGGACTGTGTATGAACGTAACATGTACAGGCACCCTTGTCTCTTCACTAACATATGGACCAGCTTTTGGGTTGATGGTATGGATCAGCCAACATGTGCCAGTCCTGAGGATAGGCCAATACTAATGGCCCATAAGACTTTTAACAAGTTGGATTTTAAAAGGCCATTACTCTTTCCTAAGCAAATACTACTCTCCACTAAAACTTTTGATATTTCAAAAGTGATCGAGACATTGTTCTCAAAGAATAGGTGGAAATACGGTCTTGATGACAAATAAATTTAGGATATGATTAAATTAGACAGTAAAAAAGAAACACAGAATCTATTACATACCCAAACAATCCCCAGTAGGCAATTGGGGTAAACTTGATAGCTCTGGCAAACTTGAGGTATAATTTACCACTGGGCTTCCACCACTTGTAGACGTCTGACTGTTCTTAGCATAATTGACAAGAAAAAAAAAATATTTAATCCTTTTGGTACAAGAACATGCATACATGCATTCAGATTCAAATTCAAGTAATTTAGAAAATGTACACAGAATGAAAATGTACATTTGAATACAAATGTAAGAATGAAAGTAATTTAAAAGGTTCAAGTATGCACACAGAATATCCAGTGGAAGACACACCAAATCAATTGGAGTCACTATGGTGAACATCAGTGCAGGCATATGAAAAAATTCAAAGCAAATATAGATATCAAGTGGGAATCAAGTGGGCATCCTCTCCTACTCTCAGTTCATCAAACCCACCAGCACCTTTGGTCCTGACACATGGTTGTTGAAGAGTATTTCGGTTTTGCAGGAAAAATGAGTCCATTCCTTTGTAACGAGTAGTTAAAAACACCCATGTGCACCATGTCTCAGCACTGCAGACAGCATGATCTGAAGCTATTGGAAAATAATGCAAGCCAGTATACTCATTCTCCAATATATGGCCAGAACTTGCACACAAGTAAAGGTTACAAAAATGTGCCATCCCACCAGAAATAGCAAACTAAATTTTGTACTCCTTAAGCGATATAGAACACCTCAAATTTACGGTCCAAGTATGTAAAATTATGAAATTCATATCTAAGCATTGGCTGAAATCAAAGTGAAGACATAATTACCAATGCAGACAGCATTCATCAATGCATGTGAAGATGAATGATTCACATACCATACCTGACCAAAGCCAAAAACTGGAACCAGAGGACAGCCCATCTCCATAGCTATGCGAACAAATCCTTTTCTCGCCTTGAGGAAGGCAATCTACAAAAGCCAAAGCCAAATTTATAATCCTCAAGGGCAAGAAACTTGCACAAAACAAAACAAGAAAGAAAGAGAGAAATGAAGGACAGTAGGAGAAAATTTTCTACATTGCACTTTTAAGATTTTTGTTATAATCTGCAGATTATATAGTTCCTGACAAAGGAAGTTATAGGTACAGGATTCATATTTGCCGACCCAAACTAATTAGGATAAGGGATTTATTAATTGTTACTATCATTATTACTAGGTACCTTGCAGTTGTAGAAGTCACAAGGCACTGAAAGATGATTCAAAATCCAAGTCGCCAAGTCAAGGGCCTGTTGGAAGCTCCTTGATTAAAGACCTTTAAGAAATCACAAAATGGCTATGTTGCATGGACTTCTTGTGTCCTAGAGTATTCAAGACGATGTGACGAGACACCCACCTGGGTATGGAATCAACGTCAGATGCTTCACGGCTGTCTTCTTCTTCTTTCCTTTTTTTTTTTTTTTTTCACTATTTCCATTATCTATAACTTCATTATACACTACATATGAGGATCACACAATTTTAACACCTAGATACACACCCACACCTAAGTCCATTTAACATAGAAAAGCGACAAGCTTACCCAAAAAAAATAAAAAAGGTTCAAAGATGTAGCAAAGAGGTATCAAGGTATCAAACTATAAATATCGGGAGCTTGTAGTCTGGGCTTTTGAACATTATGTATCGTTGAAGAAAATATTTCTCAGTATGGCTAAATATATGCAACAAATATATAAGATTATTATTGTTAAATAACAATTGCACCTAGTATCCTCTTGAAGGGATTACCTTAAAGGATTAGTGTATTGATATTAGCTTATATTTGTTAATCCAAACAGTATCAATATATTTTGTGGAAGCAAAATTATGAAATGGAGGACTGATTTGAGCATGCAAGAAACCATTGATAGGATTGTTAAAGGATATGGGATACAACATAGGGAATCCACAACTCCAGGTGAGAGTGCAAAAATTGAGCACGAGAAGAGGCTTGGGAATTAATTGGTTTAGGATGGTAGGACTGGTGGAGACCCAGGAATCCCACAGCTAAGCATGATCAATAGGAGGAAGCACAAAATAGGAATTACTATAACTAGCTAAGGGTGCATAATCAAGGAGGACTATAATGTTGGGACTTGGACATTGTTGAATTTTAGACTCATTTTGTTTCAGTACAGCTTATTATATATGTATATACAAATGGAAGATAAAGCTTTTATATATATCTTTCAAAATAAGAAAATAACTCCACAAAATGTTGTAGATCATATCATAGGTGATAGATTAAACTTTCAGGCATGGTTGCCAAAGGATGGGACATAAAAACAGACCTCAGAACCATGCTCCATAAGAGATGTCTCCCGCACACCACCTGGCACTATGATGCAACTATAACCAGCTGCCAAGAGCGAGGTAAAATTCTTCTTTGTTGCAGAAGTAAGGCCCAGCCATGTCCATACATGTCTCAAGAAAGGGGTGTAAAACACCTGTTCCCCCAAATGTCAAGAAGCTTAAAGGATGGACAGAGGCTCTTCGATAAATAAATGGTTAAGGTTATTAAATCTTACAGCGCTGCTCGCAAGGACCTTGATCTTTGGAAGAGGCATGAAACCCGTAAGATCGGCAAGCGCAATGACACCAATCGGTAAAACGGAATGTGGTTCATACCCAAAAACTGCAAAGACATATAAAGACTGATAAATGTTCAAATTAGGAAGAAAGTAGTAAAATTGCTTTCCTAAATTGACTGCACAGTCAGATCAAATGCATAGATACCTTTAGGTAAATATACAAGAATACTTATGCTTGCTAGTGATCAGGTCCTTAAAGAGCTAAAAGAAAGCGATACAGCTTTTCGCAAACATGTCAATAGCAGAATTAGGCATGTATGATATTGAGGTCATATACCCAGTACACTGAAGTTATACTAAAGGTAACCAACTCAGACAACCCGAGAAAGACTAGTTCAAGCGTCAAGCTTCATTTTAAGTGTTAAAAGCAATGTTAAGTCAACTAGTATCGCTGAGCTATGGATTGTCCATAAATTATGGCATGACAGTTGAGGGTGGAAGATTCGGTAAGATCAAAATACGTAGACCAACCAAGTAGAAGACATACAAAAACTTGTCGGAAAACCATTGGACATACAGTAACAACAGAGGAAGAGAATCCTGGCAAAAAAAAGAGAAGGAAAAGCTCCAAAAAGGGAGTTACCATAGGCTTGATTTGGATGAAACGCTTTAATATCTTCCACATGTAACGTCACCGGAAAGTACCCACACGCGTGTTTGCAAATATACCTGTAAACCCATTAAATTTTTACGGTACAAAACATTTACAGAGAGAAGCTAAAGAAATCTGACAAATAAAGATAAGGGTTCCCGGAAAGGGGAAAAAGGTCGAAACCAAAACTTTCCAACCTTGCCAATTTTCGCCCCAATCTGCTTTGGTCGTCGATGGGAATCACCATTAAAAATAGAAGCAATCCAAATACCCTGTAATATATATAGAATAAAAGTTTATTTAAAAGAAAAAAGTGAAAACATTCAAAGGGTAAAGGGAAGGAGAAAATGGGATGAAAAAGGGAAGGGCAGACGGTAGAAAGGAGAAGGCTTGATTACGGACGCGAAGGCAAGGGAAGCAGGAAGTAAGAAGAAGGCCGTTAAAACCAGCGCTACGATGAAATGTATGCAACCAAGCCAGACGACGACGGCAGCTACGGCGTGAACAATGGAACCTTTCGCTCCCCTGAATATCGTCGGTTCGTCAACCGTGGATTCGGATAGTCGACGGATTCCATTGGTCTCCTCCATGAAGCAGCCAGACGAAAATAACGAAAGAAACAATCAGGAATCGAGAAAGAGAAGGGACCATAAAACTCTCCTATGCACTCTGTACAGTGATTTCAAGTTCCAAGCACCCGTCGTCTTCGCAGTGGGCTGTCGCTGCACGTTCAACGTGGCGAGATCTTACGGCACCATTGATACGCGTGAACTTCTAGCATTGGCGGCCGGAAAAGGACCAACTTTAAGGTGCTCTCTAGAAGGAATATCCTAGTCGTCCACTCCAGAACAATCCCAACGGTTGGCCTAATATAAACAAGAACAAAGCTTTAATAGCGTTGAGTACAAGATTTCATCCCTCCCTGTAAACAAGTACAAGATTAAAGATTTATTTCGTCTTCCATGTCTTTGGTTATCGGCATAAGAAGACAACGCAGGAAAGTAGAAGAGTATAGTTTAAATCGTCCTCGGAGTCTCAAAGTCTCAACGACAAGTTACATCATATAGTGATGTGCAAGTCTCATCATGAGTATTAATATTATACATGTAAGAGGTGAATGTTTATTTTCTTATTTTCATTTCAGTTGCTTTCAAATATTTTCTTTAATCATAACAAATTTATTTTATGATATCTTTATAATTATAAACATCAAAAGGTACTATTTTTTATAAGTTTCTTTTAAAGAAAGTAAGGGTTGAAATCTGGTTAAATCGTTTGTTTTGACATTATTCTCTCCACTTCGGTTTGTAGATCACCTACTAATTCATGGCATGTATATCTTATCTACCCTTGCCAATTTGTGTTTGGCGTTGCCTTTTTGCTTTTGTTATCTCTTTATTTATTTATTTAAAAAAAGTCAAGCTTTTAACAACAAAAAGCATGTTTGGTTAGCAATTGTGTTTGCTTGTTATGTTCGTGGTGTTGTGGAAAAAGGGGTGATAGCGATGGTGGTGGGAATGGTGAGCACTAAGGATGGGTGATACTTATAGGATGGTGCATGGATGTAGTAGCATGTGGGAGTCTAGCAGTGGGTGGATAATTGGTATTAGAAGCAATAATGTAAAAAAAAAAAGAACAAAAGATAGAAAGAAATAAATTTTTATTTCTCATGTGACGCAAATTGATTCTTTTTTGTTTCATGAGAAGCAAAAATAATTACTAACCAAATATGCTTTTTACGTAAGCTTGATTTTTGCTTAAATAAGCAAAGAAACGAGAGCAAAAACGATACCAAATGCAGACCCCACTACCACCCCCACCACCATGACTCACCACCTACCCACCACGGTCACCACCACCCACACACCACTACTACTACTACCATCCACCATCTCATTATTATTATTATTATTACCACCATCACCACTACCACTCACCCACCTATCTCCACCCACCACCACCTAGAGATGCTCGTGTAAGAAAGTCCAGGAGGAAATATATTGAAAGGCATAAAAAATCAAGAGGATAACCTAAAAGGATATGGATTGGATTAATAAAACATGACCTACGTAAACATAAATTAAATGAATATATGATTTTTGATAGAACTAGATGGTTAAGATTTGTGTCATGGACTTCACTTTTGTTGAGAATCGGTAGACCTTGAGAAACACAAAAGCCAAATGCGACATGAATACCAATAAAATAGTAGACCTTGGGAAATGCGAATGCATTTCCACTGGTCCGAGAATTTGGTTGTATTGTAATCAAGGTTTCTAGACCGAGATCGGGGATTGGATCGGTCCGACCTGATCCCGGTACAAAGTACGATTTTAAAAATTAAAAAAAAGAATTTTTAAAAATAAAAAAAAAGAAAATTCATTTATAAATGTTATAAATTATAGATGATTGATATAAGATATAATAAAGTTGAAAACCTATGTTAAAATGTCAAATTATAACATATAATTTGATATGTTATAATTATAATAAATAGTATGTTATTTTTTCTAATTTGACATATAATTTAACATTATACGTTGTTTTAAATATAATTTGACATTTATCAAATTATATGCTATGATAAGTATAACATATAATATCAAATTATATGTTATATGTTACTTTTTTTGATAATATAATTTGACAAATAATGATATATTATAATATAAAGATATAATTTGATATTATAATATATAATATCAACTTTATTATATTTATATTAATCATCTATAATTTTTAACAATTATAAATGGATTTTTCCTTTTTTATTTTATTGGTAATCTTGCCCAGTTCAAATTATTTTACTAACTATCACTACTGTTTTGACGGAAACTTCAATGAAAGAGTGTTATTTTGACCCATACACAAATCTCAAGGGGGGAAAGTGTTATTTCAGAAACCTCAAGGGAGGTAGGTGTAATTATAGCATACCTCAAGGAGGTAAGTGTAATTTACCCAATAAAATACCGTAAGAGATTTCATTAAAAAAGTGCAGCCCATTAAAGTTACGAAAGCGTTTTAAAAGACAAAGGAGTAGAGTTTAGCCATTTGGCCTCATGAACTTACAATTTATGTTGAATAAAAAAAAATTATTAACACAAATGAGAATACACATCGAATGCTGGAGAAAAGTGTAAAATTGAATTTTCTTCACATGATAATTGAGTAGTAGATATTCACGAGCTGTTTAAGTTTGAAGAAATATTAAGTTTGAAGCTTGCAATAGGTGAAAACAAAACAAAAGTTAACTTAGACTAGAAACTGTTGAAATTAATGTTTTAGTTCATGTACATATAAAGTGACAAGTTTACCACCAATTAATATTTTACATTTTGTAATCCATAATTTTAATTTGTACATGGGATGCGAACCTTAAATATATAACACTCACATTTCTGCGAGCCTCTATGACTAAATTGTAAGATCCCAGGTACAAGCATTGCATTTTTTTGTGTTATGTGACTTGGGCCTCTAAGGTTAAGCCTTAAGGGATTTATGTTAAGATCTGCCTCGAGGCAAACTTCGTGGGCAGAGATCTTACTTGCCTCTTAAGACATTGGCAGGAAACATGACCGCAAGACAGACACTAATTGAACAACTGTGAAACATATATCTGATGGATTTTTTTGTGTGCTCCTGTCTCCTGCATTTCCTTGCAGATGTTAGCATAATGTTAGGTGGTAGTGGAGTTAACGTGGGTGGTAACTCTCTGACAAATCTTCCCTGTTGTATTTTCAGTTTTGTCCTCTTCATTGTTATTTGATTCATACGCATAACAGAACATTTTTTTTTCTTAAGCTAGAATATTGTTTGTGGTGATGGTTGTCCATATCCTGGGGAAACTTTATCTTTGTGAAGAGTGAAAATTGGAAATATTATATCTAGGTATATGAGTGTGCGTGGTCTTGTGTTACTGCTTTTGAACAACTGTTATTTCTTCCTGTATCCGCAGGTGATATTTCCTTGTCTTTTCATATTAGCTAAGTAAAACATGAAGGATTCGTTTTGTTTCCCCAGGTTAGGAAGGTGGATATGCTTGAGGGTGTGACTGTTCTCCGATTTGACAAGGTTAAGGATGAATTGGTATTGGATGGGAATGATATTGAGCTGGTATCTCAATCTGCAGCCTTGATGAACCAGGTATTGCTTTATCATTTTCCCTTTTAGTCATTAATGGTTCATTGTAGTCATCTATTTTCTTGATGAGCCTATTTTTCATTGTATGGTGGTGGACAGAAATGCCTTGTGAAAAATAAGGATATAAGAAAATTTCTCGATGGTATATATGTCAGTGAGAAAGGAACAGTGGCTGGTGAAGAGTGATGAGGAGGGGTGCATTATTGACTAAATCTTTACTTTGTTTCGGATGTTTGTCTAGACTTCTTCTAAAACCGTTTCTTTGGGTATCTTGCTTTTTCTTTCTTTTACAGATGTCTTAGAAATGGGACGGAGGATCAACACAATTTTGATATTGGTATATGTGTCATTGGAAGGAAACAATGGCTGATGAAGAGTGGTAAGGTAAAGTGGTGTAACTACTAGTAAATTTGTTAGTATAGTTGATGGTTTGTCCTTTTTATTTTTTTACTTTTGGTTTTATTTTTCAATTTTATATATTTTTTTCAAAATTATTTTTGGATTCGAAATGATTTTGTTTTCTTTGGGCATCTTTCTTTTTTGTTTCGGAAGATGCATGTTTTAGAAATGGGACTGATGGCAAATATTGCTTTGATTTATACAGTAATAAATCTTTTTATATGACGCTTATTAATCCTTTTTTGTGGGTGCACCTTAATAGTGTACGAGCATACGGTTTGTTTGTATAATAATCATTACTAAAATTGCACTGGTGGTTTGTTTTACAATTTTTCTTGCGTAAAACTCCTTCGAAGATATCTTTTGCATCTTCAAAGTTTCAAGTTTTACTATGTTATTGAAAAAATAAAAAAGTATTATAGTTGAAAAATTCGAATACAACTTGGCTCTGTTGTGGTGAATTGCATGTGTCATTAAGATACATCCACAAGGTGAATTGATACATGTGTTGGATGCACTCTTTCCTCTGATTTTTCGGGGGTGTACATTACATTACGTTTTGTTGATTTGTGAATTAGTTAATCTTTCCAAGCCATAGTTTTTGGAGATCTTTAGTTTTCCTTATGAGTTTAGCAGGGAGACAATCTTTGCTTAAAACCATTCAAAACTTTGTACGCGATGGTTCTTGATATAGTTTTCTTTCTGTTTTAAATTCTATTGCTTATCTCCCTCACCTCTCTTTAAAATTAGGATAAATTATACTTACCTCCCGTGAGGTATGTTATAATTACACTTACCTCCCTTGAGGTTTCTAAAATAACATTTTCCCCCCTTGAGATTTGTGTATGGATCAAAATAACACTCTTTCATTGAAGTTCTCGTCAAAACAATAGTGATATTTAGTAAAATAATTTGAACTGGACAAGATTACCTCCATTTAAGTTAAATGATAGTTATGCCTTAGGCCATTAAAATTTTTGTTCTCATCTTTATGAAAGGGTAATCTTGTCCAGTTAAAATTATTTTACTAACTATCATTACCGTTTTGACGGAAACTTCAATGAAATAGTGTTATTTTGACCCATACACAAATCTCAAGGGGGGAAAGTGTTATTTCAGAAACTTCAAGGGAGGTAAGTGTAATTATAACATACCTCAAGGGAGGTAAGTGTAATTTACCCTTAAAATTATCTCCTTTTTGCAAATATATGAAAAAAGTTAAGAGGTCTTCGGGCCAGTGGACGGTTGGAGTGGCAGGCCTTGGATTCGATTTCTTATTATCGTTATGTCATTCTGTAAAGGAAAATAGAAAATGATTTAAAACAAATAAAAAGGGCAGGAGGATAAAATGCGGGTTTGTAGGTTCAAGTAAGTTGCCATCATTTGGCACGCATGACTACGTTGATTGCCGGTTTCACCATGTAAAGCCTCGATTCTTTGATTCTTAAACGACGCTCGAGTACCAGCTTATGCATTATTCAGAGAGAGAAAAAAAAATGGGAATAAAGGATGTTAGTTTGACTGCACTGAGCCCTCTAAATACGCAGCTTCACATACACAAAGTGATCAAAAGACCTTTTGCCATTTAATAAATATTTTTTTCCTAATTAATAAACGCTGTATAATTCACCAGAAAAAAGGAGGAAAAATAAGAAAAAAAAAACTTATTAAAAAGTGTGATCATTAATGAAAGGGATGCTCTCTCTCTTTCTCTCCCTCTCAAATGACCTAAGGGATGATTAACAAAAAAAAAATGACCTAAGGGATTGCCTACCCAAAAAAAAATGACCTAAGGGACGGTGCTCAAACTAGCCACAAGGCTGTTTTTGGTGTTTAAGGCAACCTTCCAGGTCCTTGAAAAGATTCTGCCTTCCAACTAGGGCTGGCAATGGGTCGGATATATATCCGAATCCAATCCGAAATTACTGAATTCAAATATAGGATTTAGATCCACGGTTCGGATACGGATCTTGAATTTCGGATCCGAATTTTTTCGGATTCGGATATACATATATCCGATCCGAAAAAAATCCGAACCGAAAACATACTTATAATATATATGAACTTAGCCCAGACCATGGTTCAACTATAAGTTAAAAAGGTTAAATCATCATTTGATCATTAGATACTTGGATTTGTGTTAAAATTTATAGTTAAATTTACTTTAATTGTTAAAATTGTTTTTTAAAGTTTCAGGTTCAAACAGGCTCGAATTCGGATTTCGGATTGAATTCGGATTTCGGAAATTCATTGAATTTCGAATTCAAATTTAAGTATTAAAGATCTGTCGGATATCGGATCGAATTCAGATATCGGTAAATTTTTTTCGGATCGGATTCGGATCTTAGCAGATCCGTACCATATTCGACCAATTGCCACCCCTACTTCCAACAAATCATGCCGGCAAAGCAATTCTTTTGTGCAATTATTGCAACGCAGAAACAAGCTTTACTGGCAGAATATTGCTGCCCATGGTTTCCTCTCCTCCGTGTGGTTGTTACTGTTATACCCGCCCAAGCTCAAGGCAAATCACAAAGTTGAAGTTTCATGTTAACGAGAGGTCCAATATTACATGGCTCTAGCTGGCTTTAGATGACGCTCCATTGAGTAGGGCACAGCAAATCTTGTACTGCATGAAAGAACAGAAGCATAATCTTGAAAGCAATTAACCGTACTACCAACAAAGGATGAACTTGCATAACTAGTTTGAGAAAGGCTGAACACTAATATACACTAAATATTCAATCCTTAATCTTTCAAATTAACCCGCACATTCTGAACCTTTACTGTGATTTTTAATTTCTGTTCCTCCATATCTTTCAACATTGCAAGTAGATTTGCTCGATACACTTCACATCGCTGATTCGCATTGTCCAATTCAGCAATCAGTTCCTGAATTTTCTGGTCCTTGTCATCCTACAAAAATCAGAAAGAGTTAATGCCGTCCCAACTAGAAAGCCAAGTAGCAATAGAGTTGCATTGATTAATGAAACTAAAAAAAGGGAAAAAAAATCAAAAAGATAAAGTCACAACTGTGAGATGATAAGGTTCATCTTCCATATAAAATTGTTCATTTCATTATCCCCCTATACAATGGATGCAAGTTGAATCAGTGAACAAGGAAACCAGAAATTCTCAGGGCAGTAAAAAATCTGTTAATGTACACAGAAAAAATGAACTGACATAATATAAGTCCTCATAATCATGTATGCAGTCATATTCTCATGTAGAGTAGTCATCATAGATTTATATAAGTGAAAAGCATAACTAGTTTGAATCATAATCTTTCAAAATGAGTAAAGATGTCCAAATGCATGCAATTGAAACTACAAGGCACAAAATAGAATTCATGATTCCCAAGCCCTTGTTTTTTTTTCAAATAATTATTATTGTTAATGAAGATATATCTTAAAACAGGGATAGAAGAAATTACAAGGCTGTATAACAGGTACGGCACCTGAACGTACCATCAAAACATAAACTGTCCCAAAAGAACACTTAAAAAGGACATCTGTGACTACCTGATTCCCAACACTTCCTGAGATGAGAGCCATTCATCTCAATTGGAAGATGAGCGCCTGCCCGCCCCGCCGCCCCCCCCCCCCCCCCCCCCCCCCCCCCCCCCCCCCCCCCCCCCAAACACCCTAGATTTAATTAACCTATCAGCCAATTCATAATTCATTTGCTGCTTTTGGCACCCAATTGGAAGAGGCATTCAACTTCCCTTCTAGAATGAAAATCACTGTCAACAAGATACAAAAAGGCAGCGATGATTACCATGTGAGATTATGCCACATGGAATTTATGTGTTCATCCAAAATATTTCTTTCTGCAATTTGCTTCCCAAAAATGAGATTTGGGCTGAACTTTATTCTGGCAAAGCAGCCCAAGTCTCATACAGACCATGGAAGATTTACTACACACAAACCTAGCTTGCAAGGCAAGCTTGGACGTAACTCCAAGCTGTCAAGCCAACCAATCGATTACCGTAAGTTATTCCCTCTCCTCCCACCTTAAAATCTCAGAAACAAAAACCATAATGAACCATCATGAATTACCTCCACATATAATGTCAAACTCTAAGATGAAAGCGGGAGGCGATGTTATTATTTTGAGTCCAAATGCAATCAGTGCCACTCAATGACGATGAACCTCTTGTTAAGATTCATCTTTCTATTCTGGGTAAACAACTGTATGGTGGGCATCTCTTTGATGAATGATCACATTTTTTTAGGATAAAAAATGGGCATCTCAATTCTTTGATTCTAAAATCTGAAAACCCAGAACTCTTCAATGTCTTAAGGATAAAGCTCTACTCCAATCATTAGCCTTCTCTAAGTCCCAGATTTTCCTCTCCTTTTTTCTTTTACATTTCAAATGATATAAATTTTTGGTTCAAATGAAAAGATGTTCAACATAAACATTGAGAGAGAAAGAAAGAGAAGCATTCACACACACAGAGAATAAATCAGCCAAACACTAGCAGAAAATTTTTCATAATTAAAAGTGAAACAAGGAAAATGACTGATACTTTTTTCCTTCGCAGGGATGAGGGAACAACCAAAATCTAGTTGCCAAGAATCATGGCCAAACTGGTACAACAAACTTGAAAATTAAAAAATACCACAAATTGCAGCTAATTATAGAAAATTAAATATAATAAGCATCATAATAGAAAAGGGACTTCAAAGAGAATAAAGCCAAATAATATCAAGTATAATGGTAATACAATGCCTTTTTCTTGACTGCTATAAAGATAAGTTTTTAATAGTTGTAATATTACAATTTTACATATTCTAGATGCATTTTGTGCAGACAACAAATCGTCTATTGAAATAGATCTTGCATTTCTCTAAGTTACAAGGATCATTGTTGAAAACTTACCAAGTTCACCTAAAAATCAGTAAATTTACTTTAGAATGTCTAGATGTCAGGACAAATCAAATTGCGTTATTTAATTCATCCCATATAGGAAATCTCTGCTAATTTCAGCATGTATACCCCTTCCATTCCAAAAATAGGATGATATATGGCCATCCTTGCTTCGGCATGTATGTCAAGGAACCTTTTTTTTTTTTTTTTAATCTTGTATTTGTGTGCATAAGAAAAAACCAAGAATGTAGGATACAAGTACAAAAAGGGAAACTAAGAAGATAATTGCAGTCAAAAAAAAGAAGAAGCATATACCCTTTTGATAAGCTATGTACAAAGAGGTGAGAAATGCGTCAATAAACTTCCAAAGACTTACAGAGAAGAAGACAACTCCTAAATTATGACTTGAGAAGATAATGACCCAACAAAAGTGAAACTACATCCCTAAAACACTTAAACAACCTAATACAATCATAATAAAGTCTCAAAGTCCTTATATATCAAATAAGAAATCTAAAAAGATAACTCCGACTAAAGCACTATATATGAGACCTAGTATGTCCCACTTGCCCTACATCAAATAAAGCGTTAATAAAGAGTTACAATAGATGGGTAATTGGAAATGAGATAAATGAGTGTCTAGTAACTACGCGTTTAGATAAGGGGTTAGCCATGAAACCGTATCTTCTTGCACTGATTATGAATGAATTAACTAGATATATTCACAAGGTGCTTTGAGAAGCCGAAATGGAAATCTACAATCATGGAGGGGTAATTTGTCACATTCCAAAACAAGTCCAGATTTAGTACATGGAATGTAAGTTTAGCACAAAATCCAGCATGTAAGTTCCAGGAAATTTCACAAGATAGTGCCTCTTATGTTGGATCAGTTGTCCATAAGGAGATATATATGTTGAAAAAGATATTACAAATAAAATTAAAGCTAGATAACATTTTTCTAAAAAGTACTTATAGAAATTTTGCGATAATCCACTCAAGCTAAAATGACAAGTTTTGCAAGAAAATTATTGGCCTTGCTATACCCAAAAGAGAAATATGATGGGCAACAAAGACGAAAAATGCTCATAAGATGAGTGTTCATAATATAAGGATGCTAAGATGCATGAGTAGAAAGACTGGAAAGTATCCAGGAATAGTCCCGACAAAAGATATGACAAATAAAAGTATGTTAAGATGGATTGGATGTGTAAAACAAAGACCTAAAATGCAAAAAAGGAAGCATATTGAAGGATCTAAAGCAGGTAGATGTAGACCAAAAAGGATTGTGGAAGTCCGTCTGAAATGATCTAAATATCCATAATCTGATTGAGCAGTGGCTTTTACAAAATAGGATAGAATAATAGGACCCATATTAACAGCGACTAATTTAGGCAAGGCAATTTGTTATTATTATGATTATGATGTTTTCATAAGAAATTATTAAGCATAACCAATGGAAATCAAGAAACAATTCCTTCATAGACAAAGCATGGCCAAGATGGTGAGGACATGTAGTAAGATTATGAGGATATATGAGGTGATTAACTATGGTAGAGTCAATAATATGTCCTAGACGCTTTAAATGTTCGAACCACCTTAATCTATTCTCCTCTATTTTATCCCTAATGCTTGCTATGCCTAACCACTTTCGAATGTCTTCATTTATTACTTTGTCTCTTTTAATTTTGTTACAAGTCCATCTTAGCGTCCTCATCTCGATAACATGCATCTTTTGATCATGTTGATACTTTGCTACCCAACATTTGGCACCATATAACATAGCTGGTCTTACTGCTATCTTATAGAACTTATGTTTTAATTTAAATGGAACAAGCTTATTATATAATATGATAGAAGCACCCCCTTTCCTTAAGCCAACCAAATCTAATCCTATGTGCTACATCTTCATTAATTTCTCCCTCTTTTGGGATCACTGATCCAAGATAGTTGAAATTATAGCTTAAAGGGATATCAATGACTATCAATTCTAATAGTTTTGTCTGTTATATTGTTTATCTGTATTAAACGTGCATTTCATATATTTAGTTTCTGCACAAATAATTTTAAAACCTTCGATTTTAAGGTATCTCTCCATCATTCTAGCTTAACATTTACTTCTTCTCTGAAATGACCTACCAAGATTACATCATCTGCAAATATCATACACTAAGGCAACCCATCTTGAATATGACTCGTCAACTCATCCACAACTAAAGTGTATGGATAAGAGCTAATAGCTAACCCTTGATACGAAGCTAACCTAAACAAAAAAAATCAGTGGTCCCACTGCTAACATTTTTCACTTTAGTTGAAGCACCCTCATACAGATCCTTAATTGCATCAATATATTTCCTTGGTACACTTTTGTTGTACAAAGTCCACCAATCAATGATGTGACATGTATTGCTAATTTATTATTATTATTTAAGTTGCTTTATTTATTTATTTGATGCATGTTATTATGCATGTAATGTTAGTGGTCTTCATTTCTTTGCATTTTTTTTTTGGCACTTAAACTCTCTTAGAGCTGGCAAGTGTAAATTCAAACCATATTCTCAATGATTGCCCCCTTTTCTTTTTTTCAAGTGGGAAATTATTCTTTTCCACCAAAAGGGGGGCAAATAATGGCTTACCGTTAATATGCTACCAGGCCAAGGGGTCCCCATGCCCGGCAGCAACTTTGCAAACCTTCTTGTACACCATTTCTTTTTAGCATTACAATTTTCACTATTCACCCAAAAAAAAACAAAAAAGAGAGAGAGAGAGAGAAATGATGGCCTGATAAATACAAAGAACTTGTGCAAACCAAAGCACAATTGAGGTGATGCTAAGCATTGAGACAAAAAGGGTCGATTTCAAGTAGGATTCTCAATTCCGGTGGATTTGTAGGCAAACCCAAAAATCATCACACCTTCAGTAGTAAAAAGGCAAACATTAAGGCTCCGTTTGTTTTGATGTAAAATCTAATATGAAAATGTTTTCTGGGTAAAATGGGGGTTTTCATGTGTTTGTTTCAATGTAAAATACAATACAATGTAAAGCGATTTTCTTAAAAGATGGCTATTTTCCGGAAAATGACATACCACTAAAAATGCCGTATGTCATTTTCCGGAAAATGGATCACGCACGATATCTAACAGAAGTGTAACTTGGGTTAGTTCGTTTCAAGTTGAGGTTAACCCAAAACCAAATCGAAATATTTGCAATCAACCCAAACCGAACCGCATTCAAAAACCAAAAATATAAAACCGAAAATCGAACCAAAAATAAATAAATAAACAGAAACCCAAAACGAACCGAATCGAATTATAAGTGATCAACTCAGTTCTATTTAGGCGAATAATGAATTCAATTCAGTTTAACTGAGTATCCAACCCAAAACCAAACCTACTTAGTTCGATTTAGGAATTTTTGGACCAATACTGAACCGAAAAACTAAAAAACCAAACCAAACCGAAGTCAATTGGTTTGAGTTCGATTTTAACTGGACCAAGTTGCACCCCTAATATCTAGCATAAGAAAATGAAAAATTCTCATTTTCTAACTCTATTTTCCAATGTCCATCCAAACAATTGAACAACTTTGATTTTCTTGAAAATATTTTCCAATGTAAATGTTTTTCAAAAGAAAACGTTTTACATCAAAACAAACGGTGCCTAAGCATTTGGACATTTTGCTCAATAAATTATGTGACAAAGAACATATTGACGCAGTACTATAGAACAGCGCAACAATGCCCTGTCATAACTAAATTTCAAAAAAATGATTTTGATCCACGATAGTGGCAAATTTCAGCAGTATGATGCTCAATCCAAGAAATATATATCAATAACATATAAAATGATAAATCGCAAAAGTAACACTTGGCTTTACGTTAAATGAACTGAAAAAGTAAGCATGACCTTTTACAAAGGAGAAAAAAAGTAGTTGTAGTACCTGATATAGCATTTCAAATTAAATTCCAATATGAAAAAAAAAATACAGAACAAAGAAAAAAGAATAGAATGGAAAGAAACTGACCATAGTGCATGGTTGAGGTTGACCCAATCTGCTATCTTCACTAACATGAAACTCCTGGTTACCTCCATTAACCAGATTTGAGACATGCAAAACTCCAGGACCATGCTTCTTTGCAGCAATGACCTTTTTTGCAGCCTCTTGCAGAGCATCCATTGCCACATTATAAACATGTAAAGATTTTGCCCCTTCTTCTACATATTTTATTGCTTCTTCACGTAGATTGTTATAACGCACAGTTGAGGACTCTCGAGAATTACTGGGCAATTCAAGAGCACATTCATCCAATATAACTCCACTCTTCGCATTTCTTGTCCACCGTTTCAAGACATAATAAGATGGAAGTGTAAGAACGTTAGTTACTCTGAACACAGCTAATATATGCCTACAAATAATACCTGAAAACTCAAACATTTGGCAGCTACAGCTAGCTTTCTTTTCAAAAATGCTAAACCTAACAATGTATGCTTTCTGGTCTTCTCCGAATTTGGCGACTCGATACGTAGTGACTGTCCCCGTGTCCTCAATTTTAGTTGCAGGATTAGCAAGAGTCTCAACTAATTCCTCTTGGAATATCATGAATATTCTCCTAGTATAAAGGCTTGCTGCTTGCTTTTCCATGGGAGATGGAGTCCTGAGATGTGGTGAAGTATTGATTGTATCAAAATCTGCCTTGACTTCCTTTTCATGCCTACTCGCTACAGCCTTTTCATACTGCTTTATCAACAACTGTATGGTCGTTGATGGGGTTATATACCCATCAAAAAATGAGTTTATATTATCATTTCCTTGGGTTATAGACATCTCCCCAAAGAAAGAATCTCGCAGATACAGTGGTACCCACTGCTGACGACAATTATACATTGACTGAAGCCATTCATTGTCCAGAAGATTGTACTTTTGAACTAGTGATTCCCAACATGACTCAAATTCATCAACTGTCTCGGCCATGTTAATGCACTTCCGAAACTCTGCTTCAAAGTTAGGATGTGATTGATAAATATGAGACAATTTTTCTTGTGCTTCTCTGAATATGTTCCATTTACAGAAACGGTGTCGGGTTTCTGGAAATACCTGTGCAACAGCTGCCCGTATAATTCTGTCATGGTCAGTGGTAATTGAGACTGGATGGCGTCCGGACATTGCGGCAAGCCAAGTCTGGAAAAGCCAAACAAATGACGATTCAGACTCGTTGAGCAGTAATGCACATCCAAACATTACAGCCTGACCATGGTGGTTAAAACCTGTAAATGGAGCAAATGGCACCCTATACCGGTTTGTTCTGTATGTTGTGTCAAATGAAACAGCGTCACCGAAGTAGTTATAATTCATTCTAGAAGTTGCATCAGCCCAGAAAATGTTACCAGTAGAATGCTCTCCATCGCCTTGTATTGCATAAAAGAAAGCAGGATTCTCTGATTGCATTCGCTTAAGATAGTCCAAGACATCCTGACCCCCACTCCCAAGGGTCCTTAGCCTGTTGCTGCTGCTCATGTAGTTCCGACAATCAACAGAAGTAAAACCAACATTGTTAATTCCACCGGATTCCTTAATTAATACCGACATGACCTCGCTTGGGCCCATCCCAGCAGCCTGAAGAGTATCAATCAGGCTCCGAGCAGGTCCAGAGATATGCCTATGTGATCGAAGGCAATGTACCTTGTCGGGTGGCACGAGCTCGTGATTGTGGTCCTTGGCAAGTTTTGAGACCACCCATTTCCCCGAATCAAGTCTCCTGATCATGATATTTGCCTTACAGCCAACCCGTGTGACAGCCCGCCGGCGCTTCGGCCGGCTCTCGCCGCCACTCCCGTCGCGATCCCGTCCGCGGCGGAAACCCTCCCGGGAGCAAACGATTTGCCGGCAAATGATGGCACCATCACGACGCGAACGATGATTCATATTGATACGGGTGCTAAAACCAACACGGCGAGCGTAAGAATTGTAGAAAATACGGGCAGCCTCCTCGGATTCAAACTCCATGCCCTCGTAGGGCTCAAGATTTGGGTCTGCGTCAGAGGCGAAGAAGTCCCGTCCGGTGGATGCTTCGACGAGCTCATCGTCGTAGTCTTCGTCGTCATCATCAGGGTGCTCAACGTCGACGTTAGTGTCATCATCTCCGCCGGAACGTACGTCGAATTCCATTACCCCGGTGTCCAAGTTCAAAGGTTCGAACTCCATGGTTGAGAGACAAGTTCGCGGTCTACATCAAATTTTTAATATCTGAATTCTGCAGCATTTAAAGAAGTGGAGAGAGATTCGAAAGGGAGCTGACCGGATTTAAGGACCCCGAGAATGGCTCCGAGAAGCAGTGACATCGGATCGACTTCGCAGAACAAATAATCCACAGAGAACGAAGTCAGGAACAAATGCGAGTTCTTAATTTTTTTAGGGATTGTCCCTCCCGTACGGGGGATACGAGGCAGGACATCGGGAGTTACATATTGGCCTTTCCGGGAATTTCAGCCTGCCTTATTTTTATGGATGGTACATGGGGTGGAGCGGTTTGACCCGAGATCCGATGCTATCTACATTATTAGTAGCAAAAAAGCACAAGGCATGTTAATCACTTCGGCTATACTGAATTTCTTTTGTAAACGAAAATTTGTTGGGAATGGCAAGTACGGTACAGGTCAAGATGGGCTTTAAAAGCCTTAACCCAGCCCCTATAAGTGCCCAATACATACCAAAACTTTGCCTAACCTCAGTTTTGAAAACCCTCGAGGAGTTGGGTAGAGAGTCTAGACACTAGAGAAAGCCATTTGCAGTCATGATCTCGGTATGGACTCCTCCCCTCCCATTCTGATTTCCCTTTTCCGAGTATTCCCAAGAGAAAAAGCCCCCTTTTTTTTTTGTTGGAAGAAAAAGCCCCTTACTTTACCTTCATCCAGTGGTAGTTTTTATTACACCTTTTTTTGCCTTTTTTTTCTGGTTGGGTAGCAAGCAGCAACTAGTATTAGTATCTTATACCCAATACGCGGTTCCGCCATTAATAGTCCTGCCGTTTGACCATCTCCAGCGAGGTTGAATGCCAGTTCTCTTCAATACGACACCAATTTCAATGGGTTTGAGTCGTTTGACTATTTCAAGGAAATCCGAAATAGGGTATAGCTTATACATACATGAATCGATATCATATGCAGAGTCCACCAAACGCCGCTCTAGCCTTAATTCCCCGAAATGGTTCGTAAAATTTTGCGCGTTTGGACAGAAGAACCATCGAGATGGGACCACGCGGTGTTTTTTCCCCAGTCAACCATCGCCTTAGAAACTTCATTAATCCATTCCCTGATCCCTATATTCCTCGGTCAAATCCGCAACTCAAAAAGCCAAGCAAGACATCACAAAGAACTTACACAGCGAATCGAGAGCGCATCTCAAGATTCTCAAGCAGATAGCCATAGCCATGAGGTGAGATCCTTGCTGATCCCATCCACATTTCCAATATATCTTTTTCTTTCCTAGCTTTGATTTGCATTTGTATTTGTTGAATCTCTTTCGAATATCGATCGTCTCTAGAATTTACCTTCCTTCGATTTCTGACTCAGAACGATTTTTCTTTTTCTCTGCTATGATTCATTAGTGTTGGAGATAGTTTGGCAAAGAGGTACACTTACCGGTGGCGTTGGAGAGCAGTGGCAGTAGCAGAGAAAAAAGAACCAGAAGAGGAGAGATTGGCGTTGGAGAATGGAGCTCGGTTATTACAGGCTGTGATAACCTCCTTTGGTCACAGATACAATCCCACCCGCGTCTTTTATGCCGCAGAGCTTAGGAGGGCAACCGACAACTATGTTATCCGGGTGTCGCAAGAGGATCGCGGTTATGCTTTTTACAAGGGAACACATGAAGATCGCCATATTCTGGTGAAGAAGTACCGTCATGATTCAGATGATGGAGAAACAAATCGTAAGGCGGTGCAAGATAGTCTGAACGAGATCGTAGTGGCATCGCAAATGATCAAGCACAGAAATATGTTGAAAATCGTGGGATGTTGCTTGGAGGCGCAAGTTCCTGTCTGTATTTATGAATTTGCTCCCAACGGTCGTCTCTTCGATCATATCTTCGAAGAAGATGAGAATGGCAGTCCTTCAAGAACTCTGCCACTGCTATCGTGGAATAGCAGGCTAAGGATCGCAACCGAGATCGCTGATGCAGTTACGTATCTGCACACTGCGTTTCGGGAGCCGATCATCCACAAGCATATAAAGGCGTGGAACGTATTCTTGGATAAAGAGTGGGCAGCTAAACTAACCGATTTCACACTGTCCATAGCAATCCCCTCGGGGAAAACCCATGTACAAGATATGATGGTACGAGGCACCTTTGGTTTCAATGCGCCAGAATACTGCTATACGGGTCTTGTAACAGAGAAGACCGATGTGTTCAGCTTTGGGATACTTCTGCTGGAGATTTTAACAGGACGCCCCTCCATTATAGCTGGACGTTCTGACAATAACGGGGACGATCATGTTTGGCTATTGGATTATGTCAAATCCCAGCAGGGAAACGGTCGAGCGATTGAGATTGTTGTAGCACCTTCCATAACGGAAGAGGAAAGCAGAGAGCATCGGCAGCAGCTGAAAGCATTTCTCGAGATTGCTTTGAGATGCACACGGGATGAACAGGAGCAGAGACCTACTATGATGGAAGCTGCTAAAGAACTCAGACGTATCCGCAAGTCCATTCCGTAGAAACCATCGCCTAAAATTGTGAGGTCACGTTTATCTTGCGGCAGGGCGATATAACACACACTCTGATCCGTTATTGGGAAATTTGGCAATCTTCTATTGCTCCTAGTAAACGCCATTTATTTAAGAGAAATTTACAGCTCGCTCCCTGAGGTTTGGCTAATGAACACGGACGACCTAGTGGTTTAAAATCGATCACTTATTATCCCTTCGGTTTTTGAAAAGGTACGCCATTATCGTCACTAAAGGAGGGAAGGCGTTAAGAACTTTTAAAAAATGACCAAAATACCCTCTATTGAAACAATTCGCGCAAGCCAAAGTAGTCATTTCAAACCCCTCAAACAAATTGCTTCGTTGCTTCATCTTTGTCATGGTCATCACCAAAAGATTATTTGACATATCTCGGCCAAAGATTGGGAAAAGTTGATGGAAAGGGTTGAAAGGAATTTGTAGAGGATTGGATCGATTTTTAAAGAACCGTATGATCATCCATTTTATGGTGGAAGAACCCTAGATCACTCAATGTCCCATCTTCCCCACTTTCTTTCTCTCTTTCTTTTCTCCTCGTTGCATTTCATCTAATCCTTTCTTGAAACACTCTCCCATCTCATAAAACACCGTCCAAAAATGAGGAAGGAAGAATAGAGAAATCCACTCAGCTAGACTAACAGATCAGCCAAACTAACGAAAATAAGGAAGGAAGAAATCGACACCGATACTAAGAGAGATAGAAGAGAAGAGCCACGTCAACATTGGGCTCAACATCGGTGGTGCATAGCCGCCAACACAAGACAAGGTCCGTCAGAAAATTGGTCTAAGGAATAGTTGAATAGAAACTCCCAATAGCGGTAGCCCTAAATCAATGGATTCCACAGGATTTGTCGGCACCAAGATACATGGTTGTGGTCACAATAGTGCTGTTATGACTCCTCATTCTTGCTGCCAATATACTGGTGCCACCACCGATGTTGAGACCGAGGTAGAGGACATAGGAGGAAGATTTGGCGATTTAGAATAATTGGGGATGGAAAAATATAGATCTGATTGGGGCTTAAGAATTTGGTGGATTCGAGCCTGGTGTCAAAGCCGGGTTTGTCGTTGAAGTGATTGAGGCAAGCGAAACTCTTACAGAAAGAAGAAGACCAGAGAAAAGTGGACTGGAAAAGAGGAATGGAAGAGATGAGAAGGGAGAGAAAGAGGCTTTGACGAAGTTGGAGAGAAGCAACTCCGGCAAGGTTAGCTGGCAAACACGAAGCATTTAGGCTTCTGAGAGGTCGGAGAGAAGATGATAGAAAGAATAAGGGGTGTAATCGGTGGAGGAGTTTGTGGTGGTCACAACCTTTGAAATCTTGGAATATAGAATATTTTGTTGTTGTATTTTATTGTTAATCAGCAAAGGATTTGCTTTGTGTTGTATTGTTTTTTCCTATAAATAAAAATTTTATCCAAACCCATTTGAAGTCCTAGTCGAATGAGAAGTTATCTCCTCCTCCATTAATGAGATTCCTGATAAACAATGAAGGAGTAGGGGAAGATAACGTTACAGTCCAATGTTTGTGAGAGAATTCTGGATGTTTAGTGCATGTGGCTTGAATTTTTCAAAATGAGATCAATGGCTATGTCGCTTTGAAACTTTTTCTATTTTGACAATAATCAAGGGTTTTTCCATTTCCATTGGCGGATCTCTATTTCTTGAGAAGGCAAGAATTCCCAAAATAAAATAAAAAAAAGCAATTCACATTCATAGACTCAAAAGGTCATTTTGGTCATTTTTAAAAAATTCTTAACGCCATCCACTCTTCATTTGACAATAGGGGCACTCAATTTACATTTTCGAAAATTAAAGGATAATAAGTAATCATCATTTGACAATAGGGTACCACTCTTCATTTGACTCTTCATTTGACAATAGGGGCACTCAATTTACATTTTCGAAAATTAGAGGATAGTAAGTGATCATCATTTGACAATAGGGGGGTACGCCAAACCTCGGGGGTCTAGCCGTAAATTTTCCTTTATTTAATGAGCTTAGTTATACAATGATACCTTGGAGTTGAATGGATCCTTTTTAATAAATACGTTAACGTAATGAGAGAAATCCAGAAACGGAATATTATTAACCAGCTCTGCCTTAGGGGCGTTTCAGTTTTTAACGTGTGCTTCGTGGTGGAATACAGGCGCGTTAAAAAATAGTAACCAATTTTAAGATTGGTTCAAACAGGGTTTCTTATGTTTACTGTTAGGGAAATATAACCATTTTGGCTGTGTTTCAACTTTCAACACCTTAAGACGGTAAGGTCTCAATTGTTTAAGGTAAAGGTCTATAACATTATGGACTCTTTAACACAAGATCTCAACTGCCTAAGTATACCTTTTAACTCGCGAATTGAAAATTCCTTGTCCATAAAGCCGAATGCAACAGTTCCATAATTATTTTCAACTAATTAAGTACACCAAAACCCATTCATCATTATTTCCACACCCAATGCAGCCAGAAAAATCTCAAAAGGGTAGTTGTAATCCATGTAAAAGGTCCTCCTTTCTGAATGACCATTCCAGAAGATTGAATGACTCCCTATAATGGTGTCTGGATGCTGAATGAAGGAGCAGACATTACAGATAGAACCTCTGTCACGGAAGCCATAGAACTTAGAGCAGCTTTAAGAACATCCTGTGGACATCCTGGCTTCACAATGCTTCTCACCTAAAAAGAAGAAAAGAAAATGGTAAGGCTTACTAACAGGAAAAACAATCCTATCTATAAATGGGATTTCTCACATGCACACAATGCAACTATGGGGAAGTTGTGTTAAGATGTCCATGAAGTCCCTTGATTCATCGATACCATTCAGTGGCTAATATTGTTGTCAGTGACAGTCGAAACTGTCCACATGCTTCAGGTTAGTCAATCCCTTGGCCAGGTGACCCTAACCTCAGGAGCATCCATGGGTTGGTTTTCTGTTAGCAGATCTAGCTCCACATCAAATTTATAAAAATCTCAGAGAATAAATTTATCTAATTCTGTCACTGAGAAAACAGATGGCCCACCAATCTGACAGTCTAGACGGATAAGATGATCCACCGATACGACCAAGGGTTTAGATAATGGTGTCAGAGATGAGAATAAAATACCATATCATTGCCCTACATATTTGTGTTACTATTAATTCAGCAACAATCAAACAAAACCAAAGCAATAGAGATCGAAACTGAAGTACCTTGTCAAGATACTCTTGCAGCTTCTTGATCCGGCCCATATAATCTTGGTCTTCAACACATAGGGTCACAGCCTTTGCATCAGCACCTGGACCATCAAATTGAAGAGGTCCTGGATTTCTGTAGACATCGTCCATCAAAAATTTTGTGGCATTTTGTCTCAGCAATCTGTATTCAAGCACCATAAATCAGTTTCAGATCAAGAAATTTTTGTTAATGCAGCTATGGATGTATTGTAGGTTGTTGATTCATTTCCCATGATCATCAACACATATGCTTTACATTAGTTTGGATCAGAAAAACTGTTCTTTAATGAAACTAGTTTGGATCATCAACACATGCCTTCTATGACTAGTTTAGATCAACAAAAATATGTTATATCTTATCCTGATGACACCAGCATTCCAATCAAGTAAACGTGCTAAAGTTATGACAGAAGAAACATACTCGTATGCTTTTCCTTTCAAATCAATGGTAGCAGGATGAAGTGCAGGTTTTCCAACTGAAGAGACACCTGGACCATGCGCCCATCGCTTTACAGTCATCATAGCCTAAGATTAATCATATAAAGTCATTCAAATTATTATTCCCTAACAATTATAACCAAGACTACTCAGGATAATTTATTCCTGTAAAATATATACAGAATAGACAGCTTACAGTAATGGGAGCAGCAGCACATCGCCACTTGTTCACAGGATTCTTCAGATTGGTCACAGTTGCCATGTAACCATTCAAGCCAGCTGCTAAAATGTGATAGCAAATGTGCCCAAGAACCTGCAGGTGTACTTTTTGTTATTACTACATATTGATCATGCACATAATCGGAAAACATATAAAGCAAAGCACTCAGTAGCAAAAACATACATAGGCATAGTCACAATCAAATTTTGATGGCAGAGATCCCCGAGCCTGGTAACCAAAGAAATGGCAGATAGCATTGAACTTCTTGCCCTTATATGTGCCTTCTTTCTGTTCAAATAACCCAAATACATCAGTAAACCACAATAAATTAACCTATATTGGACTACACAAGAAATTCAGTTTTCAAAAGAGTTAGTTCAAGGCTTCAATCTTTTCTTTATTAAAACATCTTCCCTAAGTCAACCTGCCTATTCTAGAAATATGCTTTCAGATTTAAGACAAGCAAATTGAAAGGAGAAATATCAAATACGAAAGAAGCAGCAAAAGAATAATAATCTTCAGTGCATATTTGATTCTTCAAAAAGCTAAATGAGAAGTTGAAGAGGAGATAAATAAATAAGACAACCATATATTACTCGGATAGTTACTAAATTCCTAAAAACAGCACAAAACTTTGTAGTTTAGCAAGTTACCTAGGTAACTGAAAAATGACAAATAAAAACATCCCACAAGCTCCCTTTACATTTGGCGAATCAAGTACCATGTAGATTGTACGGCTTCTAATCCCATCTACAAACCTTTTTGTTCATCATTTTTTTAATATAAAAGGGAAATGCCACATGGTGGATGCAGTGAATTAAACTCACCAGTTTATTAGTGAAGAGTCCAGGGCCTTTCCTTCATCAATCAAAGCTTTTTAGAAACGAAATAGAGAGACAAAATCCAGAAGGCAGAGAAAAACATCAACCAAAATCCAAATCCCAACATACAACCTAGAAACTAGAAGTATCCAAAACAAGGCTGATTATTTGGAAATACTATATATTTGATACCAGGCACAGGTATATGATTTTTACCTTCAAAATCATATATGTGTGCCCAGTAATCAAATGCCTACTCTGCAAGAAATCACCAGCCTGCATAAAAGTAGAAAGACTGGCAGAAAATGTAATGAATGAGAAAGAACAAATGAGAACCTAATGTGCATTAATCCTCTAAACAACTAAAAAAAATAAGAGGAAAGGAATAAAAAGTTATATTACTCACCAATTGTTTATTCATTTCAGTCTCCACTAGATGTGCTAGAAGTTTCTCTGTCTCAATCTGGAGAAGAAAGCAAAAACCACATATCAGAATTCCCTTCTAAGCGCAACATAATAATTACAAGTTACTGTACCTGGGACAACTGTGCAGAGTCATCTGATTCTGGAAGGAGAAGTAACTGCATCATAAAATATCTTAATCTCAGGGGAAAACCATTACTAAAGTTCAAATATAAACATCAAAGTTTCTAAATAAATGCGAACATAAACAAGAATATTGAAACCTGTTTTCTTATAAAGGGTGGCAAAAATTCAAACAAAGCAGATGCCCATGGGGAAAGCTGTGAAGAAATGTTATCAACAAAAACACCTTGCTTGTGCAAACTGTGAATTTCCTGGGTAGTACATAATGAAAATGTTGTCAACTTAAGGTACTCAATTGTTTCAAAATGAAACAACAGAAAAAGGTTATCAACTTCCACTTCTGCAAGAATCAGTCCTCAATGTAACTCGTGGAGAGGAAAAAAAAGTTTATTGTGTCATAAGGCTAGCTACCTGCAAGAGAGCATACACTTCAGGAATGCTTTCTATAAGGCCCTCAGGCAGTAAGATGACTCCATGATACTTGTCTGCTCCAAAGACATGACGTTAGAGAACAAGAAGATCAAAGATTATAAAAAAAACCAGTAAAAAGAGAAGTCCGTCAATTACGCACCACATTCAGCCCTGGCTTGAACAGCATCACAAATTTGCTTTGTCAAATCAAAAAGTGTTAGCTTTAGTGAAGCCACCTCCTCCCCAAGAATAACCTAAGAAAGACCAAATCAAGTGTTCTTCAGAATGAGGTTCAAGGATTTATTACAAAGGATACAAACGCCCTAGACAAAAAAAGCATAATATAAAACTTGGTGCTGACCATATTTGGATGAGACTGGAGAGTGCATTCCAAAGCGACATGCGATGCTTTCCGGCCCATCAGTCGGATGAAATAATAATACTGGCATACCATAGAAAGTTACTAAATTTCATAAGAGATGCTTAAAAGAAAATAAACATATCAAACAAATGGTTTCAGTTTGAAATAAAAAATTGAATTGCTGAGGAAGCATAATGGAAGCCTCCTACTGACACTCATCAAATAAAATATTTCAGTCAGCAGAAAATTTGCAAATTTTCTCCATGACATAATTAATCACCATAAAATGGTCCATAAACTACCAAAAGAAGAGAACAAAATGAATATATCAATTTGAAAATACCTTTTCTGCAGAGAGAGCATCTGTGCAGACATTGCTAATGAGCTGAGAATTGACCTGAGATGATTCAAAACAAACATCATATTATATAAACAATAACTTTAAGTGACACATAGTCCCTACATGATTAAAAAAGAAGCTGTATCCACCATGATTTTCCACGTCAATCAAAACTTCAATGAAACTTTAAAATCAATGAACTTCCAGTTACCAATCTTTTCTGATGCTTATGAATAAGGAATTGAAGCAGATTTCAGAAAATGGACCACATATGGCAGAATGGATTTGATCTCAAGGCAATGTTACTTTAGAAAAGGTTGAGAAAATTTACTTAAAAGGGATGAACATAGCGCCCCTTTGTGTTCATAGATGTAATAGGCATAGATTTTCAAGGTCATAAGACCTGTACCTTGCATATTGTATCAAAACCAACATTTGTTTCAACAAATTGATTCTTGAGATCTCCATTCAAAGTTACAGGAACTCCAACCACCTGCAAAGAGCAAACTAATTAATAATCTAATCCTGGAAAATTGACTAAATCTAATAGAGACTACCTCATCCATACATAATGAATTGAAAAATAAATCAAATTCAAATTGAAAGTATTCAATGAGGAAAGTACTTTTGTTTGGCATTTTGCTTCTGCAAAGGTCTCTGCAAGCTGGGCAGCATCCGTATTTGATGTTACACCTTCAAAAGTACCAATTATTTTTAAATACACAAAGCTTTGAAATCTTTTGAACACATTTTTCAATAATCCATGCCTAAACAACTGGTCTTACCTCCAATAATGACAAGGCCATCCAACTTCAAATCTTTACATGTGTTTAATGCAGCATTAACTTGCTCAGTTGTTCTTATTTGATCTTTTGTCCGGCCCAGCAGGTCATAACCACCTTCACGTGCATGAAAAATTAAAATCAATTTTTCATTTCATACAGACCAGAAATATCCCAATAAGAGAATATGAAGTCATTTACAGATGTCACAGAAAATCTTCCAAAATTTCAGGTACTAGGCAGTTTACAGAAGGGAGAAAAAGGAAAAACTTTATGGAATAAAATAATGCCAATAAATGAACACAGAGCATCATACTATTAATGCTACCAATAAGATGCATTTTGTACATATAGGACAGATACAAAATTATTTTCGAATCATTCTGATCTTGATGATCCACTTAGACAATTTAAGACCACAAACATGAAATTCCTTTTCATTTTTTTTTTGTCTATCCAGTAAAATCTGGAATTCTAATTGACAACTATATTATATGGACTCTGTTATGAGTGTTGAGTGAGGGTATGTATCTAGGAGTTGAATCCACTTGAGCTCTAAAAGTTAGGATACGGGGACTCAGTTGAGAAGTGTCCAAAATTTGGACATGATACTGAGATTTGACTGAAAAGTCTTCAAATAAATGTCAATAAAGCATGTCAAAAGCCAAGCTCTCTTTGTTTGTTTTTGTTTTTGTTTTTTTTTCCATACTTCTCTTTTCAATTCATTGCTTGAAATTTTTGAGTCTAAGAATACAGATTCTCTTTATGAAAACTATTATCTTTTTCGATCATTGCTTGCAAGCTAATTATTTGCTATTTCTTTTCTTATTTTTCATTGATCTTGGATTATCATGTCTAGGAGAACATGTGAAGTATCCAACACATGTCTTGTACCCATATCCAGGTCGTGTCATGTCATGTCGGTACAGGTGCTTTGAGGTTGTGTAAAGTTTCCGTGTAACATAGATTTATACTAATGATGTTCCATACTTCCTAATAAAAAGATATCAATAAATTTTGCAGCATAAATTTGAGTTCGACACGAATGGGGCAATAGCTATCCTTCAAGGCTGTCAAGCTGAGAATAGAATCCAAAATTGTTAGGGGTACTTAGGATAAAAAAGAATTTTTAATCTTAAGGTCATGACTCATTAGATTCACAAAGATTCTAGTAGAAGTAGGGCTTATGATTCAGGTTTTGGGATTTCTCTTGACAAATAAGTTTTATCTTTAAATAAGTAAACTACATTACGTTTTGTATATTTAATCATATCATAGTACTATATTTAACATAAAGAAGGATCATATAAAAACGGGTGGATGGAGGTGGTGGTTTCAATAAAATAAAAAATAAAAAATACAAAAAAGCTTACATGTCTTTAACGTTATAGAGGAGAATCATTTGAACTGTATAAATCATAAAATTCAATGTACAAATCATAAGATTCAAACATAACACACTTTTATTCATGATTTGAACTGGAATGGATCAGACCAAATCCAATTTAAAGATTCATAATATGAATTACAAAACCGAACAATAAAGGCTACCTTGATTTTTGTATGTTGATAAAATGTCATCTGTGATTTCCAGAGTTTTTTGTGCAAATAAACCTTCACTACCACCTGTCATCAGAAACAAAAATTCATCAATTGGGAGAAATTGTTTCTGATAAACTGCATCGTGCCTTTGAAAGGAAAATAATTCATGTGAATTTCATGTTATTCACCGTATGTTTTCCAAAAGGAGACCAAACTGTCCACATTATGAGGATGGTGGAAGAAGGTGGCAACTTCATAAGAATGAAGACTCCACTAGAAAATCATAATCTAAGCTTAAGTGTATCAAGATGTTTAATGCTTGATGCCATAGAATGAAAGAAATTTCACATACTAGCAACAAATATGAAAACAAGAGAGAGAGAGAGAGACTGCTTACCAAGAAATCCAAGCAAAGTACTATTAGAATTGTGAATCTTAAGAGCATTGTGAAGACCCCATATAACATTATGTCCTCCTGGAGACTGTCTACCACAGAAGACTACTCCCACCCTGTAAGAAATCATTAGGATGTAAATATAACACCAATTGCTATCAGAATTTGCACAAGCAAGTTTACCAAAAAATTTGTTTACTATATTGTGAGAACCAAATTCAAGGGTCGAAAATCTTTTCATGGTTGTGCAAATCATAAAAAGAAAAAATTGTCCTCTAAAATGGTTATAGAATTTTGCAGTTTCTTCTAATTGACCTGAATGCTAAGTAAAAAAGAGAGCTCAAAAAATACATAGAAGACTAAGAGATTAAAATATTCAAGAAACAAGAACCCAACTTTGTCTTTTGAATGTGAATTGTCTTTCCATATATAGATATCATTCTTAATTTTAAAAGAAAAAGTTATTAGAAGAGAAAATGGAAAATATATATGTAATGAGAATGCATAAAGAAGAAGGACAAGCTTACATACACGAAGAGTATACAGCAGCCAGCAAGAGGAAAAAAGAAATAGCTTATCACAAGCTAATTACAAAATGCATAAAAGCATTTCCACAACCAGAAGAAGTTCCTGTAGCGTCCTCTACCCAAATAAAAAGCACTGATGGGAAGGTAAATTAGAAAGAAAGGAAAAAGCCAGTTAAACCTAAACTACTCAATTAATAATTTTTATGAAACTCATTAGTAGTATAACACTGAGATCAGATTCAACAGTTCAAATGTGAGCATGAAACAAACAAAAGAATTCCAAGTGAACATCGGGTAAGCACCTGATTGCTGGATGCTCTGTTATGATCTGTGCATCAGGAACCCGTGCAGTTGCCCTTAAAAAGTGAGCCAAAGGCTGGCCAAATGTGTGCGGAAAGTATTGCCCAATAGCATGAGCACCAGACGGATCTGCAGCAGTGGTCTCATCACCAAATTCTACTCTCACCGTAGTTCCCTGATAAGATGAAACTAAACGGTTACAAGGTTTTATGAATAACAAAGCAAATAAAGGATGCTAAAACAACCATATTTTAAGATGAAACAAAACCTTGAGAGAATATGCACAATGTGCTCTAAAGGAAACACCATCTAGTCAAAGCAGTGGAATCCAGATCCCTCAACCATCAAAAAGTTCGTTTCGGTACACCAATACTGAAGATTCAGGGACACCTTGTTGCAATTGTCTGCATCAAGGTGACTCTGAAACTTTGGCGTCACGTTCTCGTAAATAAAAACAGAAACTTCCAGTGGAACTAAACAACCACGAGAGTGTGTTTGAGAGAAAGGAGTGCGTCGGGGTCAGGATTTGTCGAATCAAGCATACACACGACCCAGTTCGAAAAATCACATTCGTAAGTTCAAACCTATTCAATAATAACTTCAACCATGAAATTCTAGTCAGATGTTTTTAACGAAATCTGAATGTGCCCCCCACAAAAAACTGAAATTCAAGTAGCCACAGGTATCTCGTTAAGAAACTTCTAGGTGGTCAATTTGATATTTAATATGAAAACAAAATCGAAAACAACCCAGAGGGGTGCAGGAAGAGTGCATTGATCTGAACGCTATCTAGTGTGTTAATTCTCGTTCGAATGGATCACGATACAATGTATTCTTCAAATCCAATAAATCGCTCCATTATCATTAAAAACCAAAACAAGTTCCAATCCATAGATCGAGAACGAATGCTCGATCCGTTGATGAAGCAAGTTATAAATCGTCAAGTTTAGCCATAAATCGAAGAAGCACATCAGTGATGAAGACTTGCATTGAATGCGAAGACTAACTGAACATAACCCAGAGATCAAGCAGAAGATGTCATAAGAAAGAGAAATAGATGATGAAGACAAACCCTAACCAAAGGAGTAAGAAAGCAGACCTGAAGACAGGGAGGAATCTCTGGTTCATAGCAAGATCGCTGTTTCTGCAGATCCGAGAGTTCCCTGGGAATGCCGAAATCCGAGTCCATTGCAGTTCTTACGGCGATGTTTACTAATGCTTCCGTTTCTTCCGTGTGTGTGCTTCGGAAGACCGTTTTAATGGTAGCTGCGATACTACAAAAACGCCACTGGATTTTTCCCAGATGACTAATGACCACCACTTCGTTCAAATATTACGGTACAGCCACTTCTTCTTCCCACGCGTACCTTTTTTCGAACGCGAATGGTTTGGATCAGGCGTTAATAGTTATACCAAACTGGCCCTGTCCAGATTTGCCGACGTTAACTGCTTTTTTTTTTTTTTTGGTAATACCGACGTGAACTGCTTGTTACAGGTTTATTTTGCATTAAAAATAACACAAAAATTTTCAATTCTTTATATTATATTCAATTAAAATAAAAGGGATCAATTAAAGATTTATGTTTTTTTCCCCTTTTGTTTGAGAGCGTTTCGTCTAAAGCCTTTGAGTGATACCATCGGTAAAGCGCGAACGGAATTCAAATTAGCGTTATCTCTTGACGAGAGCGGGCGTTAACGCCCGTTTCGGTTTTAATAAATATTTTAATGTTTTCTTGTTTGACAGTTTGACGGTGTCTGACCAATTCAGAACATCATTAAATTTTTAGAGACTTGTGTAGAGACTTGACGGTGTCTGACCTTTCGTTTCCTTCCAAAAAATATCCATGTTCTTCTTCTTCTTCTTCTGCAATAACCCAGAGCTCCTCACTCTCGTTATTCTTCTTCAACGAGCAATCTCCAATAAAAGTGGCGACACACGTGATCCAGGATCTGAAGTTTTTAGGCTGTGATCATAAACTTCTTACACTACATTTTGCAAGAGGCAGACGCCCGTTTTTTACAGAATCAGACGACTTGTTTGTTTCCAACCAAGCTCTCCAACAGTCCGTTTATCTTGTATTTCTGGATGCATAAATCGTAAGAATTTTTCACCTGAACCTCTTATTCTGGAACCATTCAACAGTCCGTTGTTGTGCTGTTCCTATGCAACCATTTGTAACCATTCAGTCCGTTTGTAACCATTTGTAACCATTCTGGAACCATTCAACATTGAAGCTCTCCAACAGTCCGTTTCTTTTTGCCAGAAATGCTATGCCCTATGCAACCATTCAACCAGAGAGGGCTTTGATGTGCTGTTCCTTCCTTAGGTATGGTCTTATTTCACCATTGGCATGTGGAATATAAAGCATTTAGAAAAAAAAAAAAAAGCGAATGTAAATCTTAATCACAGTGTTTACCATCATCTTGCTCTGCATGAGTTGTAATTTATTTTGGTTGTTGGATCTTATGCAATTACGCCATACATAGCTTTAGGGGTGTTTCATAAATTTTCTATTGATTTCCTCTTGGCAATGAATTTCTTATTATGGTTTTGAAATTGGATTTTTATATATTGCTTTTGAAAACGTGCAGATCCCTCGTGAGTGCTTCAAATCTTTTACCCATCGCTGCTGATTATTCTGAAGTTCCAAGAGCTCATGGAGAGTTGGAGACATCATACTTGTTTTGTTATGAAGCATTTGTAATGAAGCCATTTTTGTTATGAAGCATTTGTAACGAAGCCATTAGTTACTTTTGAACGAGAGAACAATTAACGTATTTAATATTTATGGAGATTGTTCATGTAAGTTTTTTTTTTTTTGGGCAGTGGCGGGAAGGATGGGCTTTTGGTTTTGGAATTAAACAAAAAATGAGTAATGATGGCCGTCTGACGAAGTACAACAGAAAATAATAAAAAAAATATAAACGGCGTTAACGCCTCTTTTGCCAATACTTATGCTCGTTATAGATTAACATACACGTGGTTCTAACCGATTCGCGCTTTACCGATGGTATCACTCAAAGGCTTTAGACGAAACGCTCTCCTTTTGTTTGGGTCATGGCCAATTACAGGTTTCCAGAAAAAAAATATGGTAGGAAACCCTACGAGGCATATTTGTAGTTATCTCGAGAGATAAGTCGTAATTTAGATTCATGAAAATGCAAGTGGTAGAGAGTTGGTGTGATGAGTTATGTTAATTCGTCATTTTCGCTGGCTGGGCATATTGGTAATTAGAAAGTCCTACCACCAAACCCGCAGCACATACCTAACGCACCAACAAACTACGGCTTTACATTGAAACCATTATGGCCGTGGTTGAAATAAAAACCTTGAATCTCGAAGAAGGAAAATTCTAGCAAGAGATTATGGAAAAACGTCAAGAGAGAAAAAATAATTTACTTTCTATCATTGTGCGGAACAAAATATGCAGCCTTCCAAAATAGCCCCTACACATTATTGAAAAGATTTATTAATAAAAGGGTAGAACGGTCATAACTGTCAAACTTTTACAAAAACTAACAATAGTTTTGTAACTGTTCCCTCAAACATTGTCTCCCTTTATCCCTTCCTACACACGTGCAAATCGCACGTGCACCCCTTCTAGTTGACATAGATTAAATGCATAACAAAATACAATATATTAGTAAAAGGAAAAATGCACGATTTCTTTTCCTTTCCTTTTTTTCCCTCTTTTTTTTTTCCCCCTCTCTCTCTCTCTTTTTTGCTGCCTAAATCCAAGGTGCTAAAAATAACATAGCTCAAGCTGAGTAAAGCGATATTGACAATATACGATCCGGAGAGGCAATCGGAAAATCTTGGATTTAATTGGGTAACAATCTAGAAACATCTGATGAGCAAGCCATCTCAAAGTCATAACGGAACTATCCCGCCTTTTGACTTGACGAGGTGCATGAGGTGAACATTAACCAAGGATAGATAGTAAAAATTTCTTGTCAAACTACCAGATGATCGTCCAATACAGCCTTTGAAAACCATGCACCAACCGATATAGAGATGACCAAGATCATGTTCTCATTCTATCTTTGACTTAATTCGCTGCTGGTTTGGCAGTTTGCTCTGCCTCCATTAAAATTGCATCTTTGGAGGGACTTTATATTTTCTTTCTCATAAGCCACATTTTTAACACTCTTAAAAAGAGGTGCAACTCGGTTTGATACGAACCGAATTGACCTCAATCCAAGAGCAAACCTAATTTAATTTGTCATGACATCACATGCTATGTTTATCGGAATTACCCTGCTTTGACAATTTTGACTTATGCTTTTTTGGCATTTTTCTTCAACGAAGGGGTAGGAATAATGCCAAGGGATATTCGAATTCAGGTTAGCGCTCAGGTGATATGACATCTGACTCTTACCCGATCATACTTTTTCTTACCTTTTCTAATTGTCCGACCTAACGGTCCAAAACTATGAAGCTGACCCACGAGGCACAAAGTAAAATATATTTCACGTCTGGTTAAGTTCGTCAGCGGCGCGTTGGACCGATACCACGGCATGTGGTTGATGGGTATACTTTAAGCGCTTGCATACCAATTGTTCCAACTGCAGCTGGTTTTCGTCTGCGGTTTCTACTACTACTTTTGCGGTTTGAGTTTGACTGGGATGCTCAAACGTAACAAATTTGACTCATTTTTGTCAGATATTTTTTTCCCCGAGCTATCGTAATTTTCTATTACAAAACTATATATTGTTATTTTCATTATATTTTTTTTCGACCAATGGAACTCATCGGTTTCGATCTGCCTCCATTAAAATTGCATCATGTAGTTTTTTTTTTTTTTTTGGTAACCACATAATCGTGTAGTTTTTTTTTTTTTTTTTTGATAAGTTAAACCAAGCATAATCGTGTAGTTGTATTTAAATTTTTATTCAGATCTCATTTAATTCTACAAAAATTAAATGTTAAAAATCTATATACTATATATAACGGGAGGCGTCCCTTAGGAAGTGTGTCGAATGCCATTTCCTTTTTGCCCGTAATAACCTTATAAATTGACAATAGAGATCATAATATAGGGTTATAAATGTCTTACCGGGTTTTCAAAGAATTTCAAATGTAATAGTTGGAACTGGTTCGTACTCATTTCCTTTCCAAAGCTTCTCCCTACGTCTCCTCTGTGAAAGCAAGCGAAGCCGTTTCCAGATAAGATGATTTTTTGATGTAACTATTTCATTTCGTTTGATCTCTATCTGCTTTTGTGCAAAATTTACTCTTTGTTTTGGTTTCGACCTGTTGGAAATTTATTCTTTGATTCTGTTCCTGCACAGGAAACCAAGACATCAAGGTACCTTCGCCATAGTCCGGCAACGACTAAGATAAGTCTTGGTCCTCGCCGCCTGGACCTGACCCTAATAACCACTAAACACGTTTGAGTTTTTGCTTCATTCAACAGGGCACAAGACAGGAGAAACCCTAGATTTCTCCCCCCAAAATTTCGGTTCTCTCCCGCATTTCAGCCGGTGAGAATCAGAAGGGGGCATTGATCGAACATGTTGATGAAGTGCGGTTAAAGCATTGACTTAGCCGATTAGAACTCATTGGTTTTGATCTCATCATTGTTGCTTTTTTTTTTTTGCAACAAAATAGTTAATGTGATTTTTTTTTGGTTGAGTCTTTCCTGTATTGGGAAGGATCGGCGGTGAGAATTTGATTTGTGGAAAGTTACAAATGATGCTTATAATCGTGGAAATTGATGACATAGAAAAGATAACAAACACAACTTGCAGAAGAATATAATTTTGGTTTTCAAATGCTGTATGCTGGTTTGCGTAATTCTATGCATTGTTAGGATTTAGTATCCCATTGAAATTAGAGGGAGTTTTTTTTAGGAGCTGATCACGTGTTTATAGATGTTCATCCAAATATGAGTTTATTGATTCGATCTCCTTTTCTCAGTCCGTTAAAAGGTTTTCTTTTGGTCAATTCGAGTTGATGACTGCCTTATTGGTTAGATCCAATGGAAATCAAGGTTTCCACCAGATTCCGGTGCTATAATTTCACTATTGACCAATTTCTGTTAAAGTCATGCTTTGAGAATCATGTTTGTATGGGTCAAGTTATTCGTAATAATTGAATTTTTTGGGGAGCTATGGAATTGTTATAGCATTTAAACTTTGTTGATGTTTTTACATTCCATTTGTGTTTCCAATCTTCATTCGGGCACAATGTATTCTAGAAATTCAACAATTTATCCCTCATGATTTGATTACTTATAATCACTTCTTAGCAATAATTTTCATCTTTCTGTTTAAAACACGTCATGCGCATTGTGTATGCCTTTCTGCTAATGTTGTGACCTCATCTAACTTTTTATGAGTTCATGTTGTGCCTTGGTTCAAAAATGGCATGAACTATAAGTTTGTGAGGTTTAATGTATATTTTTTAACTTTATTACATGAAATTTTTTGTGTCTGATATTTTCTCTTCATTGTTTAATTTAATTAGGACGATGCACTCTTTCTAAACTTCTTTCAATATATATATACATACATACTATAATGACCTTAGCAATCATTAAAAACTACATGGTCAAACTACTTTTATTCTATAAACAGTTTCTGGAAATCGTTAATTTCCAATTAATATCCTAATGTGTAATGTGAGGATGTTACTTTTACTTTCAGTTCTTTATTGCTTTATTATTTTAGTTTAGAATCCAATTTGTTACTTTTCTATATTGTGTATTTATATTGTTTGATTATTAGGAGATCTAGACTGAGCTGGTTCCAACAGGCAAGGTTTACAGGGCGTGCCGCCGAAATTTCGGTTTTTGTGCCCTAGAGATGTGTTTCACTGGGGGAAATCGTCAAGTTGCATCTGTAGACACCCCAAATTGCACTACCGAATGAGAAAATAATAAAAACATGTAATTAGAGCTTAAAACAGGTCAAAAATGCATAAAAATTGACTAAGCAGGCTTTGCCCGTATTTTGTTCACGGGTCGGTCGCGCCCGAGATCAATCTACGGTCAAGCGCGCCCGTATTAAAACTACGGTCACCGTTGGACCGTAATTCATTTACGGTCATTAAAGACTCGTGCTAGTTTTATCCATCTCTCGATTTCCGAGCTTTATCTTTAGTCCAATATATCTTTAAATGAGCGAATTACGTATTTTACTCGTTGAAGCCACCTTAGTTGGCTATGGATGAGTATTATCTCTGTATTTCACTCTATCTTAAGGACCAGGCTATATCCTTCTGGACCAACCATGCCCCTGTGCTTGCCTATAAATAGAGGTGAGATTCTCAAGCTGAAGGCCACGAAATTTTGAAGAATCAAGAGCTCCAAGAGAAGAAGAGGAACCCCTGCTGCTTTGCTTGCTCAATCCAGGTAAGTCCCTTTCCCCTTTTATTTTCTGTCTTTAATTCTAGATGTAATAGGATCATCTCTATTGCTGTAGAATAAGGCCATCTTTTGTATCTAGTATTCCTAAACTTGTCTCAAAGTACCTCAAGAGTCTCTCTAGCCGTAAAACGTGAAGAGATAGCTAGGGGAAAAGAGAACAGGTGGATCCCTAGAATAGAACCCCATATCTGTTTTTCTTCTTTTCTTTTAGAATAAGGCCTCTGATTGTGTTTGTATAACCAAGCCTATCTCCAAGTACCTCAAGAATCCCCTCTAGCCGTAAAACGTGAAGAGAGAGCTAGGGGAAAAGAGAACAGGTGGATCCGTAGGGTAGACCCCCATGTGCTCTAATTTGTGAGATGTGGCTGTTTTAAATATCTTGATCATGTTTTAATTGTTTTTATGATATATCTGAATGAATAACATGCATCTATGATGTTTATAGCATGAGATCCCCACTTTTTTATAAAATTTGGATTTTTGCCACTTTTGCACCTACAGCACTGTTTTTGTGATTTTTGTGGTTTTAGGCTAAGATCTTGGATTTATCATGATCAATATGGTAAATCTGAATCCAAAAGCCTGAAAATAAATTCTAGGGTTTCATGATGTGGTTTTTAAATCGTTTTTCATTATTGAGAGAAGACCCTACGGTCTAAGTTCTCCCCTTTTGATGTTCTTCATCAACGTGGGTATTTTTTGTTTTGATTTTCAGATTTAATGTGAAATTTGGGCTTTACCTATGTCCTGGACTATTCAGGTTTACTTTTGAAATATTTTATAAAAATCATATTTTTCTAGATTTCTAGAATTTGACTTGAAACCAGATTTTTGGATTTTTCACTTTAAATTAATTTTATTTGATTTAATCTCAATTTTATTTTGATTATGAAACCCTAGGCATGGTATGATCATATTTGAAAGTTCTGGATCAATCAGGCTATTCGTATGAAAAAACCATACAATTTTATCTTTTTTGTGATTTTTCTTGATTTTTATAGCAAGCCTTTTTTCTTTGAAAAACATGAACAATGCCTGGCAACCACCTTGTGTGGATGAATAGGGGTGCCTAACACCTTCCCCTTTTCATAACCTAATCCCCTTACCCATCTCTGGTTGTTTTTTTAGGAGGGTTATTTTTACCCTAAAATTGCCTTTTGTGCTTATTTGATATTTTGGTGTCCATTCACACCTAAATTGAATGGTGGCGACTCTTTGTTTACTTTAATCCTGTGTGATGATTGAGAGGAAGTCAAAAAGGAATTTTTTGATTTTTTTTTCCCATGTCTCACAGCATCGTTGACGAAATTTCGACGATTTTGCGGCGAAACAGGACGGCATGCCGAGCGAAACGGACCGAAATGGGCAAAACAGAGAAAAAAATGCAAATTTTTTAAATTTTTTTAAAAAAACTTTTTTAGCGAAACGGACGGCGTGCCGGCGAAACGGAGCAACGCGCCGGCGAAATTTCGCCAAAATCCAAAAAGACCTACTTTTTTCCTTTTTTTGCCCATTTAAAATTTTCCAGCATTTCAGCGGCACGCCCAGCGGCACCAAAACTTAAAACCTTGCCAATAGGATCCCAATCACTTGGGATCCCACTTCCAGACAACATATGTGCAGTGCTACATGTGCACTCCGCTAGTAATAACTAATATAAAAGAGTATAAACAATTAAATAAAAATAGAGATGCATAAACTTGTCAGTAGCAATTTACGCGCACACTTAAGTATTTGGCATGCTCGAATGCTCTCTTAGCGTAATTGCTGGGTCTTAGAACAACAATTACAGAAGTAGAACAAAGAATTAAAAAAGTGGGAACGGTGAATTTTTTGATCTTTCTTTTGTTCATGCCAGTTCTAACATCCTAGTGCAGGAATTGCAATGGGAGAAGCTGAAAAGATTAGCTGCCAGGAGTAGCAATGCTTGGTGTGCCTTGGGGGACTTCAACGTGGTGAGATTCATTACTGAGAAAAGAGGTGGGAATCAGCTGCATAAAAGGAAAGCTGAACTTTTTTCGAAGTTCATCAATGAAGGCAATCTGGTGGACATCCCAAGCAAAGGAATGAAATACTCTTGGTGCAATGGCCAAATGGGGGGTGGTAGGATAAGAGAGAGGATTGATAGAGTCTTGGCCTCTACTGATTGGATACTTCAATTCCCTAACTCCACGCTTTGGCAGGACCCAATAATTGGTTCAGACCACGCCCCTCTATGTCTGACTCTCTACAATATTTTGAGGAAAAGAAACAAGGTGTTCCGCTTTGAAAAATTTTGGGTGGAAGAACCAAGATGCAACAGTATTATTAAGGACAGCTGGAGGTCAAGTGGAGATAGCCTGACAAGGAAACTATCCAATTTAAAGTACTGCTTATCGGATTGGAACAAAGAATCAGTGGGAGATGTTAACAAACGGGTGCTGTCAATCTACAATGCTCTAAAGGAAATCCAAAAACAACTGGAGCTTAGAGATGACCACCGGCTGGAGAAAGAAGAAAGAGAACTTCACAGGGATTACATAGCAGCTCTTAAAGCACAAGAAAGCTTCTGGATGCAAAAATCGAGAATCAGCTGGCTCAAGGATGGAGATCTCAACACAAAATTTTTTCACATTTCTACCATAAACAGGAGACATAAAAATAATATCATGTCCATCAGAAATGAGTGTAATGAGGATATCACAGATCCAGCAGATGTGGAAAGAACTTTTGTGAATTATTTCATGAATGTTTTCACGGATGATGGCAAGGACAGAAACTTCTCCTTAATGTCCCACATTGAGCCTAGCATTTCTCTAGCAGAAAACGAGCAATTATCCAGACCAGTTTCAGACCAGGAGATCTGGGCAGCTGTCAAAAAGTTGGGAGCTTTGAAGAGCCCAGGCCCAGATGGATTTCAAGGAATATTTTATCAGACATATTGGGAAACAGTGAAGGAGGAGGTTATCGGTATGGTTAAAAAGTTTTTTTTGCATGGATTTTTTGATGAGAAAATTAATCATACCTACATTGTGTTAATTCCCAAATGTGATAATCCCATAAAACTTGGTGAATACAGACCAATCAGCCTATGTAATTTCTCTTATAAAATCATTGCCCGTATCCTTGTTGATAGACTTAGACCTTTGATGAATAAGCTGATTTACCCCCACTAGGGAGCCTTTGTCCCTGGAAGGCTGATCCAGGAAAATATTCTTGCCACTCAGGAACTATATCACACCATTAAGAGCAAGAAAAGGAGCAAAAATCATGGGCTTTTTGCGGTCAAACTAGACCTCGCCAAAGCTTATGATAGAATCCACTGGAATTTTATCGAAAAAACTCTGGTAACGTTTGGTTTTAGTTATAAAGTGGTGGATTTAATAATGTTCTGTATCCGGTCTGTTTCCTATAGTGTTATGATAAATGGGAAACCTTGTGGTTTTTTTAAACCTTCAAGAGGAATCAGGCAAGGTGACCCTCTGTCGCCTTACATTTTCATATTAACCCAACAAGTCTTATCCTATGGGCTTGTTAAAGGTGAGCAAGAAAACTTTATTCATGGCATCAGACCTACCAGGATTGCTGAACCTGTGAGCCACTTGCTTTATGCTGATGATTTAATTATTTTTGGCAGAACTGCGGAGTCTAATATTAATCACTTTCTGGCAATTATTAACTCTTTCTGTGAGATGGCAGGTCATAAATTAAACCTGGATAAGTCTGAACTGTACCTTAGCCCCTGCATCAAAGGGAAAGTCAAAGGTAGAGTGGCAAGGAATTTCGGAATTAAACCTTCCAAGGAGCCAGGAAAGCACTTGGGAATCCCTATTTTCCTCAATGCTCCAAAAATCAAGCATTTCAAAGGTCTGTTGGAAAAGATAAATAAGAGGCTTGTTGGTTGGAAAGCGCAAATCCTAAATCAAGCTGGGAGGGTCACTCTGATAAATTCGGTCCTTCTAAGCACAAGTCAGTATGTCATGAGCAATGTCAAAATCCCCACTGCGGTTGCTGCGGAGATAGATAAGGAGGCTCGCAAATTTCTGTGGTATAAACCTGGAAAAGAAAGGACTATCCATCCTATTTGCTGGGAGAAGATCATTTTACCTCTGAGGTTCGGAGGCCTCAATATCAAGGATAGCAAAAATTTCAACAAGGCCATGCTCGCTAAAGCTGCTTGGGCGCTAGCTAATGAGGAGAAAAAAATCTGGACTGGCATTGTTAAAGCCAAATACTTCCCAAATCACAGTTATTTTCATGCTCAAATAAGAAGAAATGCTTCCTCGTTGTGGAAGCAACTGTATAGATTGAAGAGAATTCTGGAAATGGGAAAGAAGTGGCTTGTAACTGATGGAAAACAAATTAGAATTGATGAAGAAGGTTGGACTGACTCTGATTTTATTGTGCAGGCTCAAGGAGCAATCCAAGCAAGGAACCTGGAAGGAACAAAAGTGGCAGATCTAATTGACCAAAACACCAGAACCTGGAGGTTGGATAAACTCAGACAAATCTGGCCGATCCAAATTGCATCTCAGATAAGCACAATTCCAATTTGTAAGTATAGCACTGAAGATAAACTAGTTTGGAAAGCCACTACATCAGGTAAATTCACTGTTTCTTCTCTATATAGGTTAATATGCAATGTCTCTTCCTCTAGAACTGAAGAAAGAAAATGGTTAAAGGTCTGGCATCTCCCATGCCCCCAAAAAATTAGATTTTTCCTTTGGAAAGTCTTGCAAGAAGGTAATTTGACGAATGATATTCTGCAAACCCGTGTGGGTATCCCACCTGAACTTTGTGTGCTCTGTGGTAAGGTGCAAGAATCCCACTTACACCTATTCCTCAAATGTGATCTCATTCGTGCATCCTGGTTTGGGCTTATGGGGGGTCGGGTTGATGAAAACTTGGCTCATACCACCTGCAAAGAGTGGTTTTTTGATCATATTCTTAGTCTGAAAGGAAATGATTCAATGGATGATAGTTTAACCTGGGCGGCTTGGGCCAATATTTGCTGGATTGTGTGGAACTCTAGAAATAAGAAAATTTTTGAAAATACTGAACCAACCCCATTCTTATCAATTCCTTGTTTCAAATGATGCAGGGTGACTCTTTTAAGATATATGAGGACAGGAGAGGCAAGGAGAAACCAAGCAAACAAGAGATAAACATAAGATGGACTGCCCCACAGGAAGGTTGGATCAAAGTGAATGTAGATGGAGCGGCTGCTGGAGCTCCTGGTGCTGCAGCAGTTGGAGTCTTAGCTAGGAATTCAGATGGGAGATGTGTTGGAGCGATAGCAAACAGTATTGGGATATCAAACTCTACTCAAGCGGAAGCAATTGCTTTGGTGGAAGGGCTGAAACTGGGGTTGGCCTACAACGCCCAAATGTTAATGGTGGAAAGCGACTCAATGATAGTGGTTAACTCCTTCAACAACCCTCAAGCCACCCCATGGAAAATCAAGCACCTCATGGATGAAGCTCGGTATCTTGGTGGTTTCTTCCCTGCTTGCAAGGTTGTAAAAATTTTTAGAGAGGCAAATTATGTGGCTGATGGGCTTGCTGCCTTTGCAATGAGGCATTTTTCTTGTTTTTGGTTAAAGCATTTCCCCCTGTGTATCCGTGAACTCATCTGGGAAGACTTGGTGGGGCGCTCCCGGCCAAGATCTGTCCCTGCTTAATTGTTATAATATTCTTATGTTTTCATCCAAAAAAAAAAAAAAAAAAACGTTGAAATTATTACCTTTAGCTTTTAGGCAGGAGGTTTTATATTGCTGACAATGCCACGCCAGAGTTTCATGGGCCTTAAAAAAGAACAAGCCAGGCAACCTGCGACCCTGGGGCCTGGGCCATGAACAGCCTGATTTCAAACTGCGAATTTCTCTCTCTACTCTCTGGTGGCTAGCCTTGCGACTTCCGACATCTTTGCCAAGCCATGTCTTGATCGACCGGGGGAGCAGCAGCCACCGCCAGAAGCGAAGCTGATCAACTGAAACTATAACCAATGAGCAGCTATTCGTCCTAAGAGTTTTGGTTTTCGAGAGCGATTTGTTCAGGGTTGTCCCAGCTTTTGTTAATTTTATGACATCTCAAGGAAGGAAGATGAAATGTTAATGATTCTCAGTGCGTTAGGTGTAAACATCCAAATCTCGGTCCTCTTAATCGTAATCAGAATTTCGGGCGGTCTAGCATCATTAGTTACCTGGTAATCTGAAAGCTTATGTGACGGAGCCTTCTTCTAAATCGCGCATCAGTCCGGGGTTTTTTTTTTCTTCCCCCTTGCTCTGGAGGTTAAATACTTCGGTGAGAATCTTCGCAGCAGAAAAATTTTCTGTATTACCTTTCTTGTGAACTTTTTAATTGGCTTGTAATCAATTGCATTTCCTATTGGTTACTCCGTTGATTGGTTTTTCGCCTGGTTGCTTGACATCGACTTAGAATTTGAACTGAATCAGTTAGATGTGTGGAATTTCTTTCCATCTTTATTAATTTGGGATTCCTAGTGTTCTCTAAAAGTTTTCTCTGTTCAGTTTTTTCATTCTCCGCCATATTTCCTCTCTTTATAATTGTTGGGTTTATGAAGTCTTAAGTAATTTCATTTTGTAGTATGAAACCTACAATACAAGACCCATAGACTGTTCGTGAATCTGATTAATTGCTTCACAATGTTTCCATATTTTGTGCCTCAAAGGAATATTTAATATCTCGGGAAAATTTGGAAGTCACATTCGTTCTTAGATAAATTTGATTTATCGAATTAAGGGCGAGAGGGAGAAAAAAAAAGAGGTTTTATTTTTTCATAATTGAGGGAAATGGTTTTTTGTGTTAGAAGGAATAACTTTTTTGGTTATTTTGTTGGCTTCTCAGGCAAAGTGAGAGATCAAAATCTGGTTTGCGGACATGTTCAAGGGTCACTTTTATAACAATATATATTCTTACAGCTCCTCTATTTTGGCAAGAGCATACAGTTCTTATGGTTCAGTAAAAGAGATTTCTGATCCCACAACACGGATATGCAAGATTATGATGTCTTGTCCTAAATCAGGACTCGAAATGGCCCTTAATGGATGTGGGATTAGGGTCTCACCAGACTTAGTAGAGGATGTCCTTCAAAGATTCGAGAATGCTGGTATGCAGGCCTATCGGTTTTTTGAATGGGCTGGGAAGCAGCGAAATTATACACACAGCATTAGAGCCTATCACATCATGATTGGCTCTTTAGCCAAGATAAGGCAGTACCAAATCATGTGGGATCTAGTTAACAGCATGCGAAATACAGGGATATTAAATGTTGAGACTTTTAGTGTGATCATGAGAAAGTATGCTAGAGCACAAAAGGTGGAGGAGGCCATTTACACCTTCAATATCATGGATAAATACGGTGTTCCACAAAATTTGGCGGCATTTAACAGCATTTTAAGTGCATTCTGCAAGTCCACGAATGTGAGGAAGGCTCAAGAGATCTTTGATAACATGAAGGTACGGTTCATTCCTGACTCAAAAACTTATAGTATTTTGCTGCAGGGGTGGGGGAAGGCACCAAACCTTCCTAAGGCAAGGGAGATATTTCAGGAGATGGTTGACTCAGGTTGCAATCCTGATATTGTGACCTATGGGATCATGGTTGATATTCTCTGCAAGGCAGGGAGGATTGACGAAGCCATTGGGGTTGTTAGGGACATGAATTTCAAAGGCTGTAGGCCAACATCTTACATTTACAGTGTTTTGGTCCACACTTATGGAATAGAGAATCGGATTGGAGATGCAATTGATGCTTTCTTAGAGATGGAGAAGAGTGGAATCAAGGCTGATGTTGCTATATATAATGCTCTAATTAGTGCCTTCTGTAAAGTTAACAAATTCAAGAATGTATTTAGGGTTTTGGATAAGATGGACTGTGAGGGCATTACGCCCAATTCAAGAACTTGCAACATCATTCTAAATGGCTTAATAGATATTGGAGAGATTGATCAAGCCGTTAAGGTCTTCCGCAGAATGATCAAGTTTTGTGAACCAGATGCGGACACATATACAATGATGATAAAAATGTTCTGTGATAGAGGTGAGTTGAAGATGGCTCTAAAAGTGTGGAAGTTCATGAGCTTGAAGCAGTTTATTCCAAGCATGCATACATTCTCTGTTCTTATCAATGGATTGTGTGAGAAAGGTGACATTACCAATGCCTGCATTTTCTTTGAAGATATGATAGAGAAGGGGATCCGACCATCTGATGTGACATTTGGGAAGTTAAGGCAACTGCTTATTAAAGATGGTAGAGAAGATGTACTTGAATTTCTTGTGGAAAAAATGAAGCTTCTGGTCAAGGATCCCTTATGTGACTAAAAAATCAAAATTTAGGAGCTAACATGCTAAAGATTGATATAAGTTACCGGTTATGTTTATATTTCACTGGGGGCTCTGGAGTTGAAATTCCTGGATCTGCTTCTGAGTGCAGTATAAAGCTTTTCACAAGTGAGTTGTTAATGGATATGCTGTCTGGTTTCTTTACATCTTGTTTGTACTATTAATCTGGTTCAACAACTAAGGGGTGCAACTTGGTTCGGCCCAATACCAAACCGAGGTTTGTGACTGTTAACCCAAAACCCAACCAAACCAAATTGAGAACAGATCACTTCAACCCAAAACCTGAAGCGAACATATATGTATATGCATGTTTGGTTTGTTTCATTTCAGTTTAATAAAGCATATTTTTAAGTCGGGTTTCAGTTTGGTCCAGTTTGGTTTAATCAAGCCATCGACCCAAAAATGAACCAAAATTAATTCGGTTCCCTGATTTTATAATCAAAACCAAACAATAGGCTGTGAAACCCACCAGATCAATTTGGGTCAGTTGTTTCTCGGTTTTAATCAAATCAAGTTGCACTCCTAACAGCAAAACCATCTTTCATAGCTTCAATTGTTAACACATACTTTGTCTGGTTTTTGATATCTATTTTGCTCTAGTTGTCATCTGGATCTGATTATAGATTACCATCTTTAATGACATGCTGGATTTTAAATATTTTGGGAACAAGTTATGCTTTTATATTTTCTTAATCATTTCCATTGAAATTATACCATTAATGTTATTACTTACATCAATGCTTTCTTTTACATATGTGGGAAGCATGGTTGAAAAACTCGGTATTTTCCCTGGTATCACCTTAGGCAGATATTGAGTTGTCAATTAAGCTAGTACCTTATTGGGCCCAAAAATTCAAAAAATATAAATAAAAAAAAATCAAATTTAGGAACTTAAATGCATTTATATTGTGAAGCTACTCTTGACAAATATTTTTAAAATTTTATTATAGGGAATACATATATAATATTATTTTAATAAAATATTGTACTTATACCATTCAGATAATATTTAGTAAAATTGCATCAATATTTGTGAAACATGAGAAAAAATCAAGAGATATTCATTGAAACTACTAGTAAATATTCACAACAAAGTGAGATGATTCATAAAAATCTTTAAAATTCATAACAATATTTTTAATTCAACAAAGATTGAATTTTTGGGGAAAAAGGGTTTAAGCCTTATCCAAAGTTGGTTGGCAGCTTATATTTCAATGGACAACATCAACCATGAAGATTTTTTGGGCAAATTGTCCTTCCGAGAATAGAAAGGGAAGGCTTCCTAGTTTGTTTGACTATGGTTGGACTTGCTATCTAGTATTGTAGTTTGTTTGGTACACTATCTGTGTACCATAACTATGTTCTCTTTTTTCTCCATTATTAATATATACTTCTATTACTGATAAAAAAAATATATATTTTTAATGATAATAATTGCCAAAAAATGAAAAAAAGAAAAATCGAAGTGGACCCAAAGCATAATGACTTGATTCATAAGTGAATCAAGTGATTACATGCTTAAATGAGTAAAGAAACCAAAGAAAATTCATTCATCTATTTCAAAGTTCAGAAAAATACCCACTATATGCAAAATTAGTATAATCTGTCTCCCATGATCATTTCACACAATATTTTAAGTATTAAAATGGAAAAATAAATGGACTAAAACTATCTATTTTCTTTTATTTCTTAAAATCTTCCCTTCTTCCTTTGGTTTGTCTGACCTGATTGGTGCTGTAGATGTTGCCAAACGAGCTCCGGGCTTTGACTGATATGTTTTTAAATGTTGTCTTGAGTTTCTTTGTAGTTTTTTAAATGTTGATCAATATGTTTTAGCTGATACCGATTATGTCATCGTTGGCATTGACTGATATTATGGTTTCTTACAAAAGCAATGATATCGTGGTCATAATCAATTTTGTTTAAGGCCACTGCTAAATCTATTAGTATCGATCAAGATTTGAAACCACTATAAGAAGGCGTTCCAGAACCTAGAGGAGATGACCTCCTGTGTGCACCCTTGTATTCTAATTGCAAATCAGACAAATTTGTATTGTTAATATATACAGTATAAATCAGTCAAATCATTCAGTTTCATGAATGTTAATTAAAATGGGAAAATAAAATATCTGAAGCATCATATAATTTCTCGGCTAACTGAGCATCACCTTCAAATTTTCTTATTGTTAGATCTTTGAATCTGTGTTACTCTCTTGTTATGCTAAAAAATATGATCAATTTTCTGACAGAAATTTTTAAATAATCATGGGATGTGATGATAACTATGAAGACATTGGAGGTCAAATATCATCTGATATGTTAACATCAAATAATTGGAAAGTGATACTTTTTCTCATTAATTTGGTTTTTGTTCATCCTCTTTCTTTCTCTATTATTTTATACGTGACATATATATTTGGATAGGATTCTGCCTATAGTATACAATGTAGCTTTTTTGGAATGCATAATTGGTGCTTGAGTGTTGATATTTTACTTTGTAATTGAAATAGGGGAAAAAGAAAAAAAATTTGTGGAACATGGGAATAATAGATGGTGCATGGATTGCATTTTCCTAGGTTTGTGCTGCTAGTGTACCTATAGAGCTTTACAATTTGAAGCTTCAGTTGAATCCTACTAACATAAACCAAATACAATTCTCACATGTAATACCTTAATATTGAGACAACAAAATCGTCAAGGATGGATGGTTGCAAACATCAGCATCCCATTTTAAACCACCCAAACCATTTTCTGTTGTGCATGATCAAGAGGGTTCCTTTATGTTTTCTGCTTTCCTGTTGCCTCTGCATTTGATTTTCCATTGGTCTTTAAAGCCTTTTTCCTGCAGGATCATGAGGAACTTCTAATTCAGTAAGCTAACTTTGGCATTGAAAGTTATTTCCCATTAAAGCATAACTTACTTGGATTATGGCATGCTTTTGTTTCTTCTCAAGAGCTCCAGTGACTCTCTCATCCTGCATTCTGGGCATATCATACTTAATGTTCTCAGGATCTGTTATGGTCGAAGATCTTGCACTTGATGTGTTACTTTGTTCCATCTTAAGGCTTAACTGATTGTGACATAGAAGATAAATAAGAATCAAAATAATTAAAAAAGGGACAAAAAAAAGAACTATTTTATCAGTCTCTCTGTGTGTTTGCTGTTATTAATTTGTCAAGGAGTGTCCTAAAATATTGCTCATAACAAACTGAGCGACCTGTTGTGATGGGAGTATGTAACCACAGCTATTTGAGTACTGAGAATTAATCTCTTTTAAATAATTGTAAGTTGCATTTTATCCTGGAACTTTGAAATCATCAAGTGATCTTTCCTGATCAGTAATCATCTGCAGATGAGCTTGAAGGCCAGAAAGATTGAAAAAATCTCTGATTCTGATAGTCTTCCTCCCGAGTATGATGGAAAAATTATCTGTTGGAAATTCATTCCGATTTATGTGTTTACCTGTAATACTTGATTCTCGAGTATTGCTAATCGATCTATTAGTGTTCCTTTGGAATGAACTTCCTCAAGTGCTGAGGATAGACTCATGTATGGTTCATCCTGTTCAGCTTTTGTTGGAGCAGCATCGCAGGTGTGCCTCAATGATAGACCCTGTTTCTCTTCCAGATACTGTAGCTGCATCATCAGAATTCTACACTGAGGAGGAAGAACAAAAATAAGTTGGAACTTGGAAGTATCCATAGTTGATACACCTTCCTAGCCATGTGAAATTAAAGTTCTAATCTATTTTAACTGACAAGCAATGTACTGAAGTGTGGGAAGAACCCCGAAGTCATCTTGTAAGGCTGCTGCCTGGCATGGTAATGTAAGCTTATGAAGGGTGTTTTATGCTCATATTTATGGAGATCACTGGAATGACAAATTAGATCAGTTTGTTGGTTGCCCGGCTTTTGGCATCATATGAGGAGCTTTCCCCAGTGGTTTGTGTAATTTCTTCCGGACACTTGACCTTGCAATTTTCTATGTCACTGTCTAAAACAAGTTGGGAAAAGCTTATATATTATAGAGAATCAAAGATGTTTTACCAGATTATCAAGGCGATCCAATCTCTGAAGAACAGGCATGGGTGATGGGGATTGCTGATTTTCTTCTGGCTGCATTGTTTTCAAGCAAGCAGGTTCTTTGTTCCAATTAACACCCTTCATCATCTTTTGGGGATACTCTGTCTATAAAATGAAGGAAGAAGCTACACGCGAAAAATGATTTTTAGGATTTGGAGCCTATTTTTGAAGTGGAAGCTTTTTGTGCAGATATCAGAAAGATAAAGCAATGGAATGGGTCGAAAACTGAAGGGGAACTTCAGGATTTATTAAGTGAAGAAGTTGTGGAGGGGATTAAATGGCGTCAAGTGACCCATACTCTCCGTCTTCTGACTCCATATTATTTTGTTGGTGAGAAAGAAAAATATCTTATCTTTTTCATGCCTTATCTGCAGAAGTTTTCTTTTTTCAATCTGGGAGATGACCCTGTCAGGGATGGCCGCGATGGCCGTTTTACATGCAAGTTGGCAACCATTTATGCAGGCAGTTGGGACTTGGGAGTCTAAGCGAAACACTGATTGACTGCATTTAAAATTTTAGAGTTGTACAATATTTATATCAAATTTCTTAATGTTAACTATTTTGTTAGAGGTTCACGATCTTTTTATCAAGAATTTTTAACTTTTTGTGGAAGTTATACAATAAACTTAAAAAATTACTATTGATGCTCAGCATCATGGAATTTAATTATTTTAATGTTATATATTTTATGGTAAATTATGAATAAAGATCACTTTTGGCTGATATTAATAAAAATAGTCCATCAAAAAACTTAAATTCAAGAAAAGAGTCCATTTTTAAAAAAAATTAAAAAGTAGTGTCACTTTACAATTGCAAAGGCAAAGAAATGTTTGTAACTCATGTATGATGTGCTCGTGTCATATGTAGGATGCCCTTGTATCTCAAATAGGTAAATACATCCCATATAAGGAAGCTCGTATCCCACGTACAATGCAATCTTGTCCTCACGTAAGATGTAATTGTGTCTTACGCATCCTACATAACTACATACATAAGGAAGCTTGTATCTCACATACAATGCACTTGTGTCTTAAGTACATTGTGCCAATAACTACAGTAAAGTGACCTTACAATTCAATTTTTTCTTTTGCTAAAAGGTAATCCTTTTCTGAAAATAGTACATTATCAAAGTTCAAGATGTAACTGGAATTGCAATCAAAAATATTTTTAAATGAATAAGAAACGAAAGAGTTCATATTTTGACTTGATGGATTACGATGTTTTAAGATAGTAAGGTGTTACATATACTTAAAAAGATCTTCACTTTTATGAAATCTAACAAAAAATCCTTTTTTTTGGGAAGCATTAAAAAATTGAAAAACCAACTAAACGTGTCATCAAAATATATACACATACACATCTTATTGAGGCATCAATTAATTAAGATATGAAATATGTGACTAATAATTAAAATTCAAAAATAATAATAATAATAATAATTGATTGAATAATTTATCCAAATGACAAAGCTGCTCTCGTTGCAACAATAAAATGAACATACTGCAATATAGCAGAATACGCTTATGCCACATATACATACATATACTTGCACCATATAATACATACAATCTACTTAAAGTCCTAAAAAATTCGATCCCTAGAACAGTAAAATTTAATTAGCGACATACGTTAAAAAAAAATGGAGAAAACAATTCAATAGATCCCCATCAGGTTGACGATTGACGCACTTATACCCTTGATGCAATCCACGAGATACTAGATCCAATCGTTTTCTAAGGCACCCTCGTGAGCAATTAAGCCTTTAGGCCTCAGTTCTCATGTCATGTAACAAGCAGGGGTACTTAAAAAGGATGCTTAACATATTTATATTTATAATTAAGTAAAACAGACAAGCAGGACAATAAATTGATGATTCGGCAACAGAAACTGAGCGTCATATTGTTCGAAGATTATAAGAAAAGTGAGAAAAAGAGAGGGAAGATGGAAATGATCCCTCATGCCAAAACTGGGGGAGCAAGGAAGCAATTTAGTTTCATCTTCGTTCTCGAGGCTTTGCACCGCTTGTTCAAGAAAAATGGGACCACTCGTAGCCCCTGCCTCTCATTTCCCGCTCCTCTTAGAGCCACGATTTCCTGATCCTTGTTTCCCACGTTTCCGGGCTGGTACGCGGCTAGAGTCGGGAGGAGCAGTCCGTTCAGAGAGGACTGGCACATGATGCCTAGGAACCAGAGCAGGGAACCCAACAGCAGGGATTCTGCCAAATACCCAGTAACAATCAGAAACAAAAGAATACGCAAATCCTAGCATTCATACGCATTGTTGCGAAAACTTAATCAAAATGCCTAAGCATCAGTCGAGACAATAAAAGGGTGACTCCATTAATTGGATGGCATAAAGAAAATCATATGATTGTTCTGAATATTAGAGACACTGGCTTGTCAAAGCAAGAAAAAGCTTACATATCAACTCATAAATCTTAACCATGGATCCTATGCATTAGTTCATTCTCTATTTATTGTAGTCATCCAAAATCGTTTTGAAGGCCAAGGGAAGGGATTCAGAACATCTCAAGGTCGAAACTATGGCAGGTACACACTAAAAGCATTTGAAGCACAAATAAGAGAAGGTTTGGACCTAACATGGGATCAGATCATGGTTCATTGGATGGATACCCCTGATCTCACTCTTAATCACTGACACAAGCAAGATCAAGGAAACATCTCATATGGCCTTCTTGAAAAACCAATAGTTCAGATCGTCCCAGGCATCTAAATTATGTTACCTCCAGATAACAACCATCCAGCATCTCTGTAGGCTTAAAACAGATATAATTCATCTGAATATATAAATTTGGGCCAGTTACTTTTAACCAGACCATATTAGAGAGATTAAATTATGCAATCACGCACCACAGACTTTGCTAGAAAGTTAGAATTTCTATAGAATATGGAGAAGGAAAACAAGGGCTGGAAGGTTCAAGTGTCGTACCCAACAAGAGTACAGCAGACTCCTGCTTGGTTGTATAAGCACCAAAGGCCTTGTCCTTCTGCAAATGAAGATGCAGAGCCTGATTTTCCGCAAAGCAACACTGGAGCAACCTCTCCAGTCTCCTGCATTCCCCTTCAAGATATTTACTTTTCATCTCCAAATCTCTCACATACATCTTTCTCCTCTCTCTTGATCTCACCGCAGCATCTCTGTTCCTCAGCTGCCTGAAAGATCTCACAAACATCGTTCACAGCAGTTGAAGTAAGAGTTTGGATGGGATCTTATGCACAAATTTGAACAAGCATTTAGCCATGGAGAACAGGCTTAGATTACATCATAATTTTTATATGATCAAACCCAATAGCACGGGTCTAAAATAATTATCTGTAAAACTAAGCAAAAACCGTAATATATACACTGTAAAGGCAAGAAAAGCAAATACAGTTTCTCCTTCTTCATTCCTCCTTCCCCTCCTCTCCTTGTTTTCTTAATCATATTGTTCGCCATAGTAAAGAACCTCCTCCTTTGTTTTCTTGATCATATTATTCATAATAGTAAAGAAATGTTTTTAAAGAGATATAGCATCAAAACAATGGTTACTCGTACCTTTTCCTTTTCTTAATAATGGGATCATCTCGATCTTCCCCGTTGTTTTCCTCTGAAGAATCGCCCTTGTCCTTCTCGTGACTATCATTCGAAACATTCGTTTCGGGGTTCGAGGTTTCGTCGCCAGAAGCCCTAGCTTCACAGTCAGCAGATGCGTCGACTAAGATATCCGAGAAGAAAGTATCGGAAAACCCATGATTCGCCTCCGTCACCGTATAATCATCCTCCATTAACAACTGCTCGACCTCGCCGAGGGACGAAGAGAGGGGATCCGGAGATGGATTGCAGTTTCCAGCTTCTCCGCTCGAATTATCCGAAGATGGATTCGCGAGAGGACCATTATCATCCAAGAAAAGGTCCAAATCTTCAACACTGAAATCCAACAGACTTTCCCAGTCGATTTGATCGATGACATCGTCTCCCTCAGCCTCTACGTTAGCCATGGCGAAAGTAGTGAAAACAGGAAAAAGGAAAAATAGAGGACGGAGAACCTAGAGCGTCATTTTAAAAAAAAAACCCACGCGGTGGTGCTTCTTGGAATTTTCGCGTTTCTTCGGAACCAAGGAAACCTTATTTCCGGCGTCTAAAACAGCTTTTTATGCGCGTCCTTATTGCCCTTCACCAAATATCTCGTCAGTCGTCACTCAACCAATGGGAAACGTTCCTTTTAGGACGCTCGCACTAATCAGGGATTTTAGCTTCGCGTTTTCATTTTTCTTCACCGGGCGGAAAATATTTATTTTGAGAATATTTTTTTTAACTCAGGCGAGCCGTTTACGCTCAACCGACTAGTCCTTAAAATGCTGCAAGACCCTCCAACCATATGGCTTTAACACCCGTAAACCTTATACAGGTAGAGAGGCCTCAGATTGTGCTTAAGAGAGTTTGAACCTTATACAGATAGTCCTAGAAGATTGTGCTTAAGAGAGTTTGAACCTGAGACCCTAAGTATTGATCACCAAGCCAACCCGCTGGGGTTAAAAATGGACTTAAATGAAAAAAGATTTTCACACAAATATTTTCAGACTTGTACAACCTAGTGTTACCAAGAAACGAGATAACAATAAAGATGGACTCAAGTGAAGTGCGCAAATGTTGGGGGACCAGAAAATTAAAAAAATAAAATTTCCCCAACTCAAATGGCAACAATTCACCTGTTATTTCGGAAAATTAGTATATGGTTTCTCTTAAGAGTGCCTATTTCAATGGCAGATTCCAAATCACTAATAAATGCCCATCACGTTTCAAGTTATACTAGAGGAATGAACGAGCTATGTACAAACTGCGTGGCATAAGAATTAAAAACAAAAAAGGGTCTTGTGGGAATGGAATGTTAGGTGGGTGGATAATTAAGATACTCGTGGCAATAACAAACCTTGGTACTCGAGTAAATTGGATATAAAATGTCAGGCAGAAATTTATATAATAATATAGATTGGCACTTGATATTACATCTTAGGAAAACTACCTACCACTACATTTTTCTTTTTATCCTTAGATTAACTCACAATTACAAAACTTCTAATATAGGAATCACTAACGTTCCTTTCTCTTTTCTTCTTCAAGATGGCCCCCAACAACGTGAGATGAAATAAAAGAGATGCATTATCAAGCATGCTAGGAAACCGTTCTGGAGGATAAGAAAGACCTGCACCAAAACTAAAGCTAGGTGCGACAAAATCGAGCATGCTAGGACCAAATATCCAAGACACTCTAATAAACAGAATTGACATACCTTCGTATGTCTTAAACATGGCAATAATTGTCTCCCCTATTATGATTGGCTTATGTTCATGTACGTTAAGCACAGAATGAGAATGTATTTCACCATCTATGCAATATTATACAGTAGAGTACAGCATCGTAACTCCACAGTTCTGGAGGATAAGAAAGACCTGCACCAAAAATAAAGCTGATAGCCATATATTCTCACCTGATTATTCACGGCATGATTTCTAAGAAAGCCCTCTAATTACTCGAGCGAGCGACTGATACGAGATGGTACATTTTATCCAGTACTGCAACGTTTATAATTCCAACCAGAAAATGCAACAAGTACGGAGATATGGAATTAGCAGGTTTTACTCTATCTAGTTAATGGTACATTTGTCTTTCTATTCTTAATATATCTTGAAGTAAAAAGAGAATATATATATGCTTATAACCAACAACTTGATGATTGCAAAACGAAGTTAACAACTCATCAGTACTTATGAAATCCAAATGCTTAAATTACTATTGGCAGTAGAATATATCAAGCTTTAGAGATCAAAGCTCATCCATGCATGTAATCAAACAACATACTGAACATGACATAAAATCATATCATCTAGGAAGATGGTTAGGAGGAAAATTGCGCAATGGGTTTTCCCTCAATAGCTCTGTTTCCCTGTCAGGCAAGAAAGTAGAGGATAATTAGGTCACTTAAATAAGTTGCTCAAGCCAGTATGCATGATTTTTAAAGGCCATAACTTACTTTTTAATATCTTTGCTATCTCCATGCCTAAGTTGCAACATCAAAGACTTCACACCTTCATTTGGGCTGTGTAATCTGGTAAAATGTAGATATAACCATGCGACAGTTGCATAAATCAGATAAGAGAGAACGCAATATGAGTTCCTGGCCAAAGTGTTAATATTCTGTAGTGCGCTCATTTAGCAAATTGTTTAGTTGGATAATATCGATTTTGAGAAAAACATACTGAGCAATCAGTATTTCAAAAAGCACTTATTTAGCAAACATGTTTCTTCGTATGTTATCAAGTCATAAACCCATCTGTGTGCTGATTTGATTAACTAACAGTGATCAGCTTGATCAAAATTTTCTTTGGACATAAAGTAAATGCCAATTTACTTTCTACAACCAGTACAAGATGGCCAAGTTGACCTGATCATTGCAAGAATAGGCAATGACACAGTGAGTTCCAGCTCCTAAGGAAAAGGAAAAATTGTACCAGTCTCGAAATGACTAACTCATGCAATGGAGGACAATTTCGTTGTCAGAACAAGATGGCATAACATCAAAGGGCATGGGATGGGAAAGTAAGGACTATCCAACTCATTGCATGGAAAGGTGGTTGAACTTTGGCATCTCATGGCACTCTGAAACAACCAATTTCTGGGTCCTTTATACAAGAATTGAAGAGCTTATCACTTTTTTTTTCCCATCTAAGAATCATATCAAGGTTATCAAAATGCCTAGGTTAAGCTAAGAAGTGGATGCACCCATAACTTATATGATCACCTAGGTGACCAAGTGGTTGCCATGGCAACAACTTTACAGAAAGTTGAAAAACATATGGCGAACAATACAACATTTTTCCTTCTAATATGATTATTAACAGCATATTTTGATTAAAAATCAGACTAAGGAAACATAAAACACAATTTTATGGAACAATCATGCGACAATCAACATGGTTTTTTTCATGCCTTTATGGAGATATATGTGATTTTAATACTTGCAAGTCAAAAGAGCCTATTTAATTAATCACAATGCAATAATGTAGCATATTATATAAAAAAAAACGATGAAAGGAACAAACTACAAAATTAAAGAATGAAAAATTTATTAGCACACTAATAATACTAACAAGAGATTAATGTTAAGGAAAGATGAATATGAGGTTCAAGCAATTGTAAAAAATTGAAGAAAAAAAGACAAAATTCAACAATCTATTGTGGAGTGTGGATAGGAGAAAAAGAGAGGAGGATAAGAAGTTTGTCAAAAATAAAAGAGAAAAATTCATTTCATACATTCAACTAAGGAGAGAGAAAAAAGGGGAAGCGTGAAGTGGGTTCTTGTAAATATAAAAGATATAAAAAAAGAAGTACCAAAATTCTAGGCAGCAGTGATTGACATTCTCTAGGCATCTACTCCTTCCTCTTTATTGAACAATGCCTAAGTAGATTTTTATAAGTACAAAAAAGCGTCAACGGACATTATTTAATTATGTAAGTAAATAATAATGTTTACTATTATAAGTGAACATCATCTGCATAATTCTATAATCCCTTTATTGACATTCTCTAGGCATCTACTCCTTCCTCTTTATTGAACAGTGCCTAAGTGAACATAATCTGGGTGCTCCAAAAAATTGCCTCTTCACCTAGGTGACAGCTTTTATCAAAACTAGATGATATTTGCATAATTCTATAATCCCTTGATTGATATTATCATTAAGTTTTTATAGCTTAAATGAACCTCTATGAAGATATCTCTTTAGTGCGATTGAATTTTGTTGAAGGAACTGGGCTACTTACGCTGCACATTCCTCATCAACAAACACCTCAATAAAAGTGCTGGCAGTTGGTGCTCCAGAATGAAGCCCAGGTCTCCGTGGAATCTGCAAAAGGAAGTTGAAAATTGATCTCAACATGAATTCAGGCAGTTAAAAGTACTATTAGCCATGGTAAAGCAACTAAATGGGCCTTGGTTTTGCATCCAATGTTCAGACCTTACTTGATGTCCACTTTGCAGTTATAGCAGCATTTTCTTTGTTCCTCTCTGCTCGAGTTCCAAGAGTATGCCAGGATTTCATGTCAGACTTCAATAAATCTTGTTGATGACATTGATTTGTTTCAACTTTTGAATCCTTATAAATGGAAAGAGAAGCAGTTTGTTCCCTACAGAAACCAAATTTCCAGAGAGAATGTGAAAGTCAAAGTAGATAAATATCTCAAACTTGTTCAAAATATTAGTTATTTAAAGCCTTAACAACCAATTTTTTCCACGTCATGATGTAAGACATCATCTTTCCAAGGTAGGTCATCTTGAGATGCTCAGCCCCATGAAACAAATGTTTGAGCAGAGCACTAGCTATCACATCGTTTTTGGACAATTGTAAAAAACATAGTCTCTTACAGGGCATTGTTTCTCATAAATAACTTAAGAGGATTAATAGCACTGATAACCATTCTTAAAAGCTAAAATTATTTTAAATAATCACTGAAGCTATCTCAATGGCACGGACAAGCACCATAGAATCAGATAAAACTCAGGATTCTATTTTGTAAGAAACTCAATGGAATGAAATCAACTTTGTAAGCCAGTATTTGTGTTGTTGTTCTCTTGAGTTGAGTTCCCCAAGAATACATTTGATAAATTTGGTTTTTGATGCATTGCTATAAAACATTAGTTAACCAGGTTATTCAGCAACGACTAGGTCAGTCCTTAGAAGATTTTGAAGTGGCAAGTAGAACCTTCAAACTATGACAGTTCATTGTTGAATCACCATACAACGAAACAGTTTCATATATAAAAATACATTTCTGGAAGTAGAAAAATATTTTTTTATGTTCTTTCCTCTGTATATTATAACGAATCATAAGAAGACATCTAAGAGATAAAGCTTGGGAGGAACAGTGACTGAAGCACAGATACATAGCTCACCTATTATCTAGCTTCAGTTTTTTCCTAGTAAAATGAGAACTCTCTGCTGTCTGCCTCTGAGCAAAATTTTGAGCTTCTCCTCTACCTAGTACGGTTCCAAAGCTTCGAACTGGTAAGCAGTTCTCTGTTTGATCCTCCTGAAACTCAGTACAAATGGAGTTATGAACAATTTTTTAGCTTTAGTAGCATAAATATCAGGCTTCAGCGGAATTTTGTGCATACTTCAGGAACTTTGGGTCTTCCCATTGAGCGTGCAAGAAATTTTTTGTAAGCAGCTTCTAATTTGTCAATTGGCTGTGCTTTCCTAAGAGGTAAAAAACTTGTATGAACTTCAACAACCAAATTTTAACCCAAAAACACTGATATAGAAAAAATAAAATACAGCAGCATATATTTGATTAACAAGGGAAAAAAGGTTCAGCATTAGTTATATAGATACCAAAGACAAAAGATTTGAGCTTAAAATAACATACTAACTCAAGATCAGTAGTTAGTTGTCCTTGATACATTAAGTATTGATGAGGTTAGCAGCACATTTATTGGAATTCTAACAGAAATATAGCTTCATGACACAGAATTAGATAACATGAGGTATAACAGAACCTATAGACCTCTGTGATCCTGAATAGAGAAATCAGTTACCTATGGCATATTCCACCATCAAACAGAAGGGAAATACTAAATAGAAGTTGAGATTGAACCTGCTCAAAATTCAAAATATAATTGAACATCTCAACTGATGAGTAATTGAAAAAAAAAAAATGCAGTTCCCACGAACTCATAGGATAATTTCACATTCATTGATATTTGATTAATTTTTCCTTTTCGCACAGGCAACCGATAGAGAATGTTCATGTAAACCTAAGCATTTGCTTCCCACAATCCATGAACTAAAATTCTTGCTTTCCTAACCATTTTTTACATGATTCTTAAATGTCTCAGTGTTTTATTGAGTCACCATCAACTGAAGTATAACTTCATGTACATATTTCCTTGAGAGTTATGTGTGCTTTGAATTGTCAACAATATAACATACTAACTAGTTTATAGAATTATGGTATTGGATCGTAATATTTTTTTTCTTTTTTGTATAAGCTTGTTTAATTAAAAAATTTCAGTCACTCAAACAAACAAATTGAATTATGGTGTAAGAGATAAATAGTTCTTTTTCTAACAAAAGATAATGTACCTAGATATGCCAAGGTTGAAGATATCATTTGCACTTTTTAGCTTGTTCTTGGATTCCATACATAAGGCGTATGACCTGTAATATGCAGAATGTGTCTGTCCAATGTGATTTGCCTCCAGAAAATTGTATATCACTTCTGCATCAGCACAATTCTCTGCCTGTAGAACCAATTTGTAATGATACGGAACTCTAGAATAAGTATATCATAGGCAAGAATTTACTCTGCAATTTGATTAATATGGCAAAGAAAAAAATGAAGAAGTGATAAGAAAGGGACCCACATATTCTAGCCACACTTTCAGGTAACGAAGATCATCTCTATACCTATCCGCGTGCCAAAAGGTGCGTACACATTGTTCATAAATCACAAACAGCCCCGAGAAGTCCCCACCGGAGGGGAATGACTCCTGAATCCATTTGATGCACCTTAACAATCAAGAAACATTACCAAACTCAGGAGTCGACACTGGATGAAAGACCTTCTTTGCAAATAGGAAATTAAAATGCTTAACAAGGTCCAGACTTCAAAGGAGACCATCAAAACGAAAAATATATTTGATGCATATAAAAGCATGGAACTGATTGATAACTCTTATAAGTATTTATGAATTCTAAATTGTCGGGGACTTCATGAAATGGAAAGACTCTGAATATTTTAATATGAGAAGCAAACAAAACCTCGTTCATGTCTTTCTTTAGAAGTGATTCCTTCATTTAGAAATAAGAAAATTGCAGAGAGGAGAGAGAGAGAGAAAACACTAAACCATACCAATTCATAAAGCGGTAGTCATGAATCAAAGTATCGACAAAACATACATTTTGCAAGGGCTGAATGGTAAATTCAGATAAAAAGAAGAGATGGAAAACAAGGGACTTGAGAAATCTAAGTAACCCGCATATCGAATCTCTTTGAGAGATTTATTAATTTTTTCCATTTTTGACATGATGGTAGTTCATTCATTCATTCATCCGAACCCTACACACCCTCAAAATCGAATTTGATGGTATCGACCATTTAGTGGCAGCAGATTAAATCCAATCGAACTCTGCCGTGAGTTTTATCAAATCTTATATATATGACCCCTTGAAATGATCTTAGATATAATTTCAATCAATACTTTCCTATTAAAAAACACCTAGCTCGAACCAACAAAAGAAGAGCAAGAAATAGAAAACTAGAAGCTGAAAGACTTACTCGAGCCAAGGTTGGAGAGGATCCTCCCCTTGATACTCATCAATGGCCTCAATCAACCTCCTAAACCCAAAAGATAGAGGAAAAAGAAGAAATTAGCAGAGAAATATAATATATAACGTTCCTCCCATTTCATAAACCTTAGATATAGCTCCCTCAAAAGGAAATTCAGATATTTTCACGCAGACTAAGACCTTCGATTCTCAATGAGAGATTTTCTAAGGTGATTGTCGTTGTGAGATTTGAGAGCGTCGTTTAAGATGCGCACGTTCCTGCCTCTCTTCAAGGGTCTGACGTTCTCTTTAAAGAGTTCCCATTCGTTTCCGGTGTGCTGGCTGGAAGCCAGAAACTCGGTTTCTGGATCTAAGATCTGAGGATCTTCCATCACTACTTTTCGCTTTGAGTTGCACAGAGAGAGAAAATTCAAATTTTCAAATTTTGAACTCAGGTACCAGATCTCAGATCTCAGATCTCAGCCTTATAAAACGTGCGAGACAGAACTTACCCCTTTAGGCTTTAGCAGCCTAACGGGCCACTATTAGACGGCCCATTTGTTTTTACTAAGTTCCATATCCAAGAAACCAAATGTAGACGGCCCATTGGCCGAGATAATCTCACTCTTCCAGAAACTTCCTCTATAAAGAAGCACACAAGAAGTGAAGCGCAAGGAAAATCATCGACTCCTCTCATTTTTTCCTTCTGAAAAATTGAAATTGCTACAGTTCGGATCGTCGGAGGTTGGATAAATTATTGTTGATTGGATCGCTCTTAATATCTCTTTAATGGCGTCTCTGGCCGCTGTAAATTCTCTTTCATCAGGGACTCGAGATCCAGTACTGTATTCCTCGTTTACTTTCAGATCCGAATCCTTCTGGAAGAAATCGTCGGTTTCTCTTCCCCTTCAAAAGCCAAAAATGATGTTTTCCTCCACCAAGGCGATGGCGGTGGCGAAGTTCAAAGGAACACAGATGAGAGAAAAGAATCTAACAGAAATGATTGAGAAGACAGTTCAAGAAGCGGAGGAGGTGTGCGAGGGAAACCAGACATCCGACGAATGCAAGGTGGCTTGGGACGAGGTCGAAGAGGTCAGCCAAGCCAAGGCGGATCTCCGAAGGAAGATGGAGAAGCAAGATCCATTGGAGTCGTTTTGCCAGGAGAATCCCGAGACGGAGGAGTGCCGGATCTACGAGGACTGAGATATCTCCGTCGTCGATCACCGTGGGTGTTTTGCTTTTCTTTTTTTGCTTTTTTTTCCTTACCTTTTAATGACTACTATTTTACTTTTTTTTTTGGTGAACAACAGTAACTGACATGTCATTAAAATCTGGGGAAACAACAACCTCTAGCATCATCAAAGACGACCGAGGCTACAGAAGAAGGGGGGGATGATAACCATACACAAGAGAAACTGTCAAGGCCGAAATTAGCCAGACCATCCGCCACTTGGTTACCCTCACGATAGGAATGCAAGAAAGTGATATGAGAAAACTTGGAGCAAAGAACTTTTACTTGGGCAAGGAGACCTAGAAGACGCCAAGGAGCATTGTTGACCGGATGCTGGAGAAGAGAGATGATTGCCTGAGAATCGCCCTCAACAATGATATGGGAAATATGACGAGCTATAGCAAATCTTAAGCCTTCCAACGCAGCAAAGCATTCAGCCTCAATTGCCGATTGTGCATGACTTTCAACTGCAAATCCACCAAGGAAACGGCCCAAGGAGTCTCTTAATACACCTCCAGCAGCTGCTCTATTTTGAGAGCTTCTGTAGGCACCATCAACATTCAGCTTTATCCAAGGATGAACAGGAGGTTGCCAATTAACATATGTGGTCCCTGAAGTACCAGATGATCCTGAAGTAGAATTTGCAATGTCTTGAGTATCTCGATGAAGTCTTTCAATCTCCTTGCAAGTTCCTGCCACTGACGGGGTTTCATCTTGAAAGATGGCTCCATTACGAGCCTTCCAAACAGCCCATCCGAAATTAGCTACCTGGGAAAGAAAATCAATGATGTTAAAATCCTTGGACGGAGGTCTAAGGGAGGTTAGATAATTGAACCAATGAAAGAAGGAAGATTGGGGTCCTGTTGCTTGGGTAGAACCTCCCATAGATTGAATCCATACAGCCCGAGAAAACGGGCAATGCATCCAAAGATGTTCCAAAGACTCCTGCATGTGGCCACAGAAAACACATTTATCGTCAATGAATTGCAGACGAGAAGATAACAGATGAGCAGTAGGAAGACCTCCAACCAGACATTTCCAGATAAACATTCTGATGCGTGGTTGGCATCTCAAATGCCAACACTTTAACCAAATAGGATTTTGATCATGATCATTAGCACCCAGCATCAGACGATAAGCGGATGAAACAGAAAACCTACCTGAAGAAGTTAAAGCCCAATGCCTCCTATCCTCACCCAGAGAAGGTGAAATGGGAGTTGTTAAGATGGTGTGAGCAGTCGAGCTATCCCAGAAACGATTGACCATATGAGTATCCCATTGACCAGTGCTTGAATTTATTAATTGACTTACCTTAATAAGACTGAAACTATCATGGGATTTCTGTATGTCAAGTGTAGTATCTGCACCATGAACCCACCTATCCATGAGAATGTCGATATTGTTGCCATCTGCCACTGTCCAAGCACTGCCTTTGTTAATCCATTCTCTCATATGCTTCATTTGTTTCCAGCCATAGGAATTTCTACTTCTGAAGGTTGCTTCAAGGAAAGTACAATTTGGAAAGTATACATCTTTGATGAATTTTTGCCATAAGCCATCGCCTTTGTTGTTAAGCATCCAAGCTGATTTGAGGATGAGGGCTTGGTTCATCTGTCGAGCTCTTTTGATGTTAAGCCCCCCACTCCTTGTTTGCTTGGTCAATTGTTCCCAACACACGGTGTGAATGGTATGTCCATCATTTCTTTTTCTCCAAAAAAAGGCCCTTGCCTGTTGATCCATTTGGGAGAGGATGCCCTGAGGAAGTAAAAAGGAACTCATGAAATGGATGGGCTGAGAAGCCAAGACAGAATTGATAAGAATAAGACGACCTGACTGAGATAATAAGGAGGCTTTCCACCCCGCCAAACGAGCAGTCATCTTATCTAAAATCATCTCACAGTCTTTTCTGGAAGGCTTATTTCGCATTATTGGAACCCCAAGATACTTTCCCAATGGTTGGGAGCCCTCCACATTGAACATACTCCGAATCCTAGCTCTGCTTCGGCTTGATGCATTGCGGCTAAAAAACAAAGATGATTTAGAAGCATTGATCACTTGGCCTGCTTCACAGCAATATCTGTACAGGATTCTCACTATGGAGTGAGCTTCCCGCTCCTTTGTGAAGCCATATATGTTGACATCATCAGCGTACATTAGGTGGGAAATGCTCATCCCCCCTCTTCTAATGGAAACTCCTTCAAATCTAGCATCTCTTTCTGCTCGTTCAATGGCGAGAGATAGTACCTGTTGACATAGAATAAACAGATATGGGGAAAGTGGGTCTCCTTGACGGAGACCACGTTCCGCAGCAAAATGACCCACAGCAGTACCATTTAAAAGAATGCTATAGGAAACAGATGACACACATTCCATAATGAGCTGAACGACTTTACCATTAAAACCATAGGATTGGAGCACTTTTCTCAAGAAGATCCAACTTAAAGTATCATATGCTTTAGAGAAATCAAGCTTTAGTGCATACATACCCTTGTCATGAAGACATTTCTTTCTCTTTTTAGTATTATTATTGATATTATGTGATTTTTTACTTTTGCCGTTTTGAAATTTTTTTTTGTTTTCCAAAAAAATGGAAGATCTCATGATTAATAAGAATATTGTCACGAATGGATCTCCCAGAAATAAAAGCAGATTGGTTTGGTGAAATAACCATGCAAAGAACAGAACGAAATCTCAAAACAAGGATTTTGGCTATAATTTTGTAAACAAAGTTACATAAGCTAATTGGACGAAACTCCGAAATCCTACGCGGCTGCGAAATCTTGGGGATAAGAGATAGAAAAGTATGATTTAAACCTTTAGGCATAATCCCACTTCGAAAAAACTCTTGAACAAGCAAGATAATGTCTTTACTAACAATGTTCCAGAATTTTTGGTAAAAGATACCTTGGTATCCGTCTGGGCCCGGACACTTGTAGGCTCCCATACCTTTGACAACTCCCCAAATTTCCGCTGCTGAAGGTATTCGAGTAATCTCGGCGTTATGTTCTTCAGTAATGACCTGAGATATGAGACCAAGTAACTCAAGATTAGAAATTATAGGATCAGCTTTGTAGGATGATTGAAAATAAGAAATGACGACTTCCTCGAGTTCCTTCAATGATTCCGTTTCCACATTATCAACTTTTTTTAGAGAGCTAATGAAGTTCCTTTGACGCCGGATCAGAGTTGATTTGTGGAAGAAGGTGGTATTTCTATCTCCATGGTGAAGCCAATTTACTCTGGACTTCTGAAACCAGAGAACTTCTTGCTGTTTAAGAATTGTAGCATATTCCCATTGAAGTTTCTTCTCTTCATGCTCCAGCTCCATAGAAGGCATGTTTTGGTGCTGCTCCTGCACCCATTTCAAGCGAGAGAAGATTTTTGACTTCTTGAGATGAATGTTGCCCACAACCGTTCTATTCCATCTTCTCAAGGCATAGGATAGTCTGGACAGCTTATTTGGCACATTTGCTTGCCTTCCTTGGGGGTGCTCTTCTGTCCAAGATGTGTTGATAGTGTTGTAGCATGTCTCTTCTTGGATCCAAAAGGCTTCAAAACGGAAAGGTCGAGTACTTCTCCTGTTTTCATGTAGCAAATCCACTATCAGGGGACAATGATCTGATGCAACAATTGGTTGAACATATACGATAGGGTGGATAAAGCAATTCAAACAATCAATAGACATAAAGCAACGGTCAATTTTTTCCGAAATTCTTCTCCATCCTTGCTGTCCGTTGCACCAGGTAAATTTCGGACCACGCATGGCCACTTCGGAAAGATTACAATTATTCAGGAAGGCATGAAAATTTAAAGACTGTCTCCTATTGATTGGCACCCCCCCCACGTTTTTCAGAGCTATCCAACATTACGTTGAAATCTCCAAAAAGAAGCCATGGAGAAGAAATGCCATGAACGAGTTGTTCAATCTGCGCCCATTGCTCTAATTGTACATCCGGCTTGGAATTAGCATGGATGAAAATCATAAACCAGGATTGACCTTTGTAAGAGATGTGAACCATAACAAGCCAAATCAGTAGAATGAAAGACCGAGACATCATAACCTTTCTGCCACATAATCAACATACCCTCCTTCCTCGCAACCGAGGGATTAATAAAACAGTTGTTTCCAAAACCTAACCGACCAGCAACACGATCAGACAACTTTAAATTAGCAAAAGTTTCAGACAAAAAAATCACTGCAGGACAATGACTCAAAATTTGGTCACGCAAATGTTGTTGGGTCACGGCCTGACCAAGGCCGTGGCAATTCCAAAATAAGAACTTCATTTAGTTGCTGCCTCCGAAATCACCGATGCTTGAGGAGGAGCACACAGATAGGGAAACAGCAAGACGACAACGACACCCAGGCTCCACTCACAGGGAAGCAAAGGAGCTTATCTCAACCTCAAAAACTGAAACAGATACAAGCATAGTGAAATAGGAACGCGAGCGGAAGCTTCCAGAAAACTCGCAGAAACCACCAGACAGGCGGGACAAATGGGGCGATAGCAACGATCGGAGGAACGGATGCAAGATGGGAAAGGTGGGTCAAAGAAGTAGACAGGAAAACAAGACTTAGAAGAAGGAATTAAGAGAAAACCGAGGCAGAGCGGAATGCGGAGCAGCTCCAGAAGGCAGAACCGAGTTTCGTAGAACCAGAGTTGATGTCCAAAGCGTCTTCCTGGTTTGGAGAATACCAGAAGTCGCAAAAGGAAAATCAGCTGATCCGTACAGAAAAACTACTATTCGCACCTCGAACCACTTGCCAGACCGACTAAAACCGCCTAAAACAATGCAAAAGCAACACGCAACAGCCAAAAAAAATGGAGGCCCACACAAAAAGACCAAAAAGCACCCAACCTCCGAAATCGCCACAAAATCGCCACAAAATCGGCGTTTTATTGGGTTTAATTATGAGGGTTGATATCATCTACCGCTCCGTTATACTGCGAAGCCTGCCGCTCCTATCAAATGTCGCCACGCGGAGGATAAACCACGTTTCCAAAATGGCATTAACTTCGCCATTGACGCCTTCCTTTTTTCGAAAAAGTAAAATAAAACTATTTTCTTTAGTTTCAGCAGTGGAGGCGCAGCACCTCGGCTGCCGAGCCCAAGTCTAAGAGCAGAAGCAACCCTCTCTTGTCTGGTCTTCTTCCCCTTCCTTCTTGGGTTGATATCGTCTACCGCTTTGTTCTACCGCAAAGCCTACCGCTCCTATCAAACATCGCCGTGCGGAGGATACAACCACGTCATCAAAACGGCGTTAACTTTTCCGTTGAAGCCTTCCCTTTCCCTTAAAAAAAAAAAAATAAAACTATTTTCTTCCCTGACTACCGAGCCCATGTGTAAGAAGAAGCAACCCTCTCTTCTCCTCCCCTTCCTTTTCTAACTGCCTCCCGCCCTCTTCTACATATCCTTCTCCTCTGCAACTAAAATCCATTCTCCACTTGTATACTTGCTAAAATTCGAAGTTCAGACCAGAAGTGGAGCTCTCTAATTAGAGGTTGTGACTATATAATGGGATTTTTAGGGCAGCGGTTTTCTGGATACATTTAACTTGAATGATATTGATTTTTGGCATATGGCTAGAGACATATCAGTGCTTGCAAGAATCCAAAAGCGTGTTCACTATCCCACTTTGATGTTTTGTGGGTATACAGATAGAGGGATATGTATTAATATACAGTATTTTCCCTAACGAAATCTGTAACTGGTTCATGTTACTTTTACAGTGGTGATCATCCATCTAAGCAAATTTAGACAACAGGACCTCCACATGGCATCTTTTATCTTTTTGCAGCTTTTGCTTGCTCCAATACCTCTACACATAATTGATCCTTGGGAGAAACTTTTCCTTCCTCTATTGTCTTATTTTAATTAATCCACACTTGATAAGCTTTTGAGCTTTGAAGTGCTTTCTTTCCATCTGGATTATATAAGATCAGATGGCCAAGATCCTTTGTTAGAAGAGACTATAATCTTAAGCTTTTTGTGCATTGTAGCAATACCTAGCACAACGAATACCCTTGAATTTCTGTGATTAACAATAGCAAGTCCAAGCTCCAGAATTTATGTAGCATTTTTAGCATCACACCGTGCTACAGCATATTGTAGTGCACATTCATCATATGTAGTAGTATATAGCTCTTTCGGCAACATTCTCATTTCTCACTAATTCAAGATCATGCGAATCCTGAGCTCTACGTATTCTCGTTATGTGTTTATCAGAAAACCGCTCTTTTCAGACCCTCCTAACCCAAGTTCTAGGCGTAAATCCATGATTTGCTTTAAAACATTTTACTGCAATGCTTTTTCCATAATAACAATATCGATGCGAAATTAGGATAGAAAATTTTTTTTTCCAGAAAGGTAATGAAGTTCATACAGCAAATGTGAATAAACAAAGAGAGGGTAGGAGGGAGGAAGAAGATCGAGGAGGGGAAAGGATAAGAGAAGAGAGGGACAGGTTCTGCGAGATGGGTTCGGCAAATCGAGGTCTAGGGGAGTTCCTTGTGCATTCCAAAGTTGAATGGATTTTAGTTGCAATAGAAAGAAGGATATGAAGAGGGTTAACGGATTTTAGTTGCAGAGGAGCAAGGATACGAAGAAGAGGGTGGGAGGGAGAAAGAAAAAGATGCCAAGAAGGAAGGGATGGAATCGTCTACCGCATGAAAATGCGGCAGACGATACCGCAGTATCTCACGGTTCACATTTTTCAAATTTTTTTTTTGAAAAAATGGCTCCCATTTCAATTTTTTATTTGTGAGGGGACGGTATCGTCCGCCGCATGAACATGCAGTAGTTCAGCCCAAAAAAAACTCTCTATGAGCGTACGGTGATCTGGTGTGGTCATTTTGTGTTTACTGGAATTGCGTCGTCGTGTCCTTGTCAATGGTCGTGGTTATGGATAAGGATGGAGATTCTCGGGCAAATTTCACATCATGCGTTGAGACCAATGGCAATTCTCTAATTAACTATTCGAAATTTCGAACTCCACACTCAGATTTTTTTTGATGTTCAGATGGCGGTATTCGTTTTGGGCTCAAATCCTACGACTGAATAAAAGGTGCTTTAAGCATTCTAATGCAATTGGTGCTTAAAAGCACCAAATCAAACTAACCTTATACAAACGTATCGATACCTATAACCGCCCCCTAGAAATTTAGATTTTATTGTTTGCTACCTTTATTACACTTTTATCCAGTTCCAAAATATAAATATAACTCTTAAATTTTAACTAATTTAAGGCTCTTGACCTTCATAGAGTTGATTATCTAAATAAACGATCCTTTTTGCCTAAAAAAACTTGTTGATACCCATTTCATGGAGTGAAACAGCACAAAATGAGAAGAGTAATTCAACTTATGCAAGAGCCAAGACGGAAAGCTAAAATAATTACGAATAAAAAGGTACACAATCATTTGCTCGTATTACAAACTTTAAGAGGATAGAATGGAATGCAATCGAACAAATCCATCATGCACCTTCATTCACTAGTAGTTCACCCTTCCTTTACTTTGCGACTACGGCATAAGAGAACAGTACATCCCCTTTTGATGCCAGCATAATTATACTATTGAAATCTAGGTCCATATAAAATTTTACAAACTATGAAGGATTAGACAATAGTATCAATGTAAAACGGAGTATGTCATCCCCATGCCATGGGATGGATACGCATCTAGACGCTCTATTAGGCTGAGGGAGCCTGTATACCCAAGCCCAGTGTTCAACCAAAAAAGACCCTGGCTATACTGAAAAGATCGAAGATGGCTCCTGCTTCAGCTTCAATCAGAGAGACCTTCCAGGTCTATAATTTACAAATGCAGCGTCTCACTAAGGGACGCACACAATACCAGCATTATTTGATAACTCCACCTGCATTGACAGCTCCATAACAGAACCCCCAACATTAGTCAAACTGAAACTTCTGCCGATCCTTCCCCATGTCCTTGGAGATGTCCAGTTTTCCAGACCTGACAATACATACAAGGAAACATTTGATTTAGTGACTTTTTTCTGAAAAATCAACCAAGAGTTATCAGAATCAAATCAGAAGCTGCTGCAATAGCTAACATGGTACAGCGTTATGCATACAAAGAGGCGGGCTAATTGTTCAGCGTCTTCTACCACTTGTAACTAGAGGTTTTACTAACGCAGCTTTTACACCTAATAAACAATAGTAGGAAACAGCATCTTTTAGTGTCATACTGTTCACTGTAAAATGTTTAATAGAACGCAGTTTTAACACAGAAGAATTGCAGGTTCCACAATCTCTAGATCGATATTGTGTACTGAAAAACTATTCCTGGCACTGAAAATTTATTTCCAACCACATAATAAGTACAAGACATGTACCTCATTCCATCCCACTGTCATCACCAGCAACAGTTGCTTCTTTGACATCAGCCACAAAGCTGTACTCCTGATCACAACCCATATACGAGTCGCACATGAAATAGAGGGTATACGACTTCTTGCCAGCTTCTGTAGGAGCAGCAAACTCCAGTTTTACCTTTGATTTCCGCTGCAGAGATACCCGCTTTATGGCTAGCAACTGGTTAGTCTTTGTATCACCAACTACAAGCCACCATCCTTCTTCCTTAGCTTTTGGATACCTGGGTGCATCAACAGATCCAACCTCTGATCTTCCCTCAAGATCTCGTTCAAGGGTGACTTGTAGAGTAATATCTTCCCCAGTTCTGATGTTGTCACTCTCTAGCACCTCATAGATCATATCTATATTAGGAAAACGGTTGCAGAACCGTGCTATATCAAGCAATTGTGCATCTGACATCTGTAGCAGATCCCTCCTCTCGTCATCCTCCATCTCCACCAAATCAAACACCGTCTCTATGCTCTTGCCTGGGTTCTCTTGGCATTTCCTAGCCAGCTCCTTTGTAAAGTGTGGAAGCTGTAAAAGCATGGAATCACGCTCCCACATCCCTTGTGTCACCATCTGACTCACTTCCATCGCAAGAAGAGCAAGGCTGAGCCACCCACTGCTGGAGATTACATCAACCATGGCTTGAAGCAGCCTGGTAGCAGAAAGAAGCACCTCCCTCTGGTCAGAGGCTAGGTTTCCAACCACCATGTGCCTTGAGAAGTGAGCTTGCAGCAAAGTGTTTGCCTTCACATGGGGATCTGTACATTTAGGATTTTCAAAAGAGAACCTCTGGTGGTTAATTAACCTTCTTATCAATTCTTCTTCCCCCGGTCTTATGGGAATCTGTGCATACTCTGAAGCTGAAGCAAGGATCTCAATAAGGCCCTTCATCTTTGTTTTCAACATCAAAGAAGAACTAAATCTTTCTATTGTTGTGTAATTGATGTAGTAATATGATGCAATCATCCCAAGGTTTAGAGGAGAAAGGTCCATATCATCCTCTATTGTAACACATTTACTTGATTCTAGATCACTCAACGTCTTCTCCACAAGCTCCGAAAGATGATCTGAAAGATGCCTGTGGCTGACACCCTGGAGGTTGTAATAGTTTGGATTTTGAGTGAGCCTCCTGTACATAAATGTCCATGTGAGATAATCCACTGCATCTTGCTTGTTCTCAATGACACCAACAACTATTTCTGCATTCAGATTGTCATGCAAGAAATGGTGCAGGTGACTTTCTACAGGGAATGCTTCATACAAGAATTTCTTGTAATATTCTTTACGTGGTGCGTGGCAGAGGATAACACATTTTCCAGAATTATCTAAAAGGGGCCTGCTAGCATGACCCATCATCTGCAACAGATCAGTAACTGGGTAATCAGTGTGAGCATTTTCCCGGCCATCATAATATTGTGTTCCCATGACAACCACCAAGTGAGCTGATAACGGCATTCCCCAGCACATGGAGCTGCATACCACACAGACCTGAATCCAGCCAGCTTCAAACAAATGAGACACAACCTCTTGATCCATGTTTGTAAGACCCTCATGCAAATAACCCACCCCTTGACGTAGAGTGGTACTCAACATAGGTTCTTTCACCTTTGAAATGAATGGTTCAAGTTCTTCCACAGATCGTAGTAGAAATGATGGCTTCTGCCCAGCCTCTACATTTGAGTAAGTCATTAGATCCACTGCAGTAAGCCGGGCATGCTTCCTCGTAGGTACGAATACAAGGGCAGGTTTTCCATTCTTTGCATGTTGCACAATAGCAGTGTATGTAGGCTTTGTCATTGCTTGCATCCTTGCTTCAAAATTAGCTATATCCACACCCTGAATGTGTATCTCTAGAGGCACAGGACGAACTCCTGGGGGGAAATTAAAAAGGCCATGAGATGATGCACCTATCCATTCACCAAGGTCTTTAGCATTTGCAAGAGAAGTTGACAGTGCCACAATTCGAATCTTGTTCTCACCCTGACTTGCAATGTATCTCATCCTCGACACAATTACCTCCAGGATGGGACCACCTTGCCCACCGATCAAATGGAGTTCATCTATGATGAAAAGACTGACTTGTTGAACATGCTTCCGCTGTTTCCAGCGACGGGATAATGCATCCCATTTCTCAGGGGTACTTATGATCAGTTGACCCTTCTCAAGCAATTTTAAGTCAGTTGCTGTTTCACCAGTCAATTCAACCACTCGTATCCCCAGACCCTTTCCAAACTTCTTTTCCCAGTCGCGATAACGTTCCTTTGCAAGAGCTTCCATGGGAGCAATGTAAACAGCACGCATTATGCTCTCAGTTCCTTTCTGATGGTTCCTCAGTAGAGCAAACTCCGCACAAATTGTTTTTCCACTCCCAGTTGGTGCAGCAACCAAGACATTGTCGTCTGTGTTATATAATACCGTGAATACCTGAGTCTGGATGGGATTGAAGTGCTTGAAATCCTGATATAGAGCTTCATACAAGGGATTTCTCAATGCAGTCACAGGAAGTGGCTGCAAGTCCAACAGTTCAGTGGGTGGAGGATACTTCTCTGGTAAGATAAGGTGCCTGAAAGACACCGGTAAGACAGACTGTGATCCAAGCCACCTATCTGATACAACACGAATAAAGTACTGTGGAGGCAGAGGCTCGAATATTGGCACTGTGAAATTCAAAGTGTGGTCCTCATCAATATACTGCTTCTTTAGCATGAAATACTCATGATGGAGGATATATTCCCCATCATTGTCCTCAACAATAACCCAAAATGGCTCTACAAATCCGTGGACCTTGTCCTCCCACTGGAAATCTGGTGTAATAGTGAGTTCAACTCTAAGCACAGTACGAGTAATTGGTTGAACATGGGCTGCCAGGTTAAGCTTTGGGAACTGGTGAATGTACTTGTGAAGGGTTCTTCCCATCTTAGGGAAACGAATGAGCTCTCCAATCTCCTGAGAGGAAAGATCATAATACCTTTCCCAGGCCAAATCCTTCTTCTCCAATTTCATCAAGATTTCATTTGGAATTCCAGCAAATTGGCGAAGGGGAGTTTGGACATTCCACATCCTTTTGGTAACCATCTTGCACAAATTCAAAGCCTTCTCAGCCAACTGTGCCCATCCTCTCTTTAACACGATCTCGAAAAGGGCTCGCAAAAGACGCCCCGCACTCTAAAAAGAAAAACAAAATAAATGAGTGGAAATAGAATCATCAATGAAAAAAATGAAATAAAATGAATAAAGAAACCAATGACAAGAACCGACCTGGGTGATGAACACCATGTCTGATGTCAGCGAAAGACCTTCAAGCTTCAGCTGTGAAATGTATGCTTGGAGCAGAACATTGATCTTTGCGCTAGGCTCCTCCAAGCTTTCCTTAATAGGAATTGGAACACGATCTAAGAGTTTTGCCATTTCCATCTTCTCATCTTGTCTTACAGTTACATATTTGAACTCTTCACTAAGGGAAAACAACCGACAGAGCTCAATATCACCCATGGTGTGCTTCAAATGTTCATTATATGTAGATATTGTTCCATGAGTTATGTAGTAGTAACTAGCAATCCGACCAAGATCAGTGACCTGAAAATATCCACTTTTTCTATCGTATTTAACCAAATTGTTTTTATCCAAGATGGTTGCAGCAGAATGGATCTGCAGAAACATTTTAAGGCAACATGAGAAACTTACAACAGACATTATCATCAAAACAAATGCAACAGTTAATAGAAGTTATCATAACATGATCTAGTACACAACCATCAGAAATCTAAAAGGCATGGAAGGAACAGAAACTCTTATCTCAACAGCAGAACAAATAACCATATAAACCAGCTTAACCAAAAAAAAAAGGAATTAGATAATAGGAAAAATTACTAAACAAAAATGAACAAAAACACGACTTTAATAAGTGAAGCAAGAAAAAATAACAGCCTTGTCCTTGGTAAGGATATCTGTTGACATATAGACATACAAAGAGCTACATAATTACATAACTTGCCTATGAGTTGCCTAGGAGAAACTAATATTATTTCTGTTCTCATTAATGATATTAAAAGTTTCCTAGTCTGGGTTAAATTTCAGGGAAAAAAGAAGAAGATGAAAACCATGCTCTCTTGTATCTTTCTAAAGCTTCAGATTCGGATAGGAAACAGATGTATTTGTATTAATTTCATCAATGAATCTGGTCACCAACAATCACTTACTGAAGTTTGTTATCATATGTTCTATAACAGTGAGGATATCTCATGCTAGGCGCACAGGAGGAATGTTCATTTTACCTTCTAGATGGAAAGGAGAAGTATCCTTTTTCGAGATTATTCAAGCAAAGACTTAACATTTTTACTAAATATGAAATTCCTAATTTGCAAAGAAGACTTGGATTATGGGAACTGTAATTGGAAATACAAAAACTGAGCAGTGGAATCAGTAGGCATGAAATTCAGTATCCCTCCCCCCCCCCCCCCCCCTCTTTTGGTAGAAGGAATTGCAAATTTCAATTCTTGCGTTTTGATGCACAATTCAAACAGAAATTGGCATTCATGTGGGAAAAAAGATTTCCAATTCCCATTATCTATAAGAAATATAATCATAACTCCTGGATGTTTATTGTAATTCCTACACAATGTGACAGCTCCATCACAGTTAATTTATCTCACAAAATTGGGAAATAGGACCCATCCATCCAAATCAATAATTAATATTTTAAAACTTTTTTATAACATTTTATGAGAAATCTCAATGATTTATATCCTAATGAGCACCTTCATTAACCCAAATATTGATTTTTTTAATATGAGCAGCTTCTTTGGAGGTTGTATTTTTCCAATTTTCAAAGGAACCATACCAGATGTTACACAAAATAATAAATGGGATCTAATAAAGAAAACTAAACAAATATTTAAGCACGTACAATTAAAGAAAACTAAACAAATATTTATGCACTGATAAAATACATAAATGATCGGAAATAAAATTAGATCAGCTATGTAAATTAGATAGGTTGGGCATAGAAGTAAAAAAAATCTGACTAGATCTACAAAAATTATCCAGGTGTTTCATCACGTTTTCTAATCAAATTCTTCAAATTAGATGAATCAGCATGCATTATGAATCTAAAAAATCCCAGCCTATTGTTTTATGAAATCATTAAATGGGGTTGTCAGAATTAAATCGGAAGCAAAAAGATACAAACAAATTGAAGTCCATAGAATTTATTTGACTTATAGAGCATTGCATCCATTTCTTGCAGATAAAAGTGAAACTTGATGAAATAAAACTTTCAAAATTTAACAAAATTTTGGCAACATCAGGGAAAACATCCAATAGTTCAGGGCAATGATCTTTGAAAGTGGAATAACAGAATTTTGTAATTTTGCCAAAATTTGAAACCATGACTAATACCAAACAATAATTAACACACACACACACAGAGATTATATATACATGCATGCTTGTGCGAGTGTGCTTCATATATGTATCATGTCACAACTTTCATTCAACTATAGAAATTTCAGTCCCTTTTGTTCTCACATGCTTTGTCACATAACCAAGAAGACTTTTGTAAATTATCTAACTAAATGGTGATGATTGATGTTAAAACATTATGTCAAATAATGGAAGCAAATAGATCTATTGTTCCTCTTCTTAAGAAAAAGTTGCTTTAAAGTTTTGCTGAAACATGTTCACTCTAATGAAAGAAAATAGATTTATCGTTCCTCTTCTTAAGCAAAAGTTGCTTTGAAGTTTTGCCAAAACTTGTTCACTTTTATAAAAGCATAAATGCATTACATAAAAATGAATGATCCAAACAAATGCATGGATCCCTTCAGAAAGAAGAATATATTGAGCATTATAACTACTACTGTGAGTCCCAAGTTTCTAAACTTCTGCATGTGCGAAATGCTTCCAAGTTTAACCGAGCCAACGTGTTTTTTGTATATGTTCAGGATTGAGCATTCTGCATTTCTATCATTGCTCATTAAAAAAAGGTATATCACAGTTAGGGATAAAATCAAACCATAGCCTAAAAAGGAGTTCAAATAAAAATTGACAAACTCATAACTCAAGAACTGAACAAAATAAAGACAAGATATTTTGTGCTAGGATTTAGAGACTAGTCCTTACCAGATCAGCCCTCCTCTCCTCCAATGTTATGTCTCTAGTCAGAACATCAGGAGCTAAGCCATAAAGAGTAGGATTCCTCAACATGCGAACATACAAGTAAGTATAGCCAATCCAATTACATGCTTCTCTAGCATTCTGAACCGTTCCAAGAACAATTTCTGCATTCAACTGATCAGCCAATTTGGACACAAACTGACTTTCAATAGGGAGCTGATGATTCATCAGAGATAGATAATACTGAAGCTCACTATGGCCAGTGATGATAATTCCTTCCCCGTAAGAATCATACTGTGGCCTCCCTGCACGACCCAGCATCTGCATAACATCCAGAGGACTAAGTTCAGTCCATGCTCCTTTCTCTGGATTGTAAATCTGGGTCCCTTTGATAATCACAGTGTGCGCTGGCAAATTAACACCCCAGGCAAGAGTAGCTGTCGAAACCAAGACTTGAACGTGCCCATCAGCGAATAGGTCCTCAACAAGTTGCCGGTCCACCCTTGCCATTCCTGCATTATGTATTGCAAATCCATATGGCAACAGATCTTTGAGGTCATTACTCTTCACCAATTCCGTATGGCTGTGGAGAATTTCACGACTTGCACTATCCTCTTTCAAGAATCGACCTAAAGTATCATTAGCAAGGGCAGTATCTCGTATAGCACGAGCTGTTTTGGCTGTTTCTTTCCTTGAGTGGACAAAAATAAGAACTTGATGCTTTCCAGCCACAGCCATTACCTTCTCGTAACAGACATCATTCATCAACTGGAATCTCTGTAGAGGCTTCTTCACTGTGATTCCAATATACTGCTGGGCTAGAGGACAAGGCCTGTAACTATTATCAAAATGAAACAGCCCTTTTTCTAGATCAACCCGCAAAAACAATGCCACATCTTCGTAGTTAGGTAGTGTTGCAGACAACCCCACCAGTCGAATATGCTCTTTTGTTGTCTCAATTTGTCTGACTGTTCTTGCAACAATACTTTCAAGAACAGGACCTCTGTTATCGTGTAGAAGATGAATCTCATCTATAATAAGAAGTTTCACAAGCTGCGTATAGGTCCGATCTCCAGATTTTCTAGTGATAATATCCCATTTCTCTGGGGTTGTTACAATTATCTGTGTTTCTTCAATCTGTTGACGAGTTAACGTCTGATCACCACTTAGTTCTTTCACCTTGACATCGTAATGCTGCAACCGATTGGACAAGTTTCCAACCACTTCAGCAACAAGGGCTTTCATTGGAGCCACATAGACAATTTTGTAGTCGTTATTGTTGAAAGATCCATCCGGGTTCCTGTGCAAAGCAATCTGCTGAAGTATGGTTAGCATTGCTACATTTGTCTTCCCCGCCCCAGTGGGAGCACATAAAAGGATATTCTCAGCTGTAAAAAGGGCAGTCTCATAAACTTTACTCTGTACTCTATTCAACTGGGACATTCCTTTGAAAGCTGGTTGTGCCCAGTCTGGCATGGCACTGATTTTAACAAGCTCTTCACCAGGAGCAAGTGGTTTTGGCTTCAGTGCCGGTACATGAACTTCTTCATACCCTTTGCTATGATTCCGATATGATCCCACTGGAAGCTCGCATTTTTTATTAGCCATTAAAAGACCACCTTGATGAAATGCAATGCTGTCAAGGTCGAGCAATTGCCGCTGCCCCTTCAGCCAGCCACTCTCTGCATCTCTCTCAAAAAATTCTCTCCTATCCCTATCCCCATCTGCACCACCAGATTCATCTCTTAATCGCCTAGCCTCTTCCCTTATGCTCTTCTCCAAGTTCTTCTGGCGTTCTTTTGCAGTAGCTCTTGTGGCATGCAACTGCTCCACAATCGCAGCCAAATCTGAGCCCAAAGCCATCATATCTTCCTCAATTTTCTTCCTCTCCTCCTGATCTTCAGCTCTGGCCAAACGAGTACACCAAACTATCTTCAGCCGGTTCCGCAACAGAAACTTAATAAGATTGAACTTATCAAATTGAAGATGCACTAAGAGTTTAGTTTCCACTTCCCTGTCGTCGCCTTCGGCAAGAATTTTAAGTACCTCTTCTGCGAGCTTCTGGCATTGCTGTGGATCAATCTGTTGATCGTAAGCCTGAGAGATTTTCCTCTGAAGCCAATATGCATCAATGTCCTGAACGTTCAAAGCCATGCCCTCGTTCGCCTCTAGCATGTCGTCATCGTCAATCCCGCGACCCATCTGCATTGCCCCAGAGCCATTGGTTTCCAGAACATCATCCTCATCCTCTTCATCCTCTTGGACCATGTCAAGATCGCTCTCGTCCTCCTCATCCTCATTCTCTTCGAACTCCACGGCAACACCGACATCATCATCAAGAGCATCATCGGCATTTGGCGCAGCTGAAGCAGCAGCATCTCCCCCATCGTGGAAATCCGAGATAAGCCTCCCAATCGACACAAGCTGATCGAAAACATGGTTGGGTATCGGATTCAATAGCTTCTCTATGTCCTTCTTCTTGTCAGGGTTCTTGATGGCATCGTTCTTGAGAACTGCCAGGATCTCATCAGCAGCACCACTCACAATATTCAACGGCTGACCGCCCAACTGCTGTTGAATGACGCTAAGCATAGCCTCGTAAGCTGCCCTGGTCTCCTTCGTCTTAGGCTGGTAAACACCTTCTTCTGCAGAAGTCAGGACGCTCTCCTCTTGAAGACGGCGACGTTTGCTTTGCCTTGTGGGGACGGGTTCCGAACCAGGAGCCTCGCGCTCCTTCTTCTTCTTTGACTTCTTCAGCTTCTCGTCTAACTCGGGAGGCCTTCCCTTGGAAGCCCTATCCCCAAACGTCTTGGGGTCTATCTTGCCGTAGAGGGATTCCGGCTCTCCCGTCGGCTCATGAGTGTCGCGGGGACGAGAATCAGTTGTCAGAACCAAGCTCGAATTGGCTCGATATTCATACTGCTTGAACCGAGCGTGTGCCTCAGCACCACCACCCAGATGCGCCATGCTCTCAAACCCTGAATCAGAAACCGTGACCTAGAAAGAAAGAAATGAACTGCTTCTACCTATAGGGTTTCTACTTCCTACTTTCTTGATATTTGAAGCTGATGAAATAAATAAATAAAAGGGAAATGAACTGAAAATAGGAAAGAAGAAATTAGAAAGAGAGGCGAGAGGCGGTGGAGCAGACGTTATGGATGTTTTCAACCTCTTGGGCTGAAAAGGCCCTTTCAGTTGGTTAGTACGATCGCCATGGGCCTTTGAAAGAGTTCAAAGCCATGAACGTTTTGAGGGATGGTACGTTGCAGCCGCGTCATCATGGGTAGGGCTGGCAATGGTTGGATATATGTCCGAACCCAACCCGAATCCGACCAGAAAATCTCGAATTCAGATATGAGATATAGATCCGTGGTTCAAATATGGATTTTCGGATCCGACCGAATTCGCTGTCCATATCCGATTCGAATAGGATCCAAACCGAAATCAACATATATATTTCATTAAACCATTGATAAACTTTGTATAAACCATGGTTGAATCATCCTTACTCATGTCTAGCTTTAATATTTATATGGGCCATTAGTTTTGATAGTTAAAATTTGCTTTAATAGTTAAACTTGACTTTTGAGTTTTAAGTTCAAATTGAATCTAATTCAGATTTTGGTTATTTATTCGGTCGAATTTCGAATTCGGATATAGTATATAAATTCGGTTTTGAATTTGGATTCAAGTATAAAAGATTCTTCTTATTTCGGATATCGGATTTTTATTTTGGTTCGGATTTGGATAAGGATCAAGGTAGATTCATACCATATTCGACCCATTGCCAGCCCTAATCATGGGTGAGTTCAATCGTGGTGTATCTTTTGTTGGTCGCATCATCGCATACATCCTCGTGCAAGAAATATGTCGGCATTGTGATTGGCCAGCCGTATTTAAAAAACTAAAAAAAATTATTAATTTAATTTTTAAACTTAAACCGCCAGTCATAAGCATTAAGTAGTGTGATGGATGTTTATATCTATAGCGTTCAATAAGGTAAGTATGACGAGTTGTATATGTACAAGCTATGATAATTCCCTTTCTAGATAATTGAAATCGTTTGCTACAATGATCCACCGGTAGACCCTACAACATCCACCCATGGATGTTGTTAAATTCACATTAAAAATATATGAAATGTTAGTTGAAGTGACATTTCACATTTTTTAATGTGAAAAATTCAACATCATAGATGCTACAAGATGTTACACGTGGTAGCATCCTACGATGTTGTAGGTTTGTTGCAATAATGATTTCAACCCCTTTCTCGAATGGAAAAAATGGAGACCATAGATGGGGAGAGAGAGAGAGGCATCTATTCTCTAAATGATGCATGTGGAAATTGAGAAAATGCATCTTATTTGTAAGTGTTGTTTCAAATAAATAAAAAAAAATTCACACTTTCCAATGTGAAAAAAAGATAGCTACCTTAAGATGCTGTATGTGATAACATCTCAATCAAGCATCAGGATTGAAGCTTGAACAGATGATTTCAACCCGTCAAGAGAAACTTGTATTTATTATGTATTTAATTCATATCGCTTTTTTTGGTAAACAACATCACATTTTATTAAGATAACAACCGAACATAACTGACCCCGTGCCTCATCAAACAACGGATTAGAGAGAAACGGGGGAGTTCGAATCCAAAAACAGGAGAAACTATCCAAAGCAAAGTTCACCAAATAATCAGCAACTTGGTTTCCCTGACGAAAAACATGAGAGAATTTGATACTAACAAACTCACTGCATAGTCGTTTTAGTTGAATAATAACCGAAGAGATTCTCCAAGGCGCATCATAGGATAGAGAAAAAAGGAGATTAATGATGACTTTGGAGTCACCTTCAAGAAGATCTGATTCATATCGCTTCCCTTGCAACAATAATGGGAACACACTTAATTTTGTAGTGGCCTATCTATTTTTTATTCAATCCAAATGCTAGCCAGCTAGATAGAGGAAATGTTAGGTTTTCCAACATTTTTTTCCCCTTTTTAGATGCAAAAGATACTTGTTATAAAACTGAAAGAAATAAAAAATTCCATGATCCTCAACTATAACTACACCATCAAACAAGGCTAAAAGATACAGTAGGCTTATTTGGTATGATAAAACAATTGTCCTGTACGAGTCTATGATTAGCTAGAGCGTATGGAAACCTGTTGCGTTTTGTGAGGGCGTGTGACTCATGACAGATCACTAGTCCCTTCATAAAAGAGTTTCGTTGTCTTCATTCACTAGGGCTTGATGAGATTGTGCTCCACATCGCCATTCTGAAGCAATCGTAGGATGACATCTGCATCTACTTCAACAACTTCCTCAGTGTTTCAAGTCAAACCCAAGCCTTCTTTAAGGGCCCACAGCTCAGCGCTCTTATAGGTTTTTCACATTCTCAAACATTATCCTGGCATCCAAAGTCCAAACGGGATTACGTTTTTCACGGAAGCTATATAAAACATTTTCGCTGATTCTCTGACGCAATGTTGGAAATCCCTCCCCAACGGTAAGGGTTTTATAAGGCAAAAAGCGGGGTTAGGGTTGGGTTGAACTTAATTTATTAAAATATGATTTTTATATATATCTTAAATAAAGATTACAAATAAATTTTTTAAGTAAAATAAAACATATTACTGATTTATATGTTCTATCTAAAAACTTCATATTTTAACATTTTGTAATTGAGTCGAATCAACCAAACTTGCCCCTCCACCTAGGGATGAGCAACGAGCACGGCACGGCCCGCCAGGGCACGCGGCACGGGCTGCGCGTGCCTAGGCGGGCTAGCCCGCGCACCCAGACGGGCTGGCCCGCGTGCAGGCCCGCTGGGCACGCTCCAATGGCAGGCCCACGTGCCAGCAAGCCCAATTAGTTTAAATAACCCAAAAATTGTTGATGACAATATTTGAACCTTGTCCAACAGGCTGAAAACCTATCTCTTTAACCACCAGGACAGATTGACTTCTTGCAACAATAATATCATAATTAAAATATTTTACCTAAAAATTAAGGATTTCCATGATTGTTGAAACTCTTATATAATCATTTAAAGCTAAGAAAATAACTAAGTATAAATAAGCCGAAAAAACTGTTATAAAATCTCTAATTAAATATATTTGTTAAATCCATGGTTTTTAATTAGACTACTTTAAGTCTTTAATGGGTGTAATTTATATTTATTTTTTGAGCAAAATCTATCTAAATATGTGTAAAACAATTTTGTGAATAATAAAAATATTTTTCAGAATTTTTTAATGATTTTTTTGGATTTTTTGGTGATTTTTTTGAATTTTTTTTAAAAAAATCAAGTTATAACCTGGCCCGCCAGGCCCGCCGGCCCAGCGGGCTAGGCCCGGCCCGGCACGCCTGCTGGGGCGTGCCGTGCCGGGCTGGGGTTTTGGGGGGCGGGCCGCGGCACGTCAGGCCCGCGGCCCGCCCGAGCACGCCTGAGGCGTGCCGGGCCGGCACGCCGCGCATGCCTACCTCCACCAATCTGGTAGGTTTAGGAGCTAGTTTGGCATAGACTAAATCCTTATATTATGGGGGCGGCCAATGCCATCCCTTATCCCACGAATCAAACATGGCGTGAATAAGAGAGCTGTCACATGAAAAAAGCGGAGGTGTCCGTCCACGGTCCACCCTTTTGGCCATGCCGTTGGAACTTAAATCGTAACAGCAAAAACTTTGTATTAACTTCGAATTAGACTCTGTAATTTAATGATGTTAACAAGCTTCAATTTAAGGACTTGAGGGAAGTTTGTCGGCATTGTCGCAGAAGCGGATGTAGGTCCCACGGCCCGCAAATCCCGAAACGCGTTAACTTGAGTTGAGTATGATGCGGAGAGAAAGGAAGCTCTACAAGGTAAACCTCGTTCACATGCATGGAGAAACGATTTCCTTTTAATCCACGTGAACTTATGGTTCGCTGCATACGTTAATCTAAAATCAACGGAGCATATGGATAGGCCTACCGCCCACCGACAGAACAAACATCGTGAGAGGAGCGGTCCAGGTCTAACTTTAACGGCTCGGACAAAAAAGGCGGGACGGTTAGAGATAATTACTGGTTTATCGGCTTTACTTTGCTTTATTAGTAGATTAGTAGATAGACGACACGATGCGTCTCAATCTTTAAAACTCTGTGCGTCACATTTGCAGCAGGATTGAATACGTTTAAAATTTAAATAAATCAATAAGATTTAAAAGAAATAATTCATCATCTCTCCCAAATACAAAAATTAAACAAAAAGAGAGAGACAAAAAAAAAACGAGAGGGTTCTTTGAGTTCTGTTTGAAGAGTGAAACAGAGAGAAAGGTTATCTCTCGCCAGCTGTTTGAGTTGTATCAGCCTTCTCTCTTCTTCCATCCTTCCAGAACCCTCGTTCTGCATTGTATACCAGAATCTCTGCTTACCTTCAAGAACAATGGCTCCGATCTGTTCATTCTCTCCCGATCTGGTATCAGGAGGTAATGTTTAATGAATTCGATCTGTAATTTGGATGTCCTAGGGTTTCAGAAGCCGTTCCTCTTCTTCTCGAACGATTGGAGGCATCGCATCGTGTAAGTTTATTCGATCTCTGAAGACCTAGTTTGTTTTCTCGTTGATTTGCTTATTTTAAGCGACTCTGAACCGATTTTATCTTGGATCCTGAAAGTAAACACAATTGCTCTACTTTTTTTTGATCTTTCGTTTTGTCGATCTGTTTTGACCTAATGACGCCAGAGATGGAAGACCAGACTGGAGTTTCGAAAGCTTCAAAGCCTGAATTTGAGGGGAACAATGGTTTGAATTTGTGTTCAAGCGGAGATATGCCGAATGTCGGTCGAGACTGCAATGTCATTGTTCACGACAATACGGACATTGGTGGTGATGTGAAGGATGGTACCGACGGTTCTTCCGTTCTTGTGAATGGAATTGACTCTGCCTCTGGCGATCCTAACGAAAAGGATCGTGACTTGGAGAGTGTGATGGATCGGGTTGGAGCTGCTGAAACAGAGCCCGTAACTGAAGAGAAAGTCATCCCTGAACTGGATGTTGTTGCCGCAAACTGGGGAAAACAGGCTGAATATGACGAATTAAGGGTCCAAAATGAAGAGAAAGACCAGTATTGTGTAGAGAATGTTTGCAGTATAGAGAAAACTCCTGCTTCTTCTTCAGATCCCGATGTCACTATAGAGGTTCTGCATGTCGAACCCAATGCAGAGAAAGTAGGAGCAATTGACGTTTTTGATGTGCAGAATACAGTAGAGCAGTTTGTATCAGAGCAGCAGCAACATGATCACGAGTTCGGGTTTGAGAATCAGAACAAGATAGCGCCTTCTGCAGAAGAAAATAAAAAATTTCCGACTATGGTCAGGGAGGCTATTGAATCTGATTTCAAAGGTCTTGATAATAATGGCAAGGTTGACGATCTCTGTAATGGGGACATGAGGTTTGAGGAACAGAATAAATTAGACTCAGATCAGGTGCTTGAATGTGTGGAAGTGGAAGCTGTTGAATGCAAACTGCAACAGCTTGACTGCAGGGAGAATGTTGAAAAGCTTGGTGTTGGGGAAGAGAAGGCCAAGGAACAGAACAAATTAGAGTCAAATGTAGATGTAAAAGGAAGTCAGGAACTTCGAGTTGACGCTATAGTAGTTGTTGGTGCCAAGTTGTATCAGAATGGTGATGCGGAGGAAAAGGTCAAGGCACAGGGAAAATTGGAGTCATCTGTAGATACGGAAGGATTGCATCAGAATGATGATGTGGAGCAAAAGATCAAGGCAGAGGGAAAATTGGAGTTACCTGTAGATACAGGAATGCATAAGAATGGTGATGTGGAGCAAGAGGTCAGGGCAAAGGGAAAATTGGAGTCTTCTACTGATGTAGAAGAAGGCCCCAAATCTGATGTTATTGTTTCAGCAGATGTGGAATCAGAAGCAGATAAGGAGCAGGAAACAAGAAAAATGGTCCTGGAAGATCCCATGGCAAACCTTGGAGAGATGGATACCAATTCTGTAAATAATACACAGCAAGAAATAGATGCTGCACTTGACTCAGATAGAAGCAGAGAAAGCATTCAAATTTTTCCTTCTGAATGCAAAGTTCCAGAAGTTGATACTATTGATGACTCAGCTGAAGACAATAAGAACGTGTTGGTATCAAATGGTTCCGTTAGAAATGCTGAGAGCTTGCCTCTTTCTCCTGATGACTTGAATTCAGTAGCTGAAGTTGGAAATACATCCATTGCAAGTTTTGAAAGCTTGCCTACTGGCCCTATTGATGATAAACATGTAGAATCGGAAGTTGGAAATGATACTGCTTTATGCAGTCAATGTATACGAACTTGTTCCGTTGATGATACAAGGTCAGAAACTGAAGCAAAATTTTCTATTGAAAGCAGTAGAAGTTTACATACTTGTCCTGTTGCGGATTCCAAAGCTGAAGCCGAACTTGGGAATGACCATGTTAATGGTTGTGAAAGCATTTCTAAATGCCCTGCCAATGATGTGAAATCAGAGACTGGGATCATTCATGGTTACAGTGGAAGTGATGGAGTATTACCTACTTGCACTGTTGATGAGGTGAGGGTAGATTCTCAAACTGTTGGCATGGTTGCTGAAAATGCCATCAGTCTCTCTACATGCCATGTTACTGATCTGGAGACAGAATCTGATGTTATGAATAGCTCTGTAGAAAGCACCAGTAGCTTGCCTACTTGTTCTGTTGGTGATATGAAATTAGAATCTGTGGTTAAAAACGTGCCTGCTGCATTCAGCATCAGTGTGCCTATTACTCATGCAGCTCAATTAGAGTCTCAGGTTCTAACTAACTCCATTGAAAATGGTAAAAACGACATGGTAAATGTTGAAAGTGAAGGTGATCAGTCCACTGGTAAAGAAAGGGATGATAAACCAATTTGTGAAGAAGCTGAAGGCAGTGAAGTAGTTAGCAGGGCCATGACCTTGTCTACTTCCCCAGAGAGTTCCACTGCTGATGCTTTGGATGTACAGAATGTAGATACTGATGTAGGGAAGGAGATGGTCCGCTTCTTGATTAGAATTCCAAGATATTTTGATGATGCAATGAGAGAACAGATAAGGCTTGCTCAGCTACAAGTTGATGAGAGGACTCAAAATAGAGATGGTAGAAGATCGGCAATCCAGATCAAAAGGGTAATAAATTTTGATAGAACGTGACATCTTTTTTTTGATAATAAGGTTTATATTTAAATACAAAGTTGTTAAAAGGTTTTTGTGAACAGGCTACCTGTAGTGAATTACGTAAACGTCTTGATGATGCTAAAAATGAAGAGAGAACTGCTAGAGACGTGCTTGCCTCCAAGCGCCGGGAAATGGATTCCGTTCTGTCTCTGATCAACAAAATGAAGAATGCAACTTCCATTGAGGAGATCGATGGCAGGGTAAGGATTAATTTTTACTCTTCTTGCATTCATATGGATAGACACCAAATTTGTTTTGTGTTCATCTTGTTTATGCATTTTGCTTGATTAACAACCTGTATGCAGATCCATGATATGGAACACATGATAGAACATGAAACCTTGCCTTTGAAAGAAGAAAAGCAATTCATACGTGAAATCAAGCAATTAAAGAATCATCGTGAGCAGCTGTCTTCTAGTATGGGTGGAAAGCATGAACTTCAGCAAGCATTTAACCAGAGAGGGGAAATTGAAGAGCGCTTTAAGGTATTCATATCTTGTTGGTATCTATATTACTATTGTTTGCTTTTCAGGTGCTGATCTGGTTCTTGGTGGTTTTAGATTTTGAAGAAGGAATTTGACTCCCTCAGAGATGAGGTTCTGCAGACTGAACAGATCACTAAATCTTGCAAGAAGAAGTATTTTGATGAAAATGAAAATCTGAAAGAATTGCAATCTCAGTTCAAAGCTGCAGATGATCTTCGTCAAGAAGCATATGCAAAATTGCAGAATCTTAGGAAAGAATTTTATGAGAAGGTACTTTACTTCCTGGTGATTATATGGTTGGTTAACTTCCAGATAGCAAAAGAATGGAAAATTATGTAATTTTTACGTATGCGAATAAAATTAGACGAAGTATTAATTCTACCATATCTGATGTACAATGTCAAAAACAAAACTAGTCTTGGATGGAACCTTGAATAGTCATGCTTTCTTTTCAGATATCTTTCTATGTTTGATGAGATATATTTTCTTCCATGAAGTTTTTTTTTTTTTTAAAAAAAATATTTTAAATTTTCGTTCTAGTTAAAATTAGCAGCTTTTCGAAAAGGAAACTTCAAGTTAAATTACATCTAATTTATGTTTTAGACATGGTTTGAAGACTCGGCCGGTATGAGTTTGCATTCTGGTAGAGAATTTTTCAACAAACTCACAAATAAACTCAGTTGAACTTGGCTGTAACTCAAGTGGTAATAAGTCGTTACTGCCCAAGACCGCATGAACTCAGGCGGTACCAACTCGGGACTGCTCAAGCAGAAGAAAACCCAGAAATTTGTGGTTTCTGTTTTCTGAAACATTGATTTCTGCTCTCTCTCTCTCTCTCTCTCTTAATGACTCTCATTTATGGGTCTTCTCTCTCCTCATGCATTAATGAGTCTCTTTATTAGAGAGGCTCTCAGACTATCATTGTTCTTATTTTTTACTTTTTATTTTTCATTTTTAAATGCGCTCCCCTCTCGGTTGTACCATAATGTACTGGCCAGTAAGCAGTGGCCAATACCAGTTCGATTTCTGAGTTTTATGATATTGGTTCTAGATGCAACTTTCTTTGCTATTCAATTACTGGTTTCCTTGTCAACTAGAGGAATTTTAACCTTAGTTTGTATGAATAATATTTAGATAAAACTTGACCCTTTCATCCTGGCAACATTTTACACATTAAGAGTGACATGACCTATTAACCATTGATCATGTCTTGTAGATATGCACGTGCTTAAATTTACCAATTTATTCTAATTATTGGAGTGTTATGCTTATGATGTAGTTGTGTCATTGAAAGAAAAGAATGATTTAGTGGATATTTTTCCAGGTATCTTCCACTTGCAGGAACACACTAGCCATGGCCCTTTTTCTTGTGTCCTGTGATTTTTGCATTAGTGGGTTAGAGCAAGTTGTCTGGCTTTGAACTTAAACAAAAATTATGAATTGAGGGAAGCTGTTTATTTCCATTTTCTTTTTTTTCCTTTTTTTTTTCATCTTAGAGTGAAAACTGAAACTTATTGGGTTTAAAATACAAAAGAAGAAAAGAAAAAGAATTAACACTCCATCCAAGAGGAAAAATAATTTCAATACATCGAGTCTCTACTTTCTAACTTGGATTTTTGTACCTTTTAGAACAAATATTTCCGGATGTACAGGGATGATGTGAGGGCAGCTAATGATTACGCATCTTCGGGAGATAGAATGGCACTTCATCGCCTTTGTGTTAACCAGGTATGCCCAGGTGTTACTCTCTTTATTTGTATAAGATAAATCACTCAGTTTTTATGATCGTCTTAACACATGGAGCGATTTCTTTAGGTGGAAACAATTATGGAACTATGGAACAAGAATGATGAATTCCGGAATGAGTATGTCAGATGCAATGAAAGGAGTACTTTGAGGAGATTGAGGACATTAGATGGCCGGTCACTGGGTCCAGATGAGGAGCCACCTGCACTAAGCAATATAGTAGATGACACAGATGACAATGCTATCCAAAACTCAGCTAAGTTAAGTTCTGTATTACCTGTTTCAACTTGGGAACAAGGAAAACCAGTATTACCTGTCAGACCAAAAGAAGCAGATGCCAAACCTGCGGTGAAGTTGGATCAAAGGGATCAAGTGTCTACACCAAATCATCGTGCAAGACCAACTACTTTAGAAAATGGTTTGGTAAGTGGTTCTGAGAGGGACAAGATTGAAGAGAATAAAGAAGAAAATCATAATAAAACCAAGGAGGAAGAAGAGTTGGCAAGAAAGGCAGAGGAGCTGAGAAAGGAAGAGGCTGCAGCCAAGTTAAAGGAGGAGCGTCGCTTGGAGGAGTTGACCAAAGCAAAGGAAGCAGAGGAGAGGAAGAGGCGAAATGCAGAGAAGGCCCGAGTGAGGGCTGAATTGAGAGCACAAAAGGAAGCTGAACTGAGACAGAAGGTAAGTTGCTGTGATTATTCCATTTGAAATATTTGATTGACACTGAAAGAACCATACAAGTGATAGCCTACGACCTTATAGGTCGGGAGCAATCTCCATTCATATTTTTTTATGGTATTTGTTGGTGTGCAAATTATCCTCTTTTTCTCTGTGGACATAACAATCTTGCATCACAAAACTTTTATCTTCAATTGTTTTGCATTGACTGTGAGTGATATGAACCTTCTAGAATGATATGTGCTTTGTGCAGGAAAAAGAGAAAAGGGCAAGGAAGAAGGAAAGGAAGAAGGCAGCTGCAGAAGAGGCTGTAAATTGTGGTGAAGGAGAATCTGCCCCAGCTACAGAAAATAGTCCTTCCGAAATGATGGAGGAGTCTGAAATTAAGGAGAAGCCTATTTCAGTGGTAAAAAAGCCAGCAAATCAATCAGCGTGGGCTAAGCAGACGAAGCCAAGACCTCTTCCTATGCCTCTTCGTAACAGGGGTAAGAGAAGGATGCAGCCATGGATGTGGGTCATTCTTTCTGCCGTGCTTGTTTGTGTCCTATTTCTCATGCTACCAAGCTTTGGATTCTGAGGATATATAACACATATTTACTAGGGATCATATAGACCTTCGCGTGGATATTCCCATAGAGAGGCAATTCTTTGTGTACTAGGTATAATATCTTATTCTTCTTCGGCATTGAGTTTGCAGAGAGTTTTTTTTAAGCTTTCACACTTTGCTGTTGGACAAAAAATTAATTTCCGGTGTTGCTTTCATCCAGTATCTATATTATATTATATATAAATAACAATAATGAGAATGATTTGTTGGAAGTGTTTTCTATGCTTTCCCTCTCTCTCTTTGTCGCTGCTCACACCGCTTACCACATGCCGGATGCCCGACGTGCATGCTGTACCCAATAATCATTTATACGAACCTTCTTGGAACTTTTTTTGTTTCTGAAATATGATTTATTTCCATTGTTAATAGGAGTTAGCTTTTTTACCCCAACGTAGGTAATGAATTCGCTACAATGATAACGGCAACCAGATGCGTTGTCCCAAGCAGTTGAGTTTTGGATTCGGGTCTGCGTAAAAAAATTTTTCTTTTTTTTCCATTCTTTAAAGATTTAAGTTCAAGATTAACACGTTCTTCTATATGGTGAATAAAACGAATAAGATAAAAATAAGAACAAAGCATCCAGAAGAAAAAAAAAGGTGGGGGATAATGCATTGACATCTCATACAATTTCGGGAATCCGTTAAAACTTAAAATGGTTTTCTCGGTCGCTTTGATCGAAACATGCATGGAACCTCCCCTCTATAAAATTTTGTTTTAAGTAAATAAAACTTATGTGTTTATCAAACCTCCCCTCTATCAGGCTGATTATTTGCGTGTTAAATGTATCAATGATTTAGTTAAATCACTAAGAGATAGATCATTTACCTAAAAGCTCCCAAAAAAAAAAAAAAAAAGAAGGGAATTACTAGACATGCAATATACGAGGAGCGTCGTGTTGGGTTTGTGCTCCACGTCCGTCTGAATCCATAATCAGCCGAAGAGCAACCTTCACAAGTCTTTAGTTGGTGCTAATCTGGAAGGAAAGGCATGCTCCCTCCATGATATTCACGGCCATTCCTTAGCTTTGTGGTTAAATAGGTGGCAATTTTAGGTAAGGAATTCGATGCCGTTACTCTAAAGCATAGTATATGACAGAGCACACAATTAGTAGAAAAGGGTTTGTGGTTCCTACTGGGTGCAAAGCACACAATTACTTGTAAAATTAAGCAACTTCATATTCTTAATTTTGTTTGACGATAGTAATCAATTCATAGATGGTGACAGCCCATTTGTGCCACATGTCATTTGCAACCTTGAACCTTCTGAGAGGCGCAAAGTATCTTACGTTCTCGCTCACTTTTTTAGGTTTGAATGCAATTTGTAGAGTTTCGGCGTTCAAACTCAGAGTTTCCGCGTATTTCTTGACTTATTAAGCAGAAAGCACTTTTGGGTATAAAATTTCTTCCCAATTTGTTAAAAGTAGGAGGCGTGCGTATTCACATGGAATGCGAAAAAATCTGCCGTGTGATCTTACGAAGGATAAATGGGGTCATAAGGACATTTTTGCCTTTTTGGCACAGGGGGTGTTTTATGTGGTCTTCCATGACCCAGAGTTGCAAGCATCAGTTTTTATTTCAATATTATTAAACTACAGATAGAGAGATAAAGAAAACTGCAATTTAACGTTGACCGGGATTTAATTTAGAATTAACATAACCATCTAATGGTCAGTCTGGTCATCCTCCCTCCCCTCAGCCTTAATTTGTAAATTATGAGCTATTGGAATATCACAGAGTGCCTCTGGCTCTGGCCCTGGTTCGGTCACCCATGACGAATCTCTAGCGTGTAAACCCCTCTTAGTTAATTGAGATTTTAGAGCAGTTATCGGATCATGGTTCGGTGGACACGGGAATTTCCTTCTCCATTGTCCCAAATCCCTTTTATACGACATAAGCTGTAAGTGTGTCCTGCACACAAATAAGTGCATCTAGCGTATAAATAAGTGCAACCAAAATTTTCTGGTACAGAATGGAAAAAGGTGTTTTAGTAATTAAGGTAGAACTCAATTTCAAAGCATATATGATTCAGATCTTCCAAGTAGCCAAGTTTAGTTAATAAATCTTCCAGGACCCAATATGCCATCACCAGATGTTGTTAATTAATCTAATTCAAATTCACTCCTATTCACTTCTCAGGCAGGCAGCATTTTGCAATCAATCTCAACCTCCTTTTCTTCAAATTATCAAAACTGTAAAGGAGAAATGAAAATATATATGTGAAATATGTGCAAAGAAAGAAAAAAATTCACATGGTCTTTGGTCATCGTGACGAGGGATCAAAGCACATGTTAATTTTAAACTGAGGAGACATGAATCTGAAAGGAACAGGCTCTGCTTAATTAATATTCTTTTTTCTTTCTCCCAACAAAAAAAAAAAAAAAACTCTGTAATTTAGTGTTTACTATTATCCCTGTTCTGATAAATCAAGTTGTCGGTACGTATGCACACGGTGCACTGCCTGCTCCAGCGACTCAGCGAGTACGTAGTTTCTCGATGGGGTGTTTTCGTAATTTCGGTTGGTTTGATGAATTTAAGAATTTCGAACATTCGTGCAAAATTTGGATTGGACACGGGACACTGGACGCTTTTGCAGGGATGGTGGAGTTGGAAGACATTTTTCTATGAAGTAAGGGTATTTTCGGTAGACCAAAGACCTGCTCGTACAAGAGCTGGGTTAGGATCTGGCAAAACCTCGCGCATGGTTAATGGCTACGACGAATACGAGAAGCCGAGAAGGTCAAATACCTTGCTTTATCTCACGGAAGAAGACGTCTTGATTCTTCGTCTTTTGTTTGCTTGCTTCGCTGCGCGTCGGTCCGGGGGCGGCCATTAAAAATCCACCCTTTCATTCGAAATTACTTTTCTGCCAATGCGGAAGTGGAATTAGGAAAGGCGTTGAAGAAGAATAAGAAAAGAGAAACAGAGCTTCGGTCCCTTACGCCTCTCTAAATGATGGCAGCTGTTCTTCTCAGACCGGAGCTTTTGGTCTTTGTTTCTCGGATCAGTTTTTGCAACCTTGATGGCTTATGGATCTGGTGACTGATGAGGATTGCAATGAATTGTGAGCTTCTGTTTCTGTTTTAGTTCCACCTTGCAGCAATTTATTTTGAGGAAGAAGACGGGGAAGTAACATCCCTTTGGTGACTGAAACATCGAGATCCAGTCCAAGAGAATGTGGAGTAGCTTTGGGAATCGGTAAGTTTAAGTAAGTCTTGTCTCGTTATTAAGAGATCCATTTAGCGACGGTGAATTTCGTTAAATTTTTTCCTTTTAGTTTGATAAAGACGGTTGCAAAGGAGGATACTAGCGTGATATTTTACGGTTTTATGTTTGTGTTTGTGTCACCTGAATGCCCCGAAGAACAATAAATTCATCTTATATTTTGAAATCCTGAAAATTTTTTTTTTTTGGGGTGGTAATCGCACCACCACCACTGGATGCCGTTCCGTTTTGATCAGGTTGATCTTGTGTGTTTGTGTCTGTGTGCCTATTATAATTTTCATTTAAGATCATTAGCATACGAGTCTGATCAAAGAATTCCTGCTATTCACACATTGCTTGTGCCGATGGATTTAGATTGCGGTGAGAAACTGTTGTACAAGTTTGAATTAGGTCCGTGAGTAATGGAAGATGTTGGTGCGCAAGTCGCTCCCCCTATTTTCATCCACCAGAAACTTCCTGGCCGATTCTGTGAAGCGTCTTCCTTGGAGAAAAAGCGCAATCTACCATGGCAGAACCCTAATTTTCAGCAACATCAACAGCGGTTTAACCCGGGATTCCAAAACTCTTGGAATCCAAACGGCTGGAACTGGAACAGTGTGATGTTTGTTGCCAAACCGTCGGACTCTGATGTGCTGCAGCTGGGGACAGGGGCGGTGGCTTCATCTGAGCAGAAAGAGGAAGGGAAAGAAGCCATGAAGGCGATGGGGACGAGGAGCGGCGCTGATGAAGGGAGTGACAGCCTTACCCTAAATCTTGGTGGCAGCCTGTATTCACATGATGAGCCTGCATCAAGGCCCACCAAGCGAGTTCGACCCGGATCTCCCTGTGGTGGCAACTACCCAATGTGTCAGGTAGATGACTGCAAGGCGGATTTGTCGAACGCCAAGGACTATCACCGCCGACATAAAGTGTGTGAGCCTCACAGCAAGACGACCAAAGCACTTGTGGGGAAACAGATGCAGCGGTTCTGCCAGCAGTGTAGCAGGTATTCCTCTTTACTCTAGCTTCGCTTTTTCAAGTTCAAAACCGTTGGGCCACTATACTCTGTTATAACTGCACTTGGTCTTTAATAAGTGTTTTTTCTTTTCCATCTCCTTTTATTTTCGTATAGTTCTCCGGCTCTGATTGGTTTGAGTTCGTGATGAAGTCCTTTATCATTTGTAGGTTTCACCCACTTTCAGAGTTTGATGAGGGGAAGAGAAGCTGCAGGCGTAGACTTGCTGGGCACAATAGGCGTAGACGGAAAACCCAACCAGACGACATTTCCACAAGGCTGTTACTTGCTGGAAACCGGGAGGACATGAGCCGTGGAAATGTTGATATTGTCAATCTGTTGTCTATTTTCGCTCGTCTACAGGGTAAGAGAGATGGCTTACATGTTGGCAATTTTTATCTTCCATGGGGTCTTTTCTAGTAAATGTGTGCTTGAATGTTACAGGAAATAATGTGGAAAAAATTAACAGTGGTCCATCAATACCAGACAGAGATAGTCTTATCCATATTCTTAGAAACTCATTGCCTGTTGCTGCAAACTCTACTGAAAGATTGCCCAACACCGGAAGTTTTGATCTGAATATTTCACAACAAACTTCTACAGAACATCAGAACCAAATTAACGGAAATAGTTGTTCTTCATCGACCATGGACTTGCTTACTGTTCTTTCTGCTGCTCTAGCAACATCTTCCCCTGATGCCCTTACAGTTGTATCTCAAAGAAGCAGCCGGAGCAATGATGATGATAAAAGCAGGTCGCACTGTCTGGAACAGAATGGGGCTCATTGTTTGCAGGGAAAGCCAGTTCCTGGGTTCCCTCCAGTCAGAGGTGAGATGTCTAGTACTTCTGCCTCTCGGTCCCCAATGGATTTTGAGGTCCAAGAAGCGCGGTGTAACTTACCAATGCAGCTGTTTAGTTCATCCCCTGATGATGATACCCCACCAAAATTGGAATCTTCCATGAAGTACTTTTCCTCTGACAGCAGTCATCCTGTGGAAGATAGGTCTCCATCTTCTTCACCGCCTGTTGTCCAAAAACTGTTCCCATTACAGACTTCAACAGAAATTATGAAGCATGAGATGATGTCAACCAGTGGAGAGGATAATGTGACAGTTGAGGCCAGCACAACCCTTGGTTGGAGCTCACCTCTTGATCTCTTTAAGCAGTCGAATTGTACAAAAGAAAATAACTCAATTCAAAATGTACCATATCAAGCATGTTACACGTCCTCATCAGGGTCAGATCATTCACCTTCTAGTTCAAACTCTGATTCTCAGGTAATGTTCCTATGTTTTCTGCTCTGTGTTTGCTCTTTCTACTTTTATTTGTTTGCACTCCCACATATTCATGGAATTGAAAAATAGCTGTGTTTTTTGCCTCTGCAGGATCGGACTGGGCGTATAATGTTTAAACTATTTGACAAGGGTCCTAGTGATTTACCAGGGACATTACGGACACAGGTAATGAGCTCTATGTTTATTATGAGTTTTACCATTTATTATCCTAATTAAATTGTGATTAAACCTGATAAAATTGAACATATTTTGTGTTTCAGATAATTAATTGGCTTTCCCACAGTCCATCAGAAATAGAGAGCTACATTAGACCTGGATGTGTTGTTCTGTCAGTTTACATATCAATGCCCTCTACTGCTTGGGATCAAGTGAGTGAAAGTGCTCTTAACACTAGATCAACTTGTGTACCATAGCATTTTGTTCTTATCATTGGCAGATGATTTGCAGCTACAAGAAGACTTTCTCCCACGTATGAATTTGCTCATTCAGGGTCCAGATTATGATTTTTGGAGAAAGGGAAGGTTTGTAGTTCATACAGGCAGACAGCTAGCTCTATATAGAGATGGTGAGTGTGTTATGTTTCTCTATTAATCTTACTTATTAACTTTTGATATATAATAAACTTTTGTATGCCTTGATCACTGTAATACAGAATATGGAACTTTGATCCGTGCAGAGAAGTTAAAATAAAAGTTGTCCTAGCGTAGTGCTTGGCTTTGATTAAGTCAAACAGCTAATCCTATTTTTTATTAACTTGTCGACTTTGGCTGAGAGCGAGAATTTGGTTTTCTTCGCAGTTTAGACATTGTTGTGATGTAAATCTTGAAAACTGTTTAAAATGATGATGAATGTCTGATTATTGATGATATTTCTAAAATTGTGATGGCAAATTAATGAAGGCTGTCACTGAAATTTTAGCTTGTTTGTTCTAAAATGACATGGGATGGTTTCTTCATTTTTTATTTTTTTATAAAAACAAGCTGGCATATTTGTAATTTCTGTCAAATTTGAAACTTGAAATAAGCAAAAATAAAAAGCAAACATGGAGTGTGGAACCAAAATTTTTACAGCCATGATTTTTAGGTCATTGCCCTAAATGATTTTTAGATCCAAAACCTTAGGAAAAAGTTCCTGATTGAATGACATCGTTTTAAACTAAGGACTTATTTGTTTAACATACATATACATATATGTATGTATGTATGCAAGTATATATGTTTATATATATGTATATTTGTGTGTGTGAGAGAGAGAGAGAGAGAGAGAGAGAGAGAGATGAATTTTTCTGATTGGTGGTACTGTTGCTAATCAACTGCCAGGCAAGATTTGCTTTTCCAAATCCTTGAGTACATGGAGTGCCCCAGAGCTGATCTCTGTCTCACCTTTGGCAATTGTCAGTGGGCGAAAGACCTCTTTGTTATTGAGAGGCCGGAACATAGCTGTTCCTGGCACCAGGTAAGGAGACATTCAATTTTGAAATGAAAAAGATGTTATCTTTTCTTTGTGTTAGTGGAATAAAAAAATTAAAATAAATTCATTAATTTGGCTTTGGTGCAGAGTCCATTGCACCTATATGGGAGGTTACTTGTCGAAGGAAGTTTCAGGGCAAGCATATCATGGGACTATACATGATAACATAATCATGGAGAGTTTTAGTTTTCCTGGTGGAGTTCAAAGTGTTCTAGGTCGATGTTACATAGAGGTAGCATTCAACCTGGTTTATTTTCTTAGAATGCTTATGTGCAAAATGGAAAAAGAAAACAAATAGCTTTGCAATGTCTCTACAAATCTAATTAAGCTTCTCATATAGTAGTTGATCTCTGTTTATTTTCTGTTAGGTAGAGAATGGTTTCAAAGGCAACAGCTTTCCTGTTATCATTGCTGATGCTGACATCTGTCAAGAGTTGAGACTTCTTGAATCAGAGTTTGAGAAAGATTCTAGGGTGGATAATGTCAATTCAGAAGACAAGATTCAGGATTCGGGGCAGCCAAGGTCGAGGAAGGATGTCTTGCACTTCCTAAATGAACTTGGATGGCTATTCCAAAGGAAGTGTATCCTTTCTGGGCATGAGAATCCTGATTTTTCTCTTACTCGATTCAGGTTTCTCTTTATGTTCTGTGTTGAAAGGGACTGGTGTGCCCTGGTTAAAACTCTGCTTAACATACTCATTGAAAGAAATTCGGGAAAGGATGGATTATCAAGGGAGTCCTTAGAGATGCTCAACGAGATTCACCTTCTGAACAGGGCAGTGAAAAGGAAATGCCGGAACATGGTTGATCTGCTTATCAGTTATTCTCTCACTGATGAGAAAGAAGCCTGCAAAAACTACCTTTTTCCTCCAAATCTTGCAGGCCCAGGTGGTATTACACCTCTGCATTTAGCTGCTTGTGCTAGAGACTCACAGGACATTGTTGATGCTCTGACAAATGACCAGCAGGAGGTAACTAATTTTAGTGTAGATTGCTTTGTTATTGGTGGTATCTGAATCATAATTTTTTCAGATGAAAGTAAACAATTAATTTCAAAGGACGTGCTGGATCAAACAAGTCTTTACTCTGTTAGATGTTCTTTTGTGATTTTTAACAAAGAGAATGAATATTTTTAGTTGTACCAGAATCTTTTCTGGTGGAGTCCAGCATAAGTCTCAAACTGATGAGTATATGTCACTATGTCACTTAATTTAGAAGTTTGTGTAATGTGGCCCTTGTATGATGTGCAATGCTTCTCTTATGGTTTAATTTGGCTCCTTGAAATACTCGTAGTGAACATCTAATTATTTGATCATTGCATATAGTTATTCATCTTTCGATTCTTTGGATTTGAAATCCCTTGATTTATATAGTTTCATATTATTCCTCACTATAGTTGCATGTTTATCATGGAACTCTTCTAGCTAGAAATTTTTGTGACCAACATTTTCTACTATATTTAAAATTTTCTGTCCTTCCTTTGCTGAATGTGTTTTGTAGATTGGGTTGAAGTGCTGGAATTCACTTGTTGATGAGAACGGTCAGTCACCTCAGGAGTATGCTTTGATGAGGAACAACTACTCCTACAATAGGCTGGTGCTTCGGAAGCTTGCTGATCGGAAAAATGCTCAGGTCTCTATACCAGTTGGGGACGAGATTTTAATGAATACAGCTTGGATGGGAACTGAAAAGGTTGACAGGCAGATTCCTCAACCTAGTCAAGGGCACTGGTCTTGTGAAAGGTGTTCGGTTGTGGCAAGTAAGTTTCACAGGCGTATGCCAGGTGCACAAGGGTTGCTTCACCGACCCTATATCCATTCGATGCTTGCCATTGCTGCTGTGTGCGTCTGTGTGTGCCTCTTTCTTCGAGGTTCACCAGACATTGGCAGAGTTGCTCCTTTCAAGTGGGAGAATTTGGAAAGTGGGTTTTACTAGCCTAGGAAAGAGCAAGTGAGGGGCAAATACCTAGTTACAGGACATAAAGAGAGAAATCCCGGCCCAGGGTTGAAGTGCAGTTCTATTTGCTTTACATACTGATTATTTTGGGATTCTTTTGAATCTCATTTGCGTGGGGAGAGATGGAAAATGGCAGCCTTAACACGGGAAGAAGGTAAAAATTTAGTGCTCTTGCTATGTGAATCCCTGCAGAAGAAAGGAAACAACCAAGTCCGCAAACGGAAGGGTTGATGAAGATCTTTGATGGATTTAAGGAAGTTGGTTGTTAACAGTTATTTGTGGCCGTTAGTATGATACAAAATTTTTTTTTTCCTCTCTTCTTTTAAGATTCATGGCGACTGAAAGGAACTAACCCATGGAATTTGTCACTGTATAATTAGAAATCTAGGGTATTGATTAGGAAGTAGAAAAGATATAGGGGAATATTTATTCAAGTATATTTTCAATAATAGGAAGTAGAATATCTGTCCAAAGTTGTGTATTTTCTGTACATTGGCACTTGCCTGGTCGAATTTTCCTGTGGCTTGGTGTATAGAAGTGACTCCGGCTGGAATTCACTGTGGCCGCTATCCGCGGAGTGAATCTAGTAGTTATCCATTGACAATTTGATATCAACACTGCATGGTGAACATGGCAATTTTGAGCAGATAATATCTTCTTATACGCCTTTTCAGAAAGTAAAATTTTGCAAAAATTCTCAACTTTCTCGCCGTCGATCAGCTTGGGTAGAGAGGTAATACAATTGCGAATAAATGTAATACAATTACATTTAGTTTAGGTAACCTAAATGGGCTAAATGGTGGTTGAAACATGAAAGCGTTGTGTGATGGGGGTTGAAATCGTCTACCGCCGATGATTTACTCTTCGTCAATGTCAATGTGACGTGAGAATTGGGAAACTAGAAATTCTCTTCCAATTTCGGTACTTTCATTTGCCGGTCAACTTCGTTTAGTGTAAAATCTATAGAGATGCCGTGTCCTTGACAAGTTTGGGTCGATCACGTACTCGACGTTGAATCTATGCCTAATATTCTAGGTATGAGACCAAATTTTAAGATTCTTTTTCCAGAATTTTTAACTTTAATCCAGTTCTCTAAACCACCACCCCTTTGTTTTTTTTGTCTTTTTAATTTATTAATTAACTAATTGAGGCCTCTTTTTTTAAAATAAAAAAAAATGAAAATAAATGATGAAGTTAAAAAGAGAAACATGAACTCGTCCCCTTCATCCTCGCCGCCAATATTTTCCACGACCATAAAAGTATATGAGGTTGCTTGAGAAGTGCCATTAATTCTTGTAGGAAACCTGGGTTCAAAGTCAGGCATGATCTGAATGCGTTCTTAGCGTGTTCGCCGGAGTGGGTTATATCGATCCCCAAGTTCCAAGTCTCTTCTTCTTGATCTTCCTATACACGTAATACTTTACGTCTTTGGTATATATATTCTTAAAATTTTAATTAAGAGAAATATTTTTAATACAAAAACTGAAGAAAGATGATCTTTCAGCATCAGATTGGGTTAATTAGGAAGGTGATTGAACGGGGATATTTTAAGAATTTCATCAAATAGCAGCTAATTATCGATTTATTAAGACCTGGGCATTCTAGGAGGCTGCGTTGGATGACCTTCATGTATAAAGTCAACATGGTGGGTGGGTAAATGATGGAGACTTGTGGTTTGGCGCTTGTACTACTTCCTCCTTCCTCCAGCAGCAATTACTCTATTATCTTCCTTGACAACTGCGTCTACACTCCCGCAAGAAGTAGTCGTCAAGACATTGGCAGCGAAAATAATTCAATTGACTTGACCAAGGCCAACCCATGAAGCAACCCCATTAAAGCTTATCCGCACAGAAACTTGGTAATTAAGGGAATTAAGATCGAGGAAGAAATCATGCTTGTGTATCTCTTGATTCACCTGTCATGGCTCACATTGGCGGGGGCTGCGTCGGAAGCGAAGGCTGGTTGTCAAGCCCAGTGCGGGAACGTTACAGTTCCCTACCCCTTTGGCATTGGAATTGGCTGCTCCATCGGAGATTGGTATGACCTGACTTGCAACACTTCTTTTAACCCTCCCATACCCTTTATACTAGGTAACCTTGAGGTTCTAAGTATTTCAGATACCCAGCTGGGCCAACTCCGAATAAAGAACTGGGGATCTTCCCAATGTTTTAACCGATCTGGTGGGTTGACCTCCGATTCGGATTGGTGGACGGATCTCATTGGCACTCCGTACACATTTTCGGCCACCGAAAACAAGTTTACAGTCATTGGGTGCGACACCTTGGCGTTTTTCACAGGGTTGGATGGTCAAAATGACACCAGTGGGTGTGTCTCCCTTTGCGATAGAAAAGTGAATGTGATCAACGGGTCATGCAGCGGCAACGGATGTTGCCAGACTTCCATCCCTAAGGGTCTAAAGACGTTGTACGCGACGCTTCGCAGCACAAATAACCGCAGCAAGAGCTGGTCTTTCAATCGTTGCAGCTACGCCTTCCTGGCTGAGCAAAAGCGGTACATCTTCAAGGCGTCCGATCTCTCAGACCCAAATTTCGTCAACAGATACAGTGATGTTCCTGTGGTGCTCGAATGGGTTATTGGGAACGAGACTTGCCGGGAAGCTAAAAGAAACAAGACTAGTTTTACATGCCGGCAGAATAGTGAATGTTACAATTCAGACAACGGCCCCGGATATCGTTGTAGATGCTTGAAAGGATTTAAGGGTAATCCTCACCTGGATCCAGGATGCCTAGGTATGCCTTCTCTCCTGGCCCTCAAGATTCTCAATTATTGGGAGGGAATATTATCATTAATCTTATTATTTTCAAAGGAAAAATATATAAGTTACACTCAAATATTTGGAATAAGTAATTTGAGTCGATTAATGATTTCGTTTTATATATTTGATCAAATTTGGTAGATGTGAATGAATGCGAGGATCCAAACAACAATCCGTGCGAGGGAATTTGCATTAATACTGTCGGAGGTTTCAACTGTACTTGTCCAGAAGGAACTTACGGAGATGGCAAAAAAGGTGGGAGCGGATGCATTTCGAAGAGCAAGGCATTTCCTCTATTGAGGGTCATTTTAGGTGAATTAATCAACGTTCTGTAGTCCACTCCATGCTGGTTGGAAGAATCACAATAGAATTAATTGTGTGTCTCAATAAATTTGTCCTTGTGCAGGCATGGGGTTCGGCTTTTTGTTCTTACTCCTGGGTTTTTCTTGGTTATATTTGACCATGAAGAAAAGAAAGCTGATCAAGCTCAGGGAGAAATTCTTCCAACAAAATGGAGGTTTGTTTTTACAACAACAAATATCCTCACATGGTCGAAGTGGGGTCGATGCAACCAAGATCTTCACAGCAGTCGAGCTAGAGGTAGCAACCAACAGCTACGATGAGCGTCGGATCCTGGGCCGGGGAGGGTATGGTACTGTTTACAAAGGAATCTTACCTGATCAACGAGTGGTGGCCATCAAGAAATCAAAGATAGTGGATGAAACCCAAATAGAACAGTTCATCAACGAGGTAGCGATACTCACCCAAATCAATCACCGGAACGTGGTGAAACTATTGGGATGTTGCTTGGAGACTCAAGTCCCCTTGCTTGTCTACGAGTATGTCCCCAATGACACCCTCTTCCACCATCTCCATAACAAGAGTGGTACCACCACCGGAACGTGCTCCTCCTCGCTTTCTTGGGAAAAGCGTTTGAGGATCGCTACAGAAACCGCAGATGCCCTTGCTTATCTCCACTCTGCAGCTTCCATACCCATCATTCATAGAGATGTTAAGTCCGCAAACATATTGCTAGATGATAACTACACCGCAAAGGTTTCCGATTTCGGGGCTTCGAGGTTGGTTCCTCTGGATCAGACTCAAATAGCCACATTAGTCCAGGGAACCTTGGGTTATCTGGACCCGGAATACTTCCATAGCAGCCAGTTGACGGAAAAGAGTGACGTTTATAGCTTCGGAGTGGTACTGGTGGAGCTGTTGACGGGGGAGAAGCCAATCTGTTTGGAGCGATCCCAAGAGCAGAGGAATCTTGCTACGTATTTCATTATGTCAATGAAGGAAAACCATGTCTTTCAACTTCTGGAGTCGAGCATGGTGAATGAAGGGATGACGGAGCAGATGGTAGCGGTGGCTAAACTGGCAATGAGATGCCTTAATTTGAAACGTGAAGAGAGGCCGACAATGAAAGAAGTGGCGGCGGAGTTGGAAGGATTATGTAAGTTTGGGAAGCACCTATGGGTTGCATATAACCATGAAGAGACCGTGAGCTTGCTACATGAATCTTCAGAGCTTTACGCAGTGCCTTTAAACTCCTACAGTGGTGGCAATCTTGATTCTGCGCAATATAGTTTAGAGAAGGATATGGTAGAGTTGATGAACTCCCTGCGGTGATAGTCTACTTGTTAACTTGTCTGTGTTTCGAGTTAATTAATTACCGTGGCATATATCTGTATACCATTACCAGCAGACAGCCCGTGCAATGCACGGGTGGTGATAGTCTACTTGTTAACTCATCTGTTTTTCGAATTAATTAATTATTGTGGCATATGTATCTATATAGTAGCAGATGCAGACAGCCCGTGCGATGATGCACGGGCATTCACATGTAGAGTTAAATATATTGTAAAGTTTTTAAGTTGTTATTGATCCTTTTTTAAGGGATAGAGCTATTTGCCCTTGTGAAGAATAGAAAAAACAGAAATTTTATTTTAAATGTATAAAGTAACTTTCGGTTTTTTTTGCTTTTCCCATCCGTTATTTCTTATTTTAAAAATATACTAAATATTATATTAGATAATAATATTATAGGTATATAATAATATTAATATTTATTATTTATTAATAATAAATATTAAGAGATGACTTTGGCCCCCCGCCCAGACGATTTGATAATAAATATGGAGAGAGTGAGAGAATCTAAAAAAGATTAATTATTTAAAAAACTTTGCAAAAACTCCAATAGCTTACGTGTGTAATAGATGTTGTGTCAATTATCAAGCCCAAGAGCCAATGCTGAAAAAGCACACCATATAATATAACCCGCTAGAGTTGGCCAAGTGGTAAGTGTAGAACACCGTTCCTACTAAAAGCTCAAGCTGATAGTAGGGGCGAACTTTATATGTTTAATATATTCCTTAACACTCCCCCTCACGTGTGGGTCGGACTCAAACCCATTTTAGGGAGGCCCTACACGTGGAATATTTTTTTTCTCAACGGGTGGAGTGAAGGTTTGAACCCAGGACCTAGCATTTGCCTAAGGCTCCGATACCATGTAGAACACCGTTCCTACTAAAAGCTTAAGCTGATAGTAAGGGGTGAACTTTATATATTTAATATATTCCTTAACAGTAAGAACGTTTGGGATGAACTGTTAACCCAGACTTTTTGGGTTTTTTTTTTTTTAGTAGTGAACACAGCAAGATTCTATTTCTTAAAACATGAACGAACGTATACAAGACCACGGGCTTCATCGAATAGCCCATTACACAAGAAACCTGGAGATTTACCCACCCAAGTACATGCAAAATTATCTGGAGCAAAGTTAGCAAGGAGATCAGCAATGGAGTTTGCTTCACGGAAAATATGAGAAATTTTTGCATTGACCAACATTAAAATCAACTTCTGAATCTCCAAAAGATAAGGCCGAACCTTCGACGGCAGGTTAGATGAAGACTTTTTAAGAGGAGAGATAACAGCCAATGAATCCCCTTCAATTTCAATTTGAGATAATCCCAACTTATAGGCCATTTGAACACCTTCTTTAACAGCTTGCACCTCGGCAATGAAGGCTGAAGAAGCTTGACAAGCTGATGCCGTAGCTGCTATGAAACGCCCTGTGGAATCTCTAATGATTACCCCTATACTTGCCCTTCGGGAAGAAGAACGATATGCCCCATCAAAATTAACTTTAAAAAAATTTGGAGGAGGCAACCATTGCAGCAAAAGAGAAGTTTGACTAGAATGATGCGGTTGAGAACACCGCTTAAGTAGATCAGAATCTTCTTGCAATCTTCTGTAATGCTTCACCACTACCATGACATTTGGTTGTTGATGTTCGAATACAACTTTGTTGCGATGTATCCATAGAGCCCAGCCAAAGTTTGCAATCATGATAAGAATGTCACACTTAGACATTGCTGCTGAAGAAGGCCTAGTAAGAGAATAAATAAACTCAAACCACAATAAAAACTTGCTTTGAGGTCCTATAGACTGAGTATTTCCACCAATTGTTTGGAGCCATACAGCTCGAGCAAAAGGACAAGCAAGCCACAGGTGCTCAACTGTCTCAGTAGCTTCATTACAAAAAAGCACAATTTCTGGGAACATATTGTAATCTTGAGTTTAAGAGTCCAGCAGTAGGCAGCACCCCATGGAGACTTTTCCACAAATGCATTTTGATCTTCTGGGGACATTGCAAGTGCCAGCAAGAAAGCCAAAGTTTAGAATGTGAAGTAGTTATATCCCCCAAAAGACATTTATAAGCAGATGCGACAGAAAACTGCCCATTAGAAGTTGGCCTCCAAATGACCATGTCATCCGATTGGACTGACGAAGTTGGTGTGTTAAGAATTTTTTCAACAACATCTGAATTCCATAAGCTTGCAATTAAAGACAAGTCCCAATCTCCTGTTGTGGAATCAATTAAGTCACTGACCTTTGATATACTGGGTTCCCTTTGTGAATGGATTGGAGGTAACTGATAAAATATGATGCACTTCTAGAAGGATCTAAAAGATTCTAGAAGGTTCTAAAATATTCTAGAAAGTTCTAGAAGCATCTTGATGGTATTAGAGAGAAGTCTAGAAAGATTAGTTCTAGAATATTCTACATATGTAACATGTAATACAATCATGTAAATGATCTAGATAGATCATAAGATTTTGCTAGACTTATCTAGAAAGAAGATTCTAGAAGAAATTAAGGAGGTGGAGCTCATGTATAAATACCCCAAGGGGGCCTTATATGTAAGTGAAGAAACCAAAGAGCTAACACATTCTAGTGTTTGGAGAGCAAGTGCTCCAATAAAAAGCCTTTCAACACAAGTGTTCTCTTTCACTTTCTTATTCCAACTATCCTACAACATTTTCATCCCATCCATCCTACAACCTTAAAATTACCTTCTAACCCACCATTCCTTTTGCCTATCCACCTCCATTTTCCAACAAGTGGTATCAGAGCTACTAGGTCGATTGTAGTTTGGGCGTTGGGCTCACTGACCTTTGTCAGACCTTCAAGCTAAGACATTTCTCTAACCATGGCAACCTTTGGATCAAGCCAAGTTAATGTCCCAATTTTTGGTGGAGAAGATTATGACTACTGGAGTATCATGTTGAAGACTTATTTCAAGTCTCAAAATTTATGGGAGATTGTTGAAAGAGGTTATACTATTCCTAGTGAAGGAACTCCTCTTTCTCAAGCCCAAAAGGACAAAGTGGCTGAGAACGCTCAAAAAGATGCAAGCGCCTTATACATCCTCCAACGTGCGGTAGATAAAACAATTTTTCCAAGAATTATGAGAGCTACAACTTCAAAGAATGCATGGGATACATTACAGGAGGAGTTTCAAGGCAATGCAAAGGTACGCACTATCAAACTTCAATCTCTTAGAAGAGAACTGGAGAATATTAAAATGAAAGATTCTGAAGTAGCAAAAGATTATTGCTCAAGATTAATAGAGCTTGTAAATCAAATGAGAGCCTATGGTGAAGATATTTCTGATCAGAAAATAGTTCAGAAAATTTTAGTGAGTCTTACAGAAAAATATGATCCAGTAGTAGCGGCTATAGAAGAATCAAAAGACATTACAACTATGTCCATCACAGAATTAATGGGCTCTCTACAAGCACATGAGCAAAGATTGAATAGGCGTAATGAAATTTCGTTAGAAAACGCCTTTCAATCTAAGCTCAACATAAAGTCCCAAAGATCAAGAGATGTGGGAAGAAAATTCCAAGAAAATTCAAGAGGAAGAGAAAAATCTCAAAATAGAGATTATTTAAGAGGAAAAGACAAGAATGGAAAGTACTTGCCATGTAGAATATGCAAGAAGACAAGCCATTTGGAGAAGGATTGTTGGCATCGTGGGAAGCCACAGTGCCAAAACTGCAAAAGATTTGGACATTCTGAAAAAGACTGCCGATATATGAAAGATCATCATGCTAATTTCTTCGAGGAAGCACAACAAGACAAGCATCTATTCTATGCTTGCCATGCTGCTTCAGAAGACAAGAAGGATACGTGGTATATTGACAACGGTTGTAGCAACCACATGAGTGGTAATGAAAGTATCTTCTGTGACATTGACACATCAGTCAATTCACAAGTTCGAATGGGAAATGGGGCACTAGTGGAGACAAAAGGCAAAGGCACAATAGCAGTTGCTACAAATAAAGGAACGAGATATATCAAAGATGTCCTGCTAGTTCCCAGCTTGGAGCAAAATCTACTGAGTGTTGGCCAAATGATGCAACATGGCTATTCTTTACACTTTGAAGGAGATGACTGTATCATATATGATACAAGAAGCAAGAAAGAGATAGCTATAGTTAAGATGGGGAAGAACAGAAGTTTTCCTATTCAGTGGCAGTATGTTAAAGAAGCTGCTATGAAAGCAGAAGTTGACAGTTCCTGGTTATGGCATCGGAGGTTTGGCCACTTCAACTTTCATGGCTTAAGGATTCTACATCAAAGGAATATGATGAAGGATCTACCAAGCATTACTGAGAAGGATGATATATGCGAAGGCTGCCTACTCGGGAAACAACATCGACAACCTTTCCCTTCAGGGAAAGCATGGAGAGCTAAGGAACGTCTGGAGCTAGTACACACAGATATATGTGGCCCGATGAGGACACTTTCACTTGATCAAAACAGGTACTTCCTTCTCTTTATAGATGACTATACAAGAATGACTTGGGTTTATTTTCTACGAGAAAAATCAGAAGTTTTCAAAATTTTCAAGAGATTTAAAAACTTCGTAGAAAAACAAAGTGGCCACCATATAAAAGTATTAAGAAGTGATAGAGGCAAAGAATACACTTCGAAAGAATTTGATCAATTCTGCAAAGATGAAGGAGTAGAACATCAACTGACTATTGGCTATACTCCTCAACAAAATGGAGTATCTGAAAGGAAGAATAGAACTGTCATGGAGATGGCAAGAACAATGTTGATGGAGAAAAACTTGCCTAAGAAGTTCTGGGCTGAGGCGGTTTACACTGCAGTCTACCTGCTAAATAGGTGTCCGACTAAAGCAGTACAAGACAAAACTCCTATTGAAGCTTGGAGCAGACAAAAGCCTTCGGCTAAGCATCTTCGCATCTTCGGGAGTATATGCTATGTCCATATTCCAAAGGAGAAAAGGCACAAGTTAGAAGAAAAGACAGAGAAAGGCATCTTCTTGGGCTACAGTACAATATCAAAAGGCTATCGACTGTATAACTTACAGACAGAAAAGCTAATAATCAGCCGAGATGTAGAAGTCGATGAAAATGCTGCTTGGAACTGGGACACCAAAAAGATTGAGAAACAAAGTTCTACTACATCTGAAGGATATACAGTTCCAAGAAGAGAATCTATACAAGAAGCAAACAATGAGAGGGAAACATCTGAAGATCCAGTAGTCGAGGTAACTCTACCAAGATTCTCCTCACTAACAGAAGATGTGTCTTCACCAGAAGCACCAGCAAGAAAAACGCATTCTTTGGCAGAGATATATGAAACATGCAACTTCTCAGCCTTAGAACCTGAAAGCTTTGAAGTTGCATCAGAAAAGGAAGAATGGATGGAAGCTATGAGGCAGGAGATTAATATGATTGAGAAAAACAAGACATGGACTTTGGTGGATCGTCCCAAAGACAAAGACGTCATTGGAGTTAAGTGGGTCTACAGAACAAAACTAAATCCTGACGGCTCAATACAAAAACACAAAGCAAGACTTGTAGCTAAAGGCTACACACAGCAACCAAGGATCGATTACAGTGAGACATTCGCCCCAGTTGCTCGACATGACACCATTAGAACTTTGGTGGCACTAGCAGCACAGAAGAAATGGAGCATACATCAGCTTGACGTCAAGTCAGCATTTCTAAATGGAGTTCTAGAAGAAGAAATTTATGTGGAGCAGCTGTTAGCACCTGATTTTTGCACCCCAAAAAATGCAAAAAATGAAATTTTAATTAAAAAGTCAAACCCTGAGGGGACCAAAATTTGACTTTTTGATCCAAAGAAAATTGGCCATCAAACTTCCTTTCATTGAAAAGAGCATTTCGACACGGTTCTAACGCAACTGAGTTTGCCAGAATCGGGGTCCGGATAAGGAAGTTGTGAGCTGGTCAAACTTTTGGGGAAGCGAAATTTGACTTTTCGCTCGACCCCAATTCAGCTGCCAAACTTAATCCCAGTGGATAGTGTGTTCCGGGCTGATTCCAATGACACCAAATTTGCTGAAATCGGACATCGGACGGAAACGTTATGGGCAGTTGAAATTTCAAAGAAAGCTGCCCATGTGGCAAAACAGCAGCAAAAAGCAGAATAAATGAGTTAAATAAATAAAATAATCATTTAATAAACATATCTTTATTTTTTAATAATATTTTAATAAAAGAATCTCGTTTTTATAATAAAATAATCAAAAAATCGGATAAAAATCTTTAAATAAGTCAAATTTAATAAAGAATTTGAAATCCAGCATTTTAAAAACGTGCTGGACCGTATTTGAAGTACGGGCGAGGCATGCCCGTATTTCAAATACGGGCAAGCTTCTAGAAGCGGACGCGTGTCGTTGTACGGCGGGACACGCGTCCCGTACGGCCGATTTTGCGGGATTTGAAAATGTGCGTTTTTCGCCCGTACTTCACGAAAATTTTGCCTATAAATAGAGAGGCCACCCCCCTCATTTGAACAAGCTGGTCCCTTTGGCCTTTCCCCCTCTCCTTCCTCGACTTTTCTGCATCCAACCCCTGCCCAAGTTCTGCTGAAACCTCACCAGCCCAAAATAATGCCCAAAATACCCTTATGCCGTCCCTAAACCCTGATTAAACCTTTTCTTTCATCTTTTAAACATAGGAACCCAGCAAACTCTCTTCAAAACCAAATTTGGAAATTCAAGGAGACGCGGAAGCGCTGCCAAATTCATTCGGAAGAATAACTGCACACCAAAGTAAAGCAGGAATTACACTGTAAGAATTCCTACAGTTTTAAGTAAATTTCAATTATTCCTGCTACTTTCTTAAGTCCACTTTTGTTTTAATCTTATCATGTCATATCTAACATATTTGTTGGCTGCTGTATGTGGTGAGAAATTTGATCTAAAGTGATCATTCCCATGTAAAAAAAGGAGGAAGTAACCAAAGATTATCAAAGGCGTCATAGGAATGAATATGAATTGATTTTTGGTTACCATTACAAGAGGAGCTATGAACCTAAGATTCCCTGTAAATTCCCCCTTTCCCATCCTTGAATTTGGCTGCAAATAATCAAGAGAAAGTCTTGTTGCTTCAAGAAAAACAAAAGGAAGAAGGAAAAATGGCCTTTTAGGCCAAATGAAGGAAATGAAGGATTCTGAAGGCCCTGGAATCATCACAGAAGTCATTGGAGTTCCCAGGAAGATGGCCGGACACATCCCAGGCGGAATTGGCAGCAAAAATGCAAAATTAGCTGTGTCCGTAAACTCAGAGCGGTCCAGGCACAACCGTAGTTAATCTACGGTCTAGCCTGAACCGTATTAAAATTACGGTTCAGCCCAGACCGTGATTGAAATGCGGTCAAGCCTGTAAATAACTTAAAAATTAATTTTTCGGACCCGGTTGGACCTAATCCGACCCATTTAAACTTGACCCGACTGATTGGGCTTCTTGGATAATTCCAAGCCAATTCTTGAGACTGTGGGCCTAATTGGGCCCACCAAGGCTTCGTGGGCCCTCCAATGGGGCCCACATCCCGTCTGGCCCAACCAAAACCCGTTTTTACAAATGGGCTAAGGCCACTTGATTAAATTGCCCTTGGGCCAAGTCCAAGCCCAATGGGCCCTAAAAAACTCAAACCCACTAAATTGTGTAAATATAATTGAGTCTTTAAACCAAATGGCCAAAATCCAATAAGGGTTACCCAATAACCCGGATTGGGCCTTGGGCTTGACTTAAGCCCAACATGGATTCCACTGGGCCCTCCAACAGGACCCATACCAAACCCACTTCACCAACTTAATAAAAAGATAAAATCAAATAAAAAGGGGACCCACACCATCAACGGTCCCCACCAGACCAAATAAGTGTGCATGCTGGCTTAGGAATTGGGTGAAAACTAAGTTGACTCAGGACCAAGGAGACCCACGGGACCTGTCAATCGACGGGGCGGGCTAGGGTGTCTTCGGGCTTCCCTAGACGTAACCGAGAATTTACCTAGAACTCTAAATAAAGCCGCAGACCAGAAAATTAGGCCCGGATAGGTGCCCTTTTGTGTCTGCCTGCACCTCTCAGGCAGTGGCGACTCCAAAACAGTCCCGAGGCGAGCATCACATCAGCATGCACCTCGTCTTGCGGCCCGGAATGGGGGTGCGCACAGCAGCCACAAGGATTCATAGCAAAGGGAGAAGAAGATAAGGTTTTACGACTACATAAAGCTTTATATGGATTAAAACAGGCGCCACGGGCTTGGTATAGCAAGATTGATGAATACTTCATCAACCAGGGATTCAGGAGGTGCAAGAGTGAACCAACACTCTATGTTAAGTTCCAAGAGCAAGGTGGGATCCTTATCATCTCTCTTTATGTGGATGATCTAATCCTTACAGGAAATTACTTGCAGCAAATACAAGAGTTCAAAAAGGATATGATGAAGACATTTGAAATGAGCGACCTGGGATTGATGCATTATTTTCTTGGTATGGAGATAAGCCAAGAACAGGAAGGGATCTTCTTATCACAAAAGAGATATACAGAAGATCTACTAAGAAAGTTCAGAATGAGAGGGTGCAAGCCTGTTGCAATCCCACTGGTCACTAATGAAAAGCTTAGAAAAGAAGATGGATCGAAGGAGGCAGATTCGTCAACATACAGAAGCTTAATTGGAAGTTTGCTGTATCTTACAGCAACTCGCCCAGACATAATGTATGCCACAAGTCTCTTATCAAGATTTATGCAACATCCAAGCCAAGTTCACCATGGAGCGGCAAAAAGATTACTTCGATATCTACAAGGAACAAAGGAATATGGTTTATGGTTCAAGCCTACATCTGACTCAAAACTGACAGGCTTCACAGACAGTGATTGGGCTGGATCGGTGGATGATATGAAGAGCACTTCTGGATATGCATTCACATTTGGTTCTGGAATCTTCAGTTGGGCTTCAAAGAAGCAAGACACAATTGCACAGTCATCAGCTGAAGCTGAATATATAGCAGCAGCTGGATCAGCATCTCAAGCTATATGGTTACGAAGAATTCTTACAGATATGGGAGAACAACAAGAAGAACCTACAGAGATCTATTGCGATAACAAGTCAGCAATAGCAATGGCAAAAAATCCGATCTATCATAGTCGAACAAAACACATTGCCATCAAGTATCACTTTCTAAGAGAAGTTGAAGCCAAGAAAGAAATTGAGCTCAAGTACTGCAAGTCAGAGGAACAGCTAGCTGACATATTCACGAAGGCTTTGCCAAGAGAAAGATTTCAGTTACTACGAAGCTTGATTGGCGTCTCGCAGAAGTGCATCAAGGAGGAGTGATAAAATATGATGCACTTCTAGAAGGATCTAAAAGATTCTAGAAGGTTCTAAAATATTCTAGAAAGTTCTAGAAGCATCTTGATGGTATTAGAGAGAAGTCTAGAAAGATTAGTTCTAGAATATTCTACATATGTAACATGTAATACAATCATGTAAATGATCTAGATAGATCATAAGATTTTGCTAGACTTATCTAGAAAGAAGATTCTAGAAGAAATTAAGGAGGTGGAGCTCATGTATAAATACCCCAAGGGGGCCTTATATGTAAGTGAAGAAGCCAAAGAGCTAACACATTCTAGTGTTTGGAGAGCAAGTGCTCCAATAAAAAGCCTTTCAACACAAGTGTTCTCTTTCACTTTCTTATTCCAACTATCCTACAACATTTTCATCCCATCCATCCTACAACCTTAAAATTACCTTCTAACCCACCATTCCTCTTGCCTATCCACCTCCATTTTCCAAGAGTAACTTCTCACCGGATTGTAGCCATGTATCTTTAAATAAATCAACTTTATCTCCACGAGCTATTAGCCATCCACATTCTTTCTCTAACAGAGGTAGCAACTGCCTACAACCATTAAAAAATGATTGACCTGTTCTGTACGCTGTATTTCTAAAAGAGGAGTTAGGATAATATAGGCTTTTCATTAAATCTCCCCACAAAGATTTCTTGCCTATATACAAATTCCAAGCTGCTTTCATGAGTATTGCCTTGTTCATTAGCGAGAATCTTTTCAGATTTAAACCTCCACTTCTCCAAGGAATTGTAATACGATTCCAACAGATTGTTCGTGCTCTCTAACTTAAATGATACATGGGTCTTGTGGATGGGTTCATATATCCGGGAGTTCATTTTTTCAGGGTGGATCTAAATCCAATAGAGACTGCGTAGGGTAGGGTAGGTTCTAGTGTTACCTAAAAAAAAAAAGTCAAAAACAAAACATTGCATACTTGTTGTTTTGTAAGGATATATTTATCATTTATTTTCCCCTCTCCATTTTAAATTGAAAGGAAATCATACGGACATCCTTAATGTTTGAAATCGTTATAAACAACTCCTCTAATAAACTAACAGGGCATATGTGCAGTGGCGGAACCACGTTATGGTTAGGGGGGGGGGGGGGGGGGGGGGGCAATTCCTCCCCCCTAACCACGTTATGGTTAAGGGGGGCAATTCCTTTCAATTTAGTATGGAAAGGGGAAACTAAAATGTAAAAGATGTCCGTATAATTTCCTTTCAATTTAATATGGAGAGGGGAAAATAATTAATAAATATATCCTTACAAAACAACAAATATGTAGTGTTTTGTTTTTGTCATTTTTTTTTTTGGGTAACATTAGAACCTGCCCTAGGCAGTGCCTCGATTGGATTTGGACCCACTCTTGGAAAAATAAACTCTCGGATACATGAACTGATCCACAAGACCCATGTATCATTTAAGTTAGAGACCACGAACAGGAGGTTTTGAACCAAGATGTCTGGGTTAAAAGTTCGCCCCATACATTCTTACCAATTGGCCAACCCTAGTGGGTTATACGATGTACTTTTTGAGCGTTGGCTCTCGGGCTTGATAGTTGACACAAAATATATTACGCGCGTAAGTTATTGCAGTTTTTGCAAAGTTTTTTAAACAATTCATCTTTTTTAAATTCCCACTCTCCAAATTTATTATCAAATCGTCTGGGCAAAGGGCTAAAGTCGTCTCTTACTATTTATTTAATAAATAATTATATTATTATATACCTGTAATATTATTATCTAATATAATATTTAATATATTTTTAAAATAAGAAATAACGGATGGAAAAAGCGAAAAAACGAAAGCTACTTTATACATTTAAAATAAATTTCTATTTTTTCTTTTCTTCACAAAGGCAAATAGCTCTAGCCATTAAAAAAGATCAGTAATAACTTAAAAACTTTACAATATATTGAATAGGTTGTGTGCTACTATATATAGATATATGCGACACTAATTAATTAATTCGAAACACGGACAAGTTAACAAGCATACTGTCACCACCGGTGCATCGCACGGGCTGTCTCTAAATTGAGATCCTATGCGACCTTTATATACAGATATATGCCATGGTAATTAATTAATTCAAAACACACACGAGTTAACAAGTAGACTATCACCACCATGCAATGGTGGAACTGGGACTCCAAATCTGAGGGGGCAAAAAAAATTTTCAATTAACACTTCTCATAAGATATAGAAATTTCAATGAATTGGGGGAAGCAAACTAGAAATTTTAGAAGGGACAAAACTTAAATTTTAATTAAAATATATATATATTTTTAATAAAAAAGTGAAAGCTAGTGGGGCAATTGCCCCCCTAGCTTCAACGTGGTTCCGCCAGTGTCACCGCGGGAAGTTCATCGACTCTATCATATCCTTCTCTAAACTATACTGCCCAGAATCATGATTGTCACCACTGTAGGAGTTTAGGGGCACTACGAGAAGGTCTGAAGATTCGTGCAGCAAGCTCACGGTCTCTTCATGGCAATGTGAAACCCATAGGTGCTTCCCAAACTTGCACAATCCTTCCAGCACCACCGCTACTTCTTTCATTGTCGGCCTCTCTGCACCTTTCAAATTAAGGCATCTCATTGCCAGTTCAGCCACCGCTACCACCTGCTCCATCATCCCTTCATTCACCATGCTTGACTCCAGAAGTTGAAAGACACGGTTTTCCTTCATTGACATAATGAAATACGTAGCAAGATTCCTCTGCTCTTGGGATCGCTCCAAACTGATTGGCTTCTCTCCTGTCAACAGCTCCACCAGTACCACTCCGAAGCTATAAACATCACTCTTCTCCGTCAACTGGCTGCTATGAAAGTATTCCGGGTCTAGATAACCAAAGGTCCCCTGGACTAATGTCGTTATATGAGTCTGCTCCAAAGGAACCAACCTTGAAGCTCCAAAATCGGAAACCTTTGCAGTGTAGTTATCATCTAGCAGTATGTTTGCCGACTTGATATCTCTGTGAATGATGGGTATCGAAGCTGCAGAGTGCAGATAAGCAAGGGCATCTGCGGTTTCTATAGCGATCCTCAGACGCTTTTCCCAAGAAAGCTGGGAGGAGTACGTTCCAGTCGTAGTACCACCCTTGTTATGGAGATGGTGGAAGAGGGTGTCATTTGGGACATACTCGTAGACAAGCAAGGGGACTTCAGTCTCCAAGCAACATCCCAACAGTTTCACCACGTTCCGATGGTTGATCTGGGTGAGGATCGCTACCTCGTTGATGAACTGCTCTATTTGGGTTTCGTCAACTATCTTTGATTTCTTGATGGCCACCACTCGTTGATCAGGTAAGATTCCTTTGTAAACAGTACCATACCCTCCCCGGCCCAGGATCCGACGGTCATTGTAGCTGTTGGTTGCTACCTCTAGCTCCACTGCTGTGAAGATCTTGGTTGCTTCGACCCCACCCCGACCATGTGAGGATATCTGTTGTTGTAACAACAAACCTCCATTTTGTAGGAAGAATTTCTCCCTGAGCTCGGCCAGCTTCCTTTTCTTCATGGTAAAATATAACCAAGAGATTATCTCCCCGAGCTTGGTCGTAAAATAGAAGTAGAACCAAGAGAATTTCTCCCTGAGCTTGGTGATCAGCTTTCTTTTTTTCATGGTAAAATATAACCAAGAAAAACCGAAGAGTAAGAACAAAAAGCAGAACCCGATGCCTGCACGAGGACAAATTTATTGAGACACAATAAATTCAATTATGATTCTTCCAACCAGCATGAAGTGGACTATGGAATGTTGATTCACCTAAAATGACCGCGAGTAGGGGAAATGCTTTCTTCCCCTCTGTTCCCCCGCACAGATTGTTGTTTGGATCCTCACATTCATCCACATCTACCAAATTTGGTCAGATATATAAAACAAAAACATTACCAAAAAAAAATATATGTATATATAACGAAAACATTAATCAGCTCAAATTACTTATTCCAAATATTTGAGTGTAACTTATATATTTTTCCTTTGAAAATAATAAGATTAATGATAATATTTCCTCCCAATAATTGAGATTTGAGAATCTTGAGGGCTGGGAGAGAAGGCATACCTAGGCATCCTGGATCCAGGTAAGGATTACCCTCAAGTCCTTCCAAGCATCTACAACGATATCCGGGGCCGTTGTCTGAATCGTAACATTCACTATTCTGCCGGCATGTATAACTAGTCTTGTTTCTTTGAGCTTCCTGGCAAGTCTCGTTCCCAATAACCCATTCGAGCATCACAGGAACATTAATGCTTCTGTTGACGAAATTTGGGTCTGATAGATCAGACGGCTTGAAGGTGTACTGATCCTGCTCAGCCAGGTAGGCGTAGCTGCAAGGATCAGAAGACCAGGTCTTGCTGCTGTTTTTTGTCCTTTCAAGCGACGGGGAGAACGTCTTTAGACCCTTAGGGATGGGAACCTGGCAACATCCATCGCCGTCGCATGAGTTGTAGAGCAGACTGTCTTCTACGTTGCAAGAGGAGAAACACCCACCTTGACTATCAGACCCCGTGATCCAAGCCATGGTGCCGCACCCAATGGCTGTAAACATGTTTGCAATGCCTGAAATTGTGTACGGAGTGTTGACAAGATCAATCCCCGAAGAGAATCGGGAGGTCACCCCACCGGATTGGTTAAAACATGTGGAAGCTACCCGGTTCGTTGTTCGGAGATAGGTATCTGAAATATCTACAACCTCAAGGTTGCCTAGCATAAAGGGTTTGGGAGGGTTAAAAGAAGTGTTGCAGGTCAGGCTATACTGTCTTCCGATGGAACAGTTAATTCCAATGCCAAAGGGGTAGGGAACTGCAACGTTCCCACAGTGGGCTTGACAACGAGCCTTAGCTTCCGACGCAGCCCCCGCCAATGTGAGCCATGACAGGTGAATCAAGAGATGCACAAGCATGATTTCTTCCTCGATCTTAATTCCCTTAATTACCAAGTTTCTGTGCGGATACAGCTTTAATGGGGTTGCTTCATGGGCTCGGCCTTGGTCAAGTCAATTGAATTATTTTCGCTGCCAATGTCTTGACGACTATTTCACTTTTTTTGATATGAATTGACGACTTTTTCTTGTGAGACTGTAGACGCAAGTCACGCAACTATCTAAGGAAGATAATAGAGTAATCGCTGCTGGAGGAAGGAGAAAGTGGTACAAGCGCCAAACACACTAAATATCCTTTGTAGCATTTGTGGCAGAAATCAAAACACGATAAACAGAGTCAAGTAACAAGAACTACAGCTTCTTAATCAATATTAGGCAAACAAAAGTGCTTTGAATAGAGAAAAGGTAATCAATCACAGACTAATTACTCACTCAGGATGATTGTGTTATAGAAAGCATAAAAATGTGTTTTTTAATTAAAATATATAAATTATTGTTATATTTATTAATTACATGTGTATTTTTTATACACTATAGATACCAAAATAATAGTTTAAACATACAAAAATAACATTTTATTTGATTCAACCCGTAAACTGATTTTATCAAAACCAGACTCTGACGATTAGGAGAACGCGGGCTACACGTTTAATCCGACCCATCGCCATCCCCTGTTAGGCTACACCTTACAAAATTGGACATGTGTCAATCCATTGGTCTTGCGTGACTTACACTCCATTCAGATTCAGTCAGTTACGCAACCGCATGGTCACTAGAAGACAATGCAATGCAACTAGTCAAGTTGCAACTAGAAGATAAGCGTGACCTTCCAGGCTGGTGATTCTGCAATGCAACAAGTCAAGTTGCAAGAGCACAAGTCCCAGTATTGCTCACTAGAAGACAAGTCCAATAAACATGTTGATGACTTCATACATGAAACACGGAATGAATGAATCATGGTCATCCAACGGAGGCTTCTAGAATAGGCGGGTCTTAGTAAATCGATAATTAGCTGCTATTTGATAAAAATCTTAAAACATCCCCGTTAAATCAACTTTCCTGATTAACCCAATCTGATGCTGAAAGATCCATCTTTCTTCGTTTTTGTATTGAAAATATTTCTCTTAATTAAAATTTCGGGAATATATATACCAAAGATGTAAAGTAACATTATGTGTGAAGGAAGATCGAGAAGAAGAGAATTGGAACTTGGGGATCGATATAACCCACTCCGGCGAACACGCTAAGAACACATGCAGATCATGCCTGACTTTGAACCCAGCTTTCCTACTTTGAATTAATGACACATCTCAAGCAACCTTATATACTTTTATGATTGTGGAAAATATAGGTAGGGAGGACGAACGGACGAGTTAATGTTTCTCTTTGTTAACTTCATAATTTTTTTCATTTAAAAAAAAAGAAAGAAAGAGGCCTCAATCAATTAATTAATTAAAAAAAAAACAAAGGGGTGGTGGTATAGAGAATTGGATTAAAGTTAGAAATTCTGAAAAAAGAATCTTAAAATTTGGTCCCATACTTGGAATCCGAGTACCGATCGATACAAATAACGACTTTGAGGGGGGACGGCTTTGAGGGCCTGCCATCCCTAGAAATTATTGACGACGACTTTGACGACGACTTTGAGGGGCCTGCCATCCCTAGAAATTATTGACGACGACTTTGAGGGGCCTCCCATCCCTAGAAATTGACGACACCATCCCTAGAAATTGACGACACCTTTGAGTGGCCTCCCACCCCCCTTGCCGTGCAGGATGAGATCGTCTGCACTTCCATCTGAGATGCTACCACGAGTAACAAACATCTCATGGTCAAGGTTTTTTCAACATCAAAATCTTTTTTTACATTTTCAGAAACAAAATCTACACAACGTTGATCCTCCACATAACAGCATCTGCCTTTTATTACAGGACAGCAGCAGTAAAAGGAAGCACACGATTTCAATGCGGACGTCACAGCAACATTGAAAAATGTTTTTAGGTCTGAATGAAATGAGAGATAAAGTTAGTGCAGAAAGAGCGTCAATCTTCTCTAAACAGCAATCTCGTGGAAACAAGTAGACAACTAAAGCTCGGCCCCTTATTCTTTCACCCGGCCCGGAAAACCCGCCGGCTCAGTTCCCCAGCCCAGGTTCATCTATTCATTTCAGCAATGGCGCCATGCTTGCCAAATGATTTTGCGCCCCTCCGTTTTCTCTTGCTGCAAGCATTTTTTTGCAGAAGACATTTGGCTAAGAATAGTTGCTTTATGGTGGATTAGCAGCAGACCCGATTTTAGGGGCTGAAGTTTTTCCAGAAGGAGATATTTTGATCTTGCAGAATACATTTGAACCCTTCTTCTATCTCTGCTTTCTGCAAATCCTGGCAAGTTAATTCAATCCCCACTCCTTTTTTCCCCTTTCATCTTGTTTTATTTGTTCTTGAATCTACATTGCACAATGCAATGGCACATCTTATTAGATCTTTAATGGTCTAATCGGTAGTAATTTCAACAGTAGATGACTCTGAGTTCGTTGGTAGCGGCGTGATTGATCATCGGGTATTGGCTTTGGCTTTGACGAATCGTGTTAAGTAGAGTAAATTGAATAATTCATAGCTCTGTTATTGTAGATGTTTGTTAAAGCATGTTTGAGAAACTGCAAAAGGTGGTTATCTGGTTAGTAAGTTTATTGAACTTGTTGATTTATTGTTTCTTATTTTGAGAGCTATTGGGAATCAATCACGCATTGATAGAAGAACCAGATGGTGAGATGTTAGAGCTGGTCTTCTGTTTGGATCGTCTTCTTCCTCTTTGTTGCTCTACCTCTTCTCCTTGATGTTCGCAGAGACGAAGAAATGTTTCTCATGAAGAATGAAGGATGGCTTTTCTAAGGGTTCCTCTTTGTCTTATTTTGAGATCTAAATTTCAAAATAATAGGGGCCTAAATCACCTGGGCTGGGGAATTGAGCCGGCTGGTTTTCCCGGTTGGGTAAAAGAATAAGGGGCTGAGTGTTAGCTGTCTCACGTGCCGCTCACGAGACCACTGTGTCCACGCGTCAAGAGGAGCTTGACGCAGTAGACTTCGCCGTAAAAGCTCTCGCCGTAGGGGAAATCAGCATATGATCTTCACATAACATAAAGCTTAAGAGATGAAAAAGTTTTGAATTTTAAATTTTAGGAGAAACTCGTTCCCTTGTCTTTTACAACTAGCGGATAGCCCACTCTAACATAAGTGAGCATAAGATTTAATTGAGATGCATAAATTGCATTTGTTTCTGTTTGGAAAAAAAGAGAGGAGTTATTCGACGAAACAAATTTACAGATCAAATATAGTGTTTGCTATTCAAAACAGTGGGAACGAAGCAAATAGAAGATCTCATTCTTAAGGCAAAATGGAAGATGCAGGCAAATTTAACATATTAGTGATCGAAAAGGGCAGGTTGATGAATTCGTACTTACTGTATTTTGATGAAAATATTCTTTTTCTTGGGGATTGTCGTATGGGTGTACAAATTGTGAGATCCGTATAACACCTTTTCAAGAAGGCTGGTTTAAAAGTTAACATGCACAAAAGTCACATTGGTGGACAAAATTTGGGTGTAGATAGAATCTGATCACATGTGAGTCCTTGGATGTCAAACAGCGTCCACCAACTAAATATTTGAGTATGCCTCATGTAGTTGCATGGTTGAATGGAATTTTGGGCTCTATTCATTTTTTGATCCCTAAAAATTTATAGATGATTATGGTTTATATTACTAACATAAACCATAATCATCTATAAATTAAAATATAAAAAATAAGAATCTTCAAACAAATAAAAACTAAAATTTCTTAGTGTACGGTCAAACCCCAAAAGAGAACAGATGAAACCAAGGTTCAAATGTTGTATAGAAGTGAAAATTTTAAAAAGAGATGAATGTTGAAACAAAAGAAAGTCCATCCAGGATTCTCTTTATGAATCCTCAGATGGATTAACTCCCAAAGTGAGGCAATTTGTAGAGCTGTAGTTTCTATTCAATGCAATTATAGCTATTGAATCATTTTAGTCCATAAACATATCAATTTAAGGGAAAAAAATTGTCAATGTATCATGACCCACCCCTAAGTATTAGCATAAGAAGGAATATGGGTTGAGTAAAGCACTGAATTTGCACATTAAAAAAGAAACCATAATTTTAGTTGAGCAATTTAGTCTTACACCAAAGATATAAAAGCAAATACGGATAACTTTGTTACAAAACTAACATGTGAAAACCTGTATAATGTCTTTAGAGCAATTTATGTTGTGCTTTCTACATTTAATTCTTCTTCTACTAACCTCTACCTCTTTCTCTGAACTGTGGTTGGGGAGAAAGTGGAGGAAAAAATATTGACTCCATAAAAAGTTATTAATACCATTCATTTGAGCAGGCTTGGTGGAGATTACTGAATCTTCTCCATTCTTTTCGCGGTGTCTAATAGCTCTTTTTCTTTTTGCTTCTAAAATCATTCTCGGCCACAACATTCTAATGCAAATTGGTTTCTTTGTCATTTTCTTTGTCTTGGAATGGTGTTTTGTTGAAAAAGATTAATGGATTTGTATTTCTGTTTTGCTAATTGAATGTCAATACATGATATAGTCGGATTCTAATTTGATTTATTGTTGGAAGCATGTGTAACCTCCCATTTTTAAGCATAATTTGTTAGGTTTGATTACTTTAGCTTACGTTTTTCTTTTACTCTTCATCTTAATGTCATTGACACCTAGTATAGTTTCAAGTTCAACAATATCAATGTGAAGAGAGAAGCTTAATTAACTTAATGAAGAGTTATGAGTTAAGTTTGATCAACCATAATAAAAAAAACCAATTATAACAGCCAGGCAATATTTCTTTTCATCGATACTGTCGAGAAAAAAAAAATTTTATTTTCAGTGCTATTGCTATTCATTTTATAAGTTTTTTTTGCCTTTTCAATTGCCATGGCTCAAATTTGATAACTTCTAAAACATTAAAAAAACTTCATTACATATATTTTTTATTAGCTGATTTAGAATATCCAAATTATATTGTATTCTCATTCAAAAAAGCATGAACAAAACTTAAATGTGTTTTTATAAGCGCCTTAGAGTATCATGGTGCAAGTTTTTACCGGCAAAATATAAATAATGAACATATTTATTTTAAATATAACTTCATTTATTATCAGGAAATGACCAAGAAAGTTAATATTCTATGGTATCTCTCTTTTTTTTTAAGCACGATTCTGTGCATCAATATTTTTAGGTGTCATATGATGTGATGGATATTGTTGAGATAGCTTTTGCCACAATTTCATTTCCAATTACATGTCAGCCGATTGCATAGGAGTGAGGAATGATGATGTCTTACCTTCAATTAGGGGTGCTAAACGGGGCCGATGTGCCGCGAGCTGCGGCATGCGCGGCCCATTTAGTTAATACCTCGACCCGCAAATGGGATCCTGTACAGCCTCTATCTGCATACCGATATAAAGCCCCCATATGATGCGAACACATGTCCTCTTTTTTTCAACCCGACTAACGGAATCCAAAACCGAAGTCGACGTTAACGTCAACGTTGCAATGCCGTTTTGAATCTCGTGTTTCGAGGCGTCAGAGCAACAGTTGCAGTTGCAGACTGTCGTTGTTACCTCCTCCAAAGCTTCCTCTCCCTTCATTTCCTTCTTCCTCTTCGTTTTTCCTGCGCACAGCATCCAAACCCCCATTCAAGAACTTACTTCGGAGCTCGTCAATGGAGGTTTAGAATATCAAATACAGGCTTCCAGGGATACAAGTTCATCACGGAAGCAAAGAGAATGCTCAAGAACTTGCTTTGGTTTTTGGGGAATGGAACTTTTCCTAGGCTTACCTCCCTAAGAATCTGCAGAAAGAGAAAGATGTGGCCATGATGGTTGTGGGCAAATAGAAGGTGATTGATGTAGGAATGATGGAGCAAATGAAGCGAGAAATTGATGTGATGAAGATGGTGAAGCATCCCAACATTGTAGAGCTCCACGAAGTCATGGATAGCTAGTCCAAGATTTACTTTACCATGGAGCTCGTTCAAAGCGGCAAGCTTTTCTTTAAGGTCGTTAGAAGACGTTTGCAAGAAGACAATGCTCGAGCTTAGTTCCTACAACTTATCTCCTCCATTGATTTCTGCCAATCGTGGTGTTGATTTCTGCCAGTCGTTGAGGTTTTCGCTGTAATGCTGAATTTCATGGTGGTGGAAGTGAAAAAGGATGGTGGTGATACGTTGTAGTATAACTAGTTTTGCAGTAAGAAGCTCAGACCCGCGATGAAGGACATCGTGTGGATGTCGCCTGCAAGAACACTATGCCTGCTTGAAAAAATGTTGGGCTGAGAAGAGAAGAGATGAATCAAGGACTATGTTTGAAGAGAGATTGTTTGGATCATTGTTTAAAAAGCAAGAAAAATTACAATAAAAATCTTGTAATTTCTTATCTGTTTTCCCTTTTTTAATTTTTGTCTTTCATTTTGTTCATGTTATCGATCATTAAACCTGGAATGAGTAAAAGAAACAATCTCAAATAGACCCAAATAATATATCGGGACATTTCTTGGTGAACATAATCCGCCATAATCTCTTCGATCCCTTCATTTTATGTGCTAGAGATTTAGTAGGGAAGTGAAGGAGACTTTTTTTGTAGATACTAATCGAAGGGAGTGGGAAAGCTGCAGTTATTCTTTGGAAAAGCCTGGTTCTTGTACGTGTGCTTTCTCCTCTGGGTATACCGAGTTCGAAGAACTCGTTGTAGAGGCTGTTCCAGTAATGGTGCACAATTAAATGGGTTGAGTTGAGGTGGAATCCCATGAGCTAATTTGGATTCCAGGTCCCTTCATTTCATAAGGGACTCGTTTGTCCCGTCTCAGAGTCTTCGAGTAAGACATCCATCTCACCGAAGCTCTCAACCCAGTTGGAGGTGTTACTTTCGTCTATTGTATAGAAGAAAGAAAACCCACTTTGTTCCCACATCAAAAATGAATTAAAGAAAGAATTGACCAGATAAATAAAGAGTAAAAAAAGAAATTCCACTTAATAATAGGTCCAATATATCAACAAAGTAATACCCCATATTACATAAAGCCAACTTTACTCAATCCCGACCTACATAGGTGGGTTTTAGAACAAAAAATCTCAGTCGGCGCTTTCGTCTGTTGAATAGAAGAAGAAAGAAAACCCACTTTGTTGTTCCCACATCAAAAATGAATTACAGAAGAATTGACCAGATAAATAAAGAATTAAAACAATCCCACTTAATAATAGGTCCAATAGATCAACAAAGAGCTGGTTCTTGAACAAGCTCAAGTTGTTGGCAAAACGGATGTTGGAGATGATGCCATTGTAATTGTTAAGGATCATACAAGCACGGTCACAACTTGAATCAACTGATGCGTAGTCACCTTGGGGGCTGCTAACAAGCACAACCTCACAGATTTGGTTTTCATGGTCATCGGCAAGTCCGATCTCAAATGTTCCTGTTGAATCTGTCTCCCCTCAACGCTGTATAACAGGTTCACACCAGCACTGTCTTTGCATTCCAACCTGACATTTAGGAAAGAGAGAAATGGGTTGTGCGCAGGAAAAAGGAAAAGTTCCTTCTTCCTGTTTCTGTTTGCCCACCTTCTATTTGCCCGCAACCATCATGGCTACGTCTTTCTCTTTCTGCAAATTCTTAGGGAGGTAAGCCTGGGAAAAGTTCCATGCCCCAAAAACCAAAGCAAGTTCTTGAGCATTCTCTTTGCTTCCGTGATGAACTTGTATCCCTGGAAGCCTATATTTGATATTCTAGACCTCCATTGTCGAGCTCCGAAGTAAGTTCTTGAATGGGGGTTTGGATGCTGTGCGCAGGAAAAACGAAGAGGAAGAAGAAAATGAAGGGAGAGGAAGCTTGGGAAGAGGTAACAACGACAGTCTGCAACTGCAATTGCTGCTCTGACGCCTTGAAAAGCGAGATTCAAATTTTGAATCTCTCGGACAGCATTGCAACGTTGACGTTAACGTCGACTTCGGTTTTGGATTCCGTTAGTCGGGTTGAAAAAAAGAGGACACGCGTTCGCATCATATGAGGGCTTTATATCGGTATGCAGATAGAGGCTGTACAGGATCCTGTTTGCTCGGCCCGACACAGCACGCCCTAGCCGGCGAGCCTGGCAGGCCAGGGGTATTAAAAATGATTTTTTTTTTAAAAAAAAAAGTAAAAATCACAAAAAAAAATTCTGAAAAATATTTTTATTATTCACAAAATTTTCTTACACATAATGGGATAGATTTTGCTCAAAAAAATATAAATAATGTTGATTGAAGATTCAGACGAGGATTGCATTTGGTTAAATCACAACTCACCCCAAAAATATCAAATCAAGATCACACATAAGAAAGAATCAAATGTGAAAAACACAGTTTAGACTCTAAATCACCTAGAGGGGGGGTGAATAGGTGAAACCGATTGCGGAATAAAAAATCTATCAATTAAAAACAAGTTCTTAATTAATAGGCATGCACAAGTCTGAGCAATATCAATTCATCACACACAATTGCAAAATAGCGAAGAACCAACACAAGCAATTTGGTGACGAAGGGAAAACTCTAAGAGAACTCTCAAAGAGAAAAACCCTCCGGGCTACGAGGTGCCACCTCTGGAAATCACTATAAGAAGAAGACTTACAATAGTGGTTCAGACGACCCAACAAAGACTCTGACTCACAATGTAAATATCTGAAGAACTCTTCAAATTTGCATCCTTGCAACGATTCAGAACTCTGAATATCTCCTTAGTGAAGTGCCAAACGAACTCGCTCAGCAACCGTAGGAACTCCCACGAGCAAACTCTTCAACCCGGAACTCCAAGGTGGAAAAGAAAGAAGAAGACTGATTTTGATGGCTCAAAGAAGAAGAAGAAAGAGGAAGAAGATCTCTCTCCCTTGCACACGTTTTTAGGGTTCTCTAAAACGTCTTGGGTAACCCTTACAATAGGCTAGACACTCCTTAAATAGGTTAGGAGAAAGAAGGGAACGAAAAGGAAACAAATCAGAAAAGATCGGATTTCTAAAATAGAAGTTTGTTCACGAACGTTCGAACGCTCAGCGAACGCAGCTCGAACATTCAATAAAACAACTCACTTTTCTTCTTCTCGTTCGAACGACCAGAGAACGTTCAGCGAACGCTACTCTCTGGTTTCTCTGTGGAACCTCAACGGTCGAACGTTCAGCGAACGTGAAGCGAACGCTACTCTCTGGTTTCTCTGTGGAACACCAACGGTCGAACGTTCAGAGAACGTTAGGCGAACCCTGCTCTCTGGTTTCTCTGTGGAACACCAACAGTCGAACGTTCAACGAACGTGAGGCGAACGCTACTCTCGGGTTTGTCTGTGGACACCAACGGTCGAACGTTCAGAGAACGTGAGGCGAACGCTGCTCTCTGGTTTCTCTGTAGACCCTCAACGGTCGAACGACCGGCGAACGTTCATCGAACATTGGATGTAACTTTATCAATATGACTCCGATCAAAGCCCCGTTTGAACCACACAACCTATAACCTATCCCAAATATAATGACAACATTAATACAACCTTTTTGACACAGAATTGAAGCCAATATAAAATAAACCTTACAAAATGGATGGGGAGAGAGAATAGATCTCGAAATGCCGTTAAATCACTCCAGCTCTGAAGAACTTTTGAAAAACAAGGTCGGTAAGAACACCAAGAAAGTGCTAGACTAGCGTACAAAAACCCTAAAAGATGACAAACAGGCTGAGAAATCTTTTACCATGAACTCCCAAAAAATGACAAAAGATTTCTCAGCCTGTTTGTCATCTTTTAGGGTTTTTGTATGCTAGTCCAGCATTGTCCTGGTTTTTCTTGCCAACCTTATTTCTCGGAGGTTTTTCAGAGCCGGAGTGATTTAACTGCATTTTAAGATTTGTCCTCTCTCCCCATCCATTTGATTCTCTCTTCTATGTAATCTTGATTTAATGTCTTTTTGGGGCGAGATGTGATGTTTCCCAGATGAAATCCTCGTCTAAATCTTCAGTCAACATGATACACTACCTATAGTAAAGTAAGGAATAAGTATGCAAAATGCACTAAGAAAATTCCCAGGTAAGCGGAGGGGTCACAAACGGTCCCACTTAAAATTCACTTTCCTTAAGGCAATTATCACGTCCTCTGTGACAGAACTTTCCTAGAGATGCACTTAGTTGCACAATATTCACCTACTATACTAGGCTTTAAAATAATAAGAAAGGTAGAAGGAGAGACTTACTTATATATATAATATTTATACTAATTTTAAAATTAGAAAATTAATATAGAAGAATACCTCTTTAGAATGAAGCTTGAACTTTGCAGTTGAAGCCTTCAACCTTCAGAGTCCAATTTCCCACTTTTGATGCTTGAACAATTTAAGCAAAACAACTATTTCTTGATAGGTTAGAGAGATTGTAGAAGAAGAGAGTAAAAGATTGTAGAAGAAGTGTGGTTTGGAGCAGGAAAGGGTGAGTCTATTTATAGAAAACCAAAAGTGGCTTTTTACCACTTCTACCCTTCAATATGAATGTTATTTGGCAGTTGGAAGCGTAGAAAAAGTCTTTTAACAGTCAATTACAACCATACCCCGCCTCCCCCTCAATATAGCTGTTATATAGCTGTTGGGCGGTAAAAGGGGCAAAAGAGAGAGAGCTAGCTCTTGATGGGCCTGGCGGGCTGGCTCATTGGGCGCATGCTGCGCCGACCCGCTTCGCTACGTGCTCGCGTGCCACTGCCCACTAAGCCGCGTGCCCTAGCGGGCCGTGTAGCGCACCAAATCCGGGTCTGCCCTATCACAGCACCAACCCGTACCCGTGACCTACTTATGGGCCAAATAGAACCTGATTGATACAATCAATCCTGGGCAATTACATCGTAATCATCAGAGTACATGACTAAAGAAGCATGGAATAAAAATTTCCATGTAATCAAAATATCATCTGTACTATAATCTCCAAAACATGATATATACATATATATATATGTGTGTGTGTGTGTGTGTGTGTGTGTGTGTGTGTGTGTGTTGTGAACAAAATACAACTAAGACAACTAACCATTCACAATGATCTCTCCAAACATATACATACATGAACAAAAGATATCTCTCAAGAGTATAAATCCAAAAATGATATTACATCCCATATACAATCCCCAAGGCAAAATACAACATCATAAAAGAATCCTACTGTGGGTAGTAGTAGCCCTCAAGCCTGTACTCAAGCTCACCTTCAATAACTGCCCCGGTATACGGCTCACCAAGCGAATCTGAAAACAAATCCGGTAAAACAAAACACGTGTGAGACTTAAAGTCCCAGTAAGCAGCAAACATGCATGCAGAGAAACAGTTTATGCAATTTTGTAACATCATGATAATATTCACAAGTATAAGATACCAAATGTAAACCAAAACATCTCAAATAGATATAAAGTGTAATTCCAAGTCAAATATCTCAATCGGGTAATTCGTGAAATCAAATCAACCATTCCAAGTCAAATGTCTCAATCGAGTAATTGATAAAATCCAATCAACAATTCCAAGTCAAATGTCCAAATCCGATTAATAATCGTTGTCCAAGATTAAGGCCAAGCGGAGTATTTCAACACTGCCGACGCATCAAGGCCCAGTAGACAACAATAGTTCCGTGGTTTAATTTAAACAAAAAAATGAGGTTTTAAAACTCAAAGCATGACTGAGGTTCATGAGAAAACCAAGTTTGAAATATCTTGAGATCAAGCAATGATCTATGTTTCGCATGATCTATGAGCTTATCTGTAGTTCATTTTTTAGTCATTTGGCTCAGTGGGATAAGTCTCCGGAGACCTTAATATAATCATAAAACTGTATTTTTCCACGCTATGATTCTAGATTGATCCTAATGTATCATAGTATTAAATAGAATGGTCTCCTGAGCAGTTCTCCATTAGCCCAGATGGTTTGATTTTTTCCACATCTAAAGGGAAAATATAGACAGAATTCTTTACCAGCTGAGAAATGGGATCCAGAAAAAGAGGGAGCAGGGGAGTAGGAGGAGAATAGATTCTCTTATTAAACATGCTTATCCAAATCAGTTATCAAAACAATGATTCCTTCATCTAACATTAATAACGATAGAGAATTGCAGGAATTCATTATTCAAACATCTATTATACAACATGATTTCATTTAAATTTCTGCAAGAAAATCATCAACTTTTATACGATGAATTCTCACATCCTCATTTGACTTAAGCTTTCGGAGATTCAAGAAATGGTAGCAGAACAAGCGGCGTTCGCTTAAGCGGGATAGAAAAAAGGAAGGGGGGAAAAAACTTGCTCTGTTGAAGTAACAAGAGAAGCAGAGCCACCTTACCAATTTAACTTTTTTAAGCTTCATACCTGGGTATCGTCATTGAGACCATCTCCTACCGCCCCATAATCATCTACAGAAACAACCCTTTTGGGGTTGACTCGGTTTCTAAACCCTGGAAATCAAGGGAGTTGAATCAGGGACTCGATCCCTTCCGTATAAGTCAGATTTGAGCATAGGAATACACAAGACAACAAACTAAAAAGGGAAGAAGATTAGGCAATCTAACGACAACAAACTAAAAAAAACCAAGACACGCCCAGAAAAAAAAATCAAATGCAGCATACTCGTTAATCAATATTAGGAAAGGAGCGATTTTAGCAATCTCACAGCCAAGAGACACACCTGAAAAATCCATTTGTTCATGATAATCACTGAAACATTAAAAGCCCACCATTGAAGAATCGCGAGACGAAGCCGAAATCGAGAGAGAGAGAGAGAGAGAGAGAGAATGCTATCCAAAACGAAGCAGGGTTTGAAGCCGAAATCGAGAGAGAGAATGGTGAAACAGGGCTTGAAGACGAAACAGGGTTATGCTTGAAGACGAAGCAGGGTTCTCCAAAACGAAGCCGAATTCTTTTTGTTCAATCCCCAAACTGAAGCCGAATGGATTAGATCTGGTTTTTGGTTTTGGAGGGAAGCCAAAATCGAATGGTAGGAAAATCGAGAGGGAGAGAATGGTTCACGCCGTTAACGGGCTCACCGTGAGCTTCGTTTTCGTCATAGGAAAGCCGGTTGCCTTTTTGTTGGACACGCGGCGCGCATCCAAACAGGGTTCACAACCGGGGTGCAGATATAGGATGCACAGGAAGCCGTCTGCCTTTCTAGTGGGAGAATTTGGAGAGTGGGTTTTACTAGCCTAGGAAAGAGCAAGTGAGGGGTAAATACCTAGTTACAGGACATAAAAAGAGAAATCCCGGCCCAGGGTTGAAGTGCCGTTCTATTTGCTTTACATACTGATTATTTTGGGATTCTTTTGAATCTCATTTGCGGAGGGAGAGATGGAAAAGGGCACCCTACACACGGAAAGAAGGTCAAATTTTAGTTCTATCTGCTATGTGAACCCCTGGAGAAGAAAGGAAACGACCGAGTCTCAGAATGGGAAATGAGGGATGGGCAAACGGAGAGGTTGATGAAGATCTTCGATGGATCTTAGGAAGTTGGTTATTAACAGTATGCTAACAGGTGACTGTGGTATGTGAAGGTGTGTATTTGTTCTCATTTACTTCTCACATTTTAAAACATTTTAAAGGTAGCATGTAATGGCGACCGGAGGGAGAAACCCCGGCGTGGGAACTTTCTGTTTGTTCTACAAGCATTTTCCGGGGTGGATCCAGTGTCCACTCAAGAGCCGTGTGGACCACATCCTCGTCCATGTCCGCAAAGAAAATAAAAGACAAGCCTGCCAGCCAACACCATATGGGCCCGCATGTCGATGTTTCTCAAATCCTGCAAGGATGATTACGCGTATGCGAAGTTGACAAAGGAAACAGAAGTCCGATGTTACCATGATGCCCTTGACAAGTTTCTCTTTGTAGAAGAACTCTATGCGACCCCGAGGTAAGCCCTTCATTCCAGGTGGACTGCCTCTCTGCAGATCATGAGATTCCATCAAGCTCCATCCTCTTCTTAGTATCTTCCATCAAGGTAGTAGCTTCTCCCTTCCTCTATTCTTCTTACTATTCCTTTTCATCTTCTTCTTCTTCCCTAATTTTTATTTTCATCAGAAGACTAGCAGCATGTGAAATTCTCACTCAGAATTCAGAGCATTCACGTCTATCCAGAGTATTACTATCTACACATCTCCAATTACAACGTCATCTAAGCTGTAAGTCCTTTGATCTTCCTTCGAATTGACTCCCATAATATTGTATATAGCTTCTTTTAATTTATAGCATAGTCCATCACTGTACATTCCGTAGCTAGAAATTCCTAAAAGCTCATAACTCTCGGCTTCCATGTGCTTGAGAATTTGAATCAAAAACTCCGTTATTTTCGATAACGCTCCTCCCACCATTTCCTACCGTTCTCTTCCTTCATTTCTTCTTTTATTTTGTTTTCTGTTGGTCTTCTTTTTATCATTTGGGGATGGGGATCGTTTAACAATTAATCTTACTATCACCGGGGACAAAAGGCAGATAATCAGTAATAAGATATCTTTGTCTACAACGAATCGAAAAAGGTTATAAAACCTTGGGTACTTTTATATCTTTCAATTGCATCTAACTTTCAGAGTCTAAATCTGGGCATTGGTGATCCAACCCTAAAGTTTACCGACTTACGACTGCTCCCTACAATCCTTTATAAACATTGAGCCTAAAATCAGATTATTTTCATATATATCCTATAAAACATCAAACCTTTTTCATTTCTGCGCCGCGGTTTTCCCCTTTGCCCCCTCTTTGTCAAATTTTCAGGACTTTCACCATTAATCTGAAGTAGGAGTTGACTGGGTATGAAGCCAATACACTTCATTCTGAGGACCTTCTTCAACCTTTAAGTAAAGGTTAGATTCAGATGGGATCTCATGATGCGTCCTAAGACGAAAAAAATTCTACTTGACTAATTCGACAGAAATGGAAGTAAACACAGTGCATCTATTAATAGATTCTTTTAATAGAAAGAATTTACTGAAAATGATTAACGAATTTGCAAATGCAAGAAATAAAGTAGACGCATATATATAGTGGAGTCTTTTAGTAGAAAGAAATGTGAACCTACTATTGATTTAAACCATATCCTATATACCGACATGATGACTGACAAAGGAAAAGGGGCCTAACCATAAGAGCTTGCAAGCTGATTCAAGAGCAAATTAAGTGGTAATTCTCGGGAAATTTAACTAAAAAAGAATTAACTGAATTGGGTCCTGTGTCTAGATGTCAAGTTTTACTATTTACCCCCTGAGATAATAACTTCAACAAGAAGAGAAATGTTCCAGAAGTTTGGGAAGAGAATTTATTTTTATAAAAAGGAAGATGACCAATACATATTTGAATTAAGTAAATTCCGGAATCTTGATATGCTTCCATGTGATTCAGTGGTAATGCATCTGCTACTGTTTAAATGCCAATAAATGACAGAAGGATTCTGTTCAATGATTTGTTTTCAGACATTTGGCGTTGGCCCCTGTTTTTGGGTTGTTTTGAGGAACTGTCAAGTGTGAAGAAATGGTTGATGCCGTTGTAACTGTTCTCCTAGAGAAATTGCTTAAAGCTCTTGCAGAGGAGAGCCGTATAGTGATTGAATTTGGTGATCAGTTTAGAAGGCTAAAGAGCAATCTTGAGCTCACGCAAAGCTTCCTCCGAGATGCGGACAGGCGGAAGAGGAAAGATCAAACCCTTCGCACGATCATGGCCAATTTGCTGGAGTTAATTTATGAAGCTGAAGACATTCTGGCAGACTGTGAGATTAAATCCATAAATGAAGATGAATTGGCTGTTTGTCATTCAATGTGATTCCCCCCTTCCAAACTTCCTTTCCAACATCAAACGGGGAAATGACTCAAACAGATCAACGAGAGAATCACCGACATCAAACAAAGCATCTCATCTTTCCTTGGGGTGCCACTTTTGGCAACAACAGATGTGAACAATCTCCAGATGCCCAGATGGAGCTCTCCCGTCTACGACCACACACAGGTGGTAGGATTGGAAGGCGACACACGGAAGATAAAGTACTGGTTATTGGAAGTAAATAATGGCCCACTTGCAATCGGGATCGTTGGTATCGGCGGAGTGGGGAAGACCAATACTGCCCAGAAGGTCTTCAACGACAGAGAGATAGAAGATCACTTTGACAGGAGGATGTGGGTGTCTGTTTCCGAGACATTTAGCGACGTACAAATCATGAGGAGTATGCTGAGGAACTTGGGGGATGCGAGTGTGGGAGATGATCTAGGCGAACTTCTGAGGAAAATAAACCAATACCTCTTGGGCAAGAAGTATCTAATAGTAATGGACGATGTGTGGAGCCAAGACAATTCCTGGTGGCACAGAATTTACGAAGGTTTGCCAAGGGGGAACTCGAGCAGTGTCATAATCACTACCAGAATTGAGGAAGTCGCGAGAAAGATGGGAGTCACGGAGGCAAGAACCCATAGACCCAAACTCCTAAGCGAGGACCACAGTTGGTTGTTGTTTCGTAAGATTGCATTTGCCGCCAACAATGGTGACTGCATCTATCCCGAGCTGCAGTGTGTTGGGAAGGAAATCGTGGAGAAATGCAAGGGCCTTGCGCTAGCAATTAAGGTAGTGGGAGGAATAATGCTCTGTAAGCCACCTACCTACAGCGAATGGAGGCGAATTGCAGACAATTTCCGGGACGAATTGGCAGAGAATGATGACTCGGTAATGGCTTCGTTGCAATTGAGCTACGATGAGGTACCTTCTTACCTGAAGTCATGCTTCCTCTGCTTCTCTATCTATCCGGAGGATTGCATCATAGCGAAGGAGCAACTGGTGCACTGGTGGATCGGAAAGGGCTTTGTTCCCGTGAGGAATGGTAGATTATCCACTGAAGCTGGAGAAGATTGTTTCTCCGGGTTGACGAATCGATGTCTGATAGAAGTGGTGGATAAGGCCTACAACGGCACAGTTCACACATGTAAAATCCATGATCTGGTCCGGGATTTGGTGATAAAGATGGCCAAGGATGACGCATTTTTTGAGTGGGACGATGCGACTTCCCGGCATTTGGGTCTGAGAAGCGACATCAATAGAAAGCGCCTTCAAGCCAATACGAGGTTGCGGGCATTGTTGTCCACGACCAAGACGGGAGAAGTTAACAATGTGACTTCCAGCATTGCGAAGAAGTTGTGTGAATGTAAGTATCTGAGGGTGTTAGGATCTTTCAAAATCCATCTTCGAGACGCATCTCATGCGTTTGCTGGATCGCATGGGATCCCTCCGCCATCTAACTTATCTCAGCTTAAGCAATAGCAACCCGTTGATTCAAATCCCACCCTCGGTGGAGAAGCTCGCTAACCTTCAGATTCTGGATGCAAGTTACTGCCAGAATCTCAGGGTGCTGTCATCTTACGTTACAGCTCTGGAGAATCTAAGGGTTTTAGATGTAAGTCATTGCGGTTCACTTGAGTACTTGCCCAGAGGATTGGGAAGTCTTAAGAATCTGGAATCGCTGTTGGGATTTAGAGCTGCGAGATCGAACCAGAGTGAAGGTTGCCGCATTGCGGAGCTGAGTAGCCTGACCAGACTCAGGAGGCTGGAGCTGCGACTCACTCGGGGCGATGAGATTAGAGACAACGAGGTAAACGCACTGTTGAATCTGAAGCAACTTCAGTATTTGACCATAAATTGCTTTGACAGTCACGGGAACGTTAACGACGACCTCGTAATGAAGCTGGATAAACTGTGTCCTCCCAAACAACTGCACGAGCTGTGCCTGGAGTTCATTCCGGGGGAAGTAAGCCCGAGCTGGCTGAACCCCACAACGCTTCCCATGTTACGATATCTTTCCATATCTTCAGGGAGCCTCGCGAAGATGAATGAGAGATTCTGGGAAAACCGCAGTGCAGATTGGAAAATTGAGGGCCTCTTGTTGGAATCTCTGTCGGACTTGGAGATGGAATGGTCGGCAGTGCGTAGGGCGATGCCACTGCTTAGAATCGTGAACGTCAGTTGGTGTCCGGCGTTGGAAGGTTTCCCCGTCGAAGACGCTGCATTTAAAGGGGGTGTCTGGAAGAAGGAAGAGCAGAGGAGCTAAGTAGAGGAGAAACGCATGCACATTGAATTTATTCATATGTATGTACATATATTCGTTGATTGAAAATTCCATCACTTTGTACTCTTGTTTATTTATAGTTTCATGTAAATTTATGGCCCTAATGGTTTTTTAGTGGGGATGGAGTGGTGATTGACTGTAAACTCAACAGGACGAAATTTTTGCGTACAATAATGTAAACAATTGTTTTTCTGGTCTACTCCCTTATTGTAATGAATTATCCATCTTGATGTGAAAATTTTCTGGAGATTGTCCGCTATAATTGTCGCCATTGGCAGATCGTACGCTCAGCTTTATAGCTTAAAAAGGTTTTTTCCGTGAAAACTTCGGTTTGAAAAAATTGTGCTAAGTACATGTCCCAAAATTCCGGAGTTTCTATATATACAGGCAGTTTCACTACTGTTTAAGAAAAGGGGTATCGCAACAAAAAAATTAGGGATATTAACAGTTTGATTTGGCGAGATGAACCATCGTGGTAAGTGATATGAAATTCTAGCAATTGCAGCGAAAATGAAGAAACTTGGCTTTGATATTCGGCTTTCCACTTCCACACCATGCCTTCAACTGAGTTTATGGCCAAAGACCTTATGCAATGAGCGGTGCAGCTAGCTAGCTAGGTAGCATCTCACAGACTGACAGAAGACGCATGCACTTGGCCGACTTAGTTCTGGGTCCATTTTCCCCATCTGATCTTTTTTTTTTTTTTGGTGGAAGTTTTCCCCATCTGATCAAAAGCAATTGGTTCAATCATCATGAGTAATTCCAAAACTGTAACCAGCATTGAAATTAATGAACAAAAATATAATCCTATAATACAAGCAAACGGTTTCCTCCCTCAATTTTGAGGCGCTCTCTAGTTTCTGCGGGCATTATGAGTGAAATTAAAATTGAAGATTCTTCAATTTTTCTTAACATCCATCGTTCCCAACTTAACATATATAGTGCCAAAGCGTGTGGTATCTGGTTCGGTTAGCATGCATCCCACCCTCTGGAAGTACCCTATATCCACAGATACAGGCTAGGCCTTTTGGACAGCGAACGCACATCCAAATTAATTAATTAATTAAGTGACCCGTCAACAAGCACTGGAAAATCAATGTGTGTCTCAATAATTAGATCAACAATTAGCACAATATATCATTATATTCCACAAAAGGAAGAATAAAACAACAGCAATATATATATGAACTATACACGCACACAATTAATATATGAATGGTTGAAAATAGTACAAGCAACGTGGTTATATGAAGAGCTTCTGTAACAGGAGCATGTATCGTCTTGTAGTCATTCCCAGTCCAGCTATATATATCAACAGTAGCTTAATTACTATAGAAACAGCCCAGGCTTAGCAAACTTTTTGTGAAGCTTCCATATACTAGCTACCAGCATTTAGAAATTTTATTCTGTTCTTCTTCCATCACGTTCACGCTTCCCTTTCACAATACTCTCGATCAGAACCTCTCCGAACCCTTCTCCGATCCCCTCAATCAAGCCTGTGATAAAGCCTAGAGCGACCCGTGCTGCACTTCCCATCATGCTCGGCTTTTCCGGAGCCTTGAGGCCACAGGCATGGAATCCATTAAACATGTTCTTGGCACAAACTGCATGGAGGTGGTAGTCACAAACGGTGCAACAGTAAACCCAGCCCGATCGCTTCCTTTTGCACTCCGCACAAGTGAAACCGATATCGCCGCTTGCTGATGACAGGCTCATCGGTATCAGAGTCAGAGTGTGCGGATGTGATGGAAGGTCCATCTCATCGGAGAGCATGGCACAACATGGGTGGATCTCGAAATTGCAGGTGCTGCACCGGAAAATGTACCCTTTCGTTGTCTTGGCGCAAACATCGCATTTCGACCTTAATAACCCTCCTTTAACTAGATGGACAATTTTGTGCACAGGCCGAGGTTATATGATTAAGCCAATGAAAGAAATGAACAAATTAATCACCATATTGAGTTAATCGCTATTGTAATCACAGGAAGAGAAGAATAGAACAGTCAACAAAGCCAAAGATAAAAGAAGTACAAATTAAACTCACCTGGTTTAGGGCAGAAAACAAGTTGGTGTTGGTTCTGCTTATGGAGAGGGTGGCTCTTATACGATGCAGGAGCGAAGGCACAAAAATCATGTAACTCGAAGTTACAGAGTTGGCAGCGAAACCTCTTCCCTGCGCCGTACTCCTTGCAACCCATGCACGTAAAGGGAAATGGCAGACTGACCATAGCTAAGGGGTGTTGTGGGTGACTAAAATGGACTATCTCGTCTCCCTTGAGTGGATGTGGATGAGAACGGGTTGAAGTTTCCATTGAAGGAGATTGGTCTGAGAGAAATGATCTGGACTTGTTGAAGCTTTTCTGGTTCTGCATGGTTCACTAGCTTTGCAAATTAATCTCAACCTCTCTTGCTCTTTCAGCGGGTGCAAGCCAGGGGAATATATATGTGTGCTACAAAAGCAGATAGTGCGACAACGTGGGGAAAGACGATGCCAGCAAGACAAGTACGATACAAGTCTTTTTTTCCTTTCCTTTCTGATTAAGTTTTCTTGTGGTTAATTAATAAATTATTTATGTGTCCCTCTGAATTTATTGAAAAATAAAATAAAATACAACTGAATACGTATAGCAATACTAGTAAGAGTCCTTACAAATTAATCCATCTTTGCTAGTTTTAAACTTGTAATATAATATATATTTGACACCAAAGAGTAAATAAAATTTCAAGGATTCACATAATGCATCCATGATTTTTAAATTCTACTTGCTTTAGTTTGTTTGATGATTTTTTGGTTTTAAACAGAATGAGCAAATTGATTCCAAAATGATGACATCCTGTCTTGAAATTAATAGTTTGCCAGAGATGTCGATATTGTCAAAATTTTCAGTGCTAGCCCACAAACTTTTAAAATTTCGGAATACTTAATAACAAACTAAACCTTTTTTTATATATATATATAAAAGGATTATTAGCACAGTGTAAAAGACACACAAATGAGAGTTGAAAATTTCAAAGAAGAGTAAAATATATATTGTCTGGAGATCCACGAGTAAATATAGAAAGGTCCCATATAAGGATGACCAACTCTCCTGAATTTTTAATTAAACTTGGCAATTATGGATTAATATAAACAAAAAACAAAAAAATTTGTTTTTAGAAAAAATAATTCTTCGCTAGCTGTATTTACCAAGGAAGTCGGGATTCATGATTGGATGGAGATCTTTAGATAGATATTGAAGGGAGACCATTGTGTGAACGTTAGGACTCCGCTTTTTCCCTTTTTTTCCTTTGAAATGGTATGCCAAAAAAATGCTCCCCAGCTCCTCAACTGCATAGCTGAGTGGCTGACAATATATCTTTTCCCGGCCCTATCCAAAATGACCTTAGCATGTTATTACTCCGTCCAACACTTTATGCAGGAAAGAGTCACATCCTAATCAAACTAGCCAGGAATTATTCTGAACAGATTAATCGAGACTGATCGGATCTCTCAGTTCAGAAAAGAAAGAAAGAAAGAAAGATCGATGAACAAGGGCATAAAACGAAATTTATGGTGAAAGGAATTAGGGTGTGGGGTTTGTCACGACGACTTTGTTGTCTAGTGTCGGAGCGGAGTATCTGATTCGATTCAAAGTAGAACTGGGCAGCCTTTCTATGCTTGCTACTGCATGTGTCCCATGACTATTGAAAGCTGATGAAGAAGATGTTTTCCCTTGCTATATATCTACTCTACATCTCATCCTTAATATTATTTCTTTCCTCTCTCTTTATGGGCTGTACTGCATCTCCTTCATTATATAAATCAGATGCTTATTTTCCAATCATTTTGACTTCTGCAATTGATGCCCAATTATTTTTGACAATTACCCATCAACTAGTACTACTGTTGATTCCTTGTCCCCCTTCTTCACATTAATACGTATTCTAAATGCTTAAAAAAATTTTGGAATAATTAAAAGGCAAAAAAAATAAAAATTTTTTATTCTCTCATACATGCATTATATTTTACAATTTGATTTAAAGGAAGAATAATTTCTGAGAGCAAAAGACACGTGCTATATTTGCTGAAAAAGCAAATTCTGTATATATTTGCCTTGGAAAATTAATACTCCACACCCTTGAATAAAGTCCCATGACCATCCTTTTTTTTTCAAAAAACTTAGGATATCCGAGCCCACTTACGCTCAACCAACTAATCCATGAGGGTTCATACAAGTCTGGATAAATCTAAGACTCATAGACCTTGTACAAGTGGTCCCAAAAGATTGTGCGTAAGAAAATTCGAACTTAAGAACTCAGAGAAAACAATCCCACGACCATCCTTCATTATTAACGATTGTGGCGATTGATTGATTTATGTAATTTGCTTGTTGTGTTAGAACTAGATTCTAGAAGCGGCAAGATCATATGGTAGTTTAACTAATCGAGGTTAAAGTTATGAGGAGCTTGAACCGCGGCTGGTCATCATGCTTTTTGGTCCGCGTAATTCAACACATAATGGTAATAGACCAAGGCCGGGAGCATGGTCCAAAGTCAGGTAGGCGGAACGCCAACCCAAATGGAGGAATCCCGATGACCTTCATCTTTTGACTTTGTGTCCAGAAATTAATCATTAGCTCTTCTCTGGTATCCGCTCGTGATTCTCATGGTCCATCTCTTCCATCATTCGGAGGCATAATAATTAATGCTCTCACGTACCCGCAGTTTTGGTGGGGAGACTTGTGAAACAACCGTATATGTGCTCTACACGTTTCGGAAAGTAATATCATATGTTGCATCAAAGCTCTTTCTTCTTCATTGGGAAAAAGGCAAAAGACAAAAAGTAAAGAGAGAACGGGGAAAGAGGGCGTTTCATATGGTGCTGCCTATGTGATGAAGCCAGGCGCACAGATGAAATGAGCATTTCTTCTTATGCCAAAATTCGGCGGTTTAGTGAAACCATGGGCTGAGATGTATTTTGGGGTGTGACCTAGGGCTGGCAATGGGTCGGATATATATCCGAATTCGACCCGAATCCGATCCGAAAATCCCGAATCCGATCCGAAAATATAGATCCGCGGTTCGAATACGGATTTCGGATCCGACCGAATTCGGATCCGAATCCGAATCTGTCCATATCCGATCCGAACCGAAATCAACATATACTTTTCATTAAATCATTAGTAAACTTTGTATAAACCATGGTTGAACTATCCTTATGCATATCTTGCTTTAATATTTATATGGCTCATTAGTTTTGATAATTAAAATTTGCTTTAACAGTTAAACTTAACTTTTTAGTTTTAAGTTCAAATCGGATCGAATTCGGATTTCGGTTATTTATTCGGTCGAATTTCGAATTCGGATACATTATATAAATTCGGTTTCGAATTCGGATTCACATATAAAAGATCCGTCGGATTTCGGATCGAATTCGGATATCGGATTTTTATTTTCGATTCGGATTCGGATCATGACAGATCTGTACCGTATTCGACCTGTTACCAGCCCTAGTGTGACCCACTCTCGAAAGTGTCATCCATCAGCAATCATACTTGAGCGACTGAGCGGCTCCATATGAAACGAGGCTCACGGACGAATGCCATGTCAAGAGGAAGCCCCACTGCACGTACAACCAAATTCCATCCCACCAATGCTTTGTGAAAAGTAAAGCAAGTGCGTGTTCCTAGGAGTAACAAATACAAAAACGAGATTTTCCACGAATAGTTGACACGTGACGTGCACCAGCATCAAAATTAGAGGAACTAGTTGACGGATAGATATGTGAACGCGTTGAACGCATTACTCGGCTACGTCTACTGTTTGGCGGTGCCCTGGTGACGTGGTATCACCAGTTAGCATTGCGTTTTGGCTGCATCTCACGACCACAAGAAATAAACTTAGCGGAAGATTTCATCTCCATGAAATGGTAGCAAAGTAAGTAGAGATTTGTAGCAACAAATTAAGGGAAATCCAGCTCCAAAAATTTTCAAAAGTAGATTTCGGTTATCTTCTAATGAATAAATTAAGAGGAAAGAAATTGCCCATATTCATCGTATGGCACACTTGAAATCATTGCCAGACCCAAGTCAAATCATTACAAGGCATTCGCCATACCATCATAATGCATGCACATAACGATGTTATGTTTTTCCTACGATGATTTGGTGCAGCTCTACAATGATTTGCTTTGCACGCACCCTGAGATGAATGGGCAATTTCATCCAAGACAGAAATTCTAACATTAATTAATCATTTATTTTTTATTATTTTTTAGAAACGTAGCTATGATTTTATGAAATGGTTAGAAATTATTTTCTTAGTACTGAACTAGCCAATCACACACTAGTACAAATATCGGTGCATGGTTTTTGTTGCAGAGGATTTGCGTCCACAGTGAAGATGGACCAAATGCGAATGATCCTCGCGTCTGAAATCGGAAGAAAAATCTTCTATGCAATGTTTTACTCTGTCACTAACCGCTAAATGCTTTTTTTTCATGATTATACATGTTTCGTGTAGGCCACTCGAAAAAATACCGTTTATGAGATACCTACGTGGTAGCATCTCATGATCAAAACAGGAAAATTATGAAAAAGGGTCTTTTTTTTGGCCTATATAAAAAATAATCGGTTTTCAAACTTAATAGAGCTAAAGGATCACTTTTCAAAAAAAAAATTTTTAAATAATATCATTTTATTGTAGGTAAAATTAGGGGTTTAATTCGGTCGGTTTGATTTGATTTTTATGTCAAATCTAAACTAAACCAAAATATGTTGATCAAAACCGAAAATCAAACCAAACCGAATTTCAATTAAAAATTATAAATCAAAATAAAGTGATTAAACAGTAAACTGAACCGAAAAACCGAAATTATAATATTTTTAGAGTTTAAACCATATTGTTTACTATAATACAAATGTGAATAGTATTGTTTACTATAAAATAGAAATAGCACTTCTATAATCTTACATTAATGAAAAAAAATAGTAGGTTTTGACAACAAAGTGTAGTAAAAGGTTTTGAAATGTTTGTATATATATTATATGTAGTATAAAATTACACATGCATAATAATATAGTTCGGTTTTTGGTTTGGTTTAGTTTCTTCACCTAAACTGTAAATCGAACCAAACTAATTCATACTTTTCCAAACCAAAACCAAACCAAACTAAGAATAAAACCAAACCAAACTAAAAAAAAATCAGTTTGGTTCAATCAGATTTCAGTTTACACCGAACTAATTGACACTCTAAGGTAAAACACGCTTGTGTTCACATATGATGCGCGTATCTCATGTAGAATGTACTTGTGTCCCACGTAAGATGCATTTGTATCTCAGGCAAAGAAGCTTACATCCCACGTACAATAAGCTTGTGTCTTAAGTGATCTTAAATTTAATTATTTTTCAAAAGTGATTCTATAATTTAATTATGATGTACTGTTTTTTATAATTATGGATGAAAAGTGACCCTTTCCTGTAATTCTGATAGACAAAAATGGACCATTTTTTATAATTTTCCTCTAGGAATCTGGGAGTCAGGTTCACATAAATCCTGTGGAGCTCTTACCTACACTCTTATTTAGAGCTATCACAGAATCATGTGTATACCTAGAAAAATTATGTTTTAAACCACTAACGGTTAAATCCCTATTTTTCTCTAGTACACATGGCATAATCTTATGAATGCTCCAGGTAAAAGCGCAAACCGGAGCTCCACAAGATCTCAATTGAGACTTGACACTTGAAAGTCTACCTTTCCGTTAGGCAAGCGACATATGTTAGACCGTCTGCCTACCTGTCCGTTAGGCAAGCGACACATGTTAGACCGTCTGCAATAAGCTGAAATAAAATATTCTTTTATGATACGCGGCCAGGTGTAACATCTCACGGTCAATCTTTTTCATGTGGGTCCCAACTGAGACGCACTGACCTGCGTGGCAGCATCTGAAGACAACATCAGATTTCATCCACGAGGCGTACCATAGACAACGTTCCCAGAAACTTCTTCATGCTTTTGGCTATGTGTGGACACGTACGTCATCGCTGAGATCTGTGGGCGATGTATCCGGTAGGATTTTCAGCGAAATTCGTTTTCGTTAGTGACGGCTCCTCGTCCCAACGCGTTCACTCGGACTGCATCCTTTTTCTCCTTATATAACCTCAAACCGCTGGCAACCGCTGGCATTCTCTCCTCCATTCATTTTCTCTGTTTCTTCTGCCAGAAATCCTCTCCTCTGCAAACACAAACCTCCCATCAGCTCCTCCATCGAGCCAACAACATCGATCTCGTCTCTTATCCGTCCGAACGCATGGGTTCTTGCTTCTCCGCAAGCTACAATGACTCATCAGTTTCTCTGTCGACGGCTAAAGTCATTTCCCTCCACGGCAATCTTCGCGAGTATTCCGTCCCTGTGACCGTCTCTCAGGTACTCGAAAAGGATGCTTCTACATGCTTTTTATGCAGTTCCGACTGTTTGTTCTACGATGCCTTTATTCCCCCTTTACACACCCAACAACAACTCCAGGGGGGCCAGATTTACTTCATTCTCCCCAACACCAGACTTCAGCACCGTCTAATGGCATCGGATATGGCGGCCTTGGCTATTAAAGCAAGCTCGGCGCTGGGACAAAGCTCCAAGAAGGGTCGCCGAGGGCGTAGTAAGAAGATGCAAATTTCACCGGTTTTGGATGTGAATCAGAGTTTTGATGATTCCAAAGTTGAGGGGTTGAAGAAGTTCGACAGCCCAAGTCTCGGCATTTCCAGATACGGCTCTATTAGAAAGCAGCAGAGAAATGCATCCAGACGAGCTAAGCTGGCGATTCGATCTTTCAGAATGAGATTGACTACTATATACGAAGTACCCATTGCAGAGTAGATAAACTAGACGCTTTTAAAAGGGGCTAAATGCCCCAAGAACGAACGATCATCCCTCCCTCCCCCACTGCTATTTTGGCATTCTTGTGTACAAAATAGAGAGGGTAAGATTCTGACTGCGTTGTTATATGTAATTCTCATTTGTAGATAATGCGTTACTCATTAATTTTGAAATGAGTTTCTCTTCTATAAATTACTGGCATTTTTTTTATAACTTTTTTTCTTTTTGAGTGTTCAGCCCTAATTTCCCCCTCATAGACCCCTTTCTTGTTTAGATTTTTCTTCTTCATTGATCTCCCCTTTAAGTAATTATTGGGGGCATGTGTAATTGCCACATTGTACCGAGCAAAAAATATTATTTGGATTCCCAGACTTGAGCTCAGACAGAGAGGGAGAGAGCGGGGAAATAATAGAACAGAATTGTGGAGTTTGCTGGTTCGTCGGAGTCAATAAAGCGGGCCACATTGCACAACGCGGACGACGGCCTAACTTGAGGGTCTGGACTCTGGACTTTGAAAAATCGGGAATGTATTTGTCAACGTGAGGAATAAAAAAAAACAAAAACACAAAAAGTAAGAGAGAAGTGTCACACATGAAAAGTCAAATTTGGCAAGTCAACAACCCACAAGATGAAAAAGTAGGGATGGAGCGACGGTGACGATGCTATTTTCGTGTGTGTGGTGTGTACGAGTGCGAGCAAGTGTGTCCTCCATCTAGAGATGTGCTCTTAATCCAGGAGCACATCGCACGTGTTCCAGGGTGCATGCATCATAACTAGCCAAACATATGTACCAATACAGTTAGAAAACACATGTACAAATGCCAAATGAAATATAGAGCTTGAACCAGTTTCGCAGCTTTGGATTCTACCTCCAATACTCTACTTCATAAGAAAAAGGGTTGGCTGGGTGGTCAATGCTTGGGACCTGGAGGTATGCTCACTTTAATGTATCAGGTTCGAACTCTCTTAAGTTCAACTCCTTGGGATTACCCTAGGACCTCTGGATGTATCAGGTTCGAACTCTCTTAAGTTCAACTCCTTGGGATTACCCTAGGACCTCTGGCGTGGTAATTACTCGATGGGAAAATTCTGAAAAATGGTCACTTTTTTGTCTGTATTTATAAAAACAGTCTATAAAGATCTCATTTACAAAAAAAAAAAAAAAAAAAGGTCACTTTTCAAACGTAATTGACATGAAGGGTCATTTAAAAAAAAAAATTTTTAAAATAGTGTAACTGTATTGTAAGTAAAACATGCTTGTGTCCACATATGATGCAATCGTATCCCATGTAGAATATGCTTGTGCCCCATGTAAGATGCACTCCTATTCTATGTAAAGAAGTTTGCATCCCACGTACAATGTGCCAAGTAAATTGATTCTCAAATTTAATTATTTTTAAAAAGTGATTCTGTAATTATTGATTAAAAGCGACCCTTTTTTATAATTTTCCCTTATTCGATTTGTGTGGGAAGATGGGACTCTGCAAGCCTCAGGGATTAGTTAGTGCACATAAGCTGGCCTGGATACATGGATTTCCCACAAAAAAAAACAGAGAAAGAAGTATAGGCACTTTTAATTAGTATTTTTCCACTTTTACATTCAAATATGGCTGTTACTACAATTTTAAAGGCTTGAATAGTCTTTTTATTAATTAACAAGCTTAACCCCCAAAACAAACTATTTCATAACTGTTGGACCGACCATTGGGCTAGCCTAACATGTCGGGTCGTGCCAGGTACTGTGTCGGGTCGTGCCAGGTACTGTGTCGCATCGTGCCGCCATGCCTGAACGAGCCAACTGCTTAGGAAGGTCGGCCCAACACAACATGGTTGAAGTCTTGAGAGGTGTCGTGCCATGAGAGGGTCGTGCTTGGGCACAACAGGCTCTAAACGTGTCAGGCTGGGGCGGCGTGTGGGTCACCCAACCTGTTTGACAACCTAATCTTCAGCTGCAGCCAAGGAATCGATCCTCTCTCCTTAATGGAGGAAACTTACGAAAACGTCCGAGTCATGGTTTTCTCAAAAGCCCGAATGGGAGCACGCCAGCACCGGACTCAGACAGAGACATTTCAATCGAGAATCCCCAAATAGTAGTACTCTTTGGCCTCTTTTCGGTGTTTTGCTATTTCTGGTAAGTTAAGATGTGTCTCTTGTTTTTCTTAGTTCTTTCCAAGCTGTGAATCTGTAAAAACTCACAAGCATTGCTCTCCGGTGAAGGCACTGTAAACCCTTATTTCCTTTCTTTGTCTAATCTAATGAGGTAGTCAAGGCCTTTTGACAAACGTCTTCGTAGATTGAATGAACACGTTACAGACGGTTACAACGGTTTCTTTTCATGAAATCGAGCGCACTCATTTGGAAGATAAGCTTGTTATCTTGTGAGGGAGAAAAAATAATTCAATCAAATAAATAAATAAATCCACTGAGTTACTACTGTAAAGAGAGTGTAATTCCTAACGTTATGTTGTCTGATTCTTTCCTTTCGTCGAATACTCTTGATCTTTATTACGAGACAGTTCGTTGCAAAGCCAAGTAACATCTATCATCGATTTTCGAAAATGCAGATTTTCACCAATTACGCTTCCTATCTGGGATTGGATCACTTGATGTTGAGTGACTCATGCTGCACTGTTTATGCTGTGGGATTATATCATTCTTGCCTGTACAAACTCATATGATTTGGCATTTGTTTAGTATGTTAGGCAGAGCAGAAATACCTGCTCCCTTATCGGGATCATTATCATCACTACTTATTTCTTGCTACCTAATCAAACAAGGATTTGGGATTTTTGTGATTTTCCAAGACGAAACTCCTAAAAAAATTAATATCCAGTTCAACTGTTTCAGGTGGATCGTCCTTCTCAGAAATATTTCTGTTCGAGAGCCGGTGAGAGCATCTCTGACTCTTTTACTCTAGTTATTAATTTACCCAATCCGTTTTTTTTTTCTTTTCTTTATTGGGTCGTTTGATTTATTCCATTGTTTTTGTTGTTTAATGCCTTTATAAATGCCTATCTGATTGTTATGACCTCGGCTTGGTTTTCTTATTCTTTCTTCTGTAGGATAACAGATTCAGGGGGTGAAGCTTTGTTGCCAAGGCACGCTTATTTCTTTTTATGCTCAAGTTCAGGTGTGAAATCTCGGCCGGTCAACGCCAGTACCATAAAATGCCCCGTACCAGCCGGTATGTTCCATGTGATTTCCAGGATTTCAAACCCTGCTCAAGTTGGCTCTTTTTAATGTCTAGCTTTCTACTTCAAATTACCATACATTTGATTTATGATTCAGGTTATAGTTGTTATTTTTGCAGTTCTTTTAATTTGTTTGCATCTGTTTACCTGCCCAAAATGTACATATACATGCCCCTTTTATTCTGTCTTTGCCCCTGGCTTTTTCCCTCCCTCTCTCTCTCTCTCTCTCTCTCCTTGCTATTCTGTTTTATTTATTTTGTTGAAATAATTAACTGATGATTTTCGCAGGTTACCAGGATATTAGAGAATACGTCTTCATCCTGCCTTTCATCAAATTCTTCTCCATACTTGAGTTCATGGAGGTAATCTAAGGAAATGAAAGGATTTTATTCAACCTTTTTGGATTTGTGGGGTGTTTGTCACAGATGTTTCCAATTTATAGAAGAAAATCGATATATTCAAGGGTTTAGCTGGTTTCAATTCTCAAAAGAATTTCAATTCTCAAAAGAATAGAAAATGCATACATTCTTCCTAGTGGGATTAGTTCCTTTACCATAGACACTTCTTGCTTAGGATCCTTGCTTCAAAAACTTGAAAGTGCAATTTTTTGTATTTTAACTTGACATCTATGTTTATCCATGTTACTTATGTTCTTTATGGTCCTATTTGCGGTGGAGCGCACATTGATACAGTAAGTATGCCCCCTCAACCATCCCAACATTCTACTTCTGTAAGAACTAAATCTCTCCTTGTGCATCTTCAAGAAAGTTTGCATTGTATTACCATTGTTTGAATTAAAAGTTAAACATAGTAGGTATTTAGAAACTCTTGTTCATTTGATATATCATAGATGAACTTCTCTCCTTTAACACATCTTAGATATACCTGAGAATCTGTATCCTTGCCAAGCACCACTATTTTGGGCATTGATGGCTCCAAATTTTGGCACTGGAGTGGAATTTTATATGTATTGTTCGAGGCAAAGAAGTTCCTGTCTTCACATTGTTTCATAGAAATTCACATATTCCTCTTTTTAACTGAGCCTTTGAGACAGAGTAGCATTATTTTGCATTCTAGAAAGTGAAATATTTATCAATATGAATTTTATGAACTCTTAATCAGTGGTCTCTTGCTATAGTCATGTCTAACTTGCCTGCACATGTACTGGATCAATACTTGCATCAGCTGTATATGATTTGGTTGGGTTTTACTACAGAACTCTGAAGATTCTGTTGTCTACCCAGCATGACTAACCTCTCATTATTTTGGGTTATACTTTATGATGTTAATCTTTTCTCTTTGATCATATTCTATGGGATATGAAATCCTGGTGCTATATATGGTGAACTGTATTTGTTTCTCCTTTTATTTTATGGGATTACTCCATGATTTTGCAATGACTATTAACATTTAAAATCTTTGCGATCACCCAATTTACAGGTTACGCATCTGGAGGGAATGATACCTGACCGGGATCTCTCTCACCAGGTTCAGGAGAAGGCATCAGGCGGCAGTTCCACCTTGTCAATTCCTTCTTTTGGAACTCCAATAACCAAGGTTATTTACCTCACATGCCATCTAGGAAAGGGATATTAATGTCTGCATCTTCTACATGCACATACGTGTGCATACATACATAAACACATACATGTGCGCACACAAAAATATGTATTTATGTGGTGTTTTTGTATGCTTATGTTTTGGACTATTGAATATGAGTACATCAAATTGAAGTCTGAATGTACTAGCTTTTCAGGTATTCTTCATTTACTTATATGTTAATCCGCTTTTGAGTTTATTGTGTCTGAACAAACGGTTGCCCTGTCAAAAAATAAAAAATAAAAAACAACCAGTTCGAACCACTGCAAAATATATTCTGATTCTGGCAGCACACTGGAGTATTATAAGTGATCTAATTCCTGGAGCATAAATACAAGTGAGCATTGGAAGCACTGACTAGAACACCATACAGAAATTAATTTTTTTCTCCTTTTTAATATCTAAAGAATGAGTTCAAAGATTTTCAAGCTTTCTTAGAAAAGTATCACTGATGTTGAGTGATTGCAAAAGCAACAAATTCCTCATCCAATCCAGTTTCCTAAGCAGAAAGTAAGCTTAGGAATGGATTTGTGGACAGAAATTGTCAATTGGACATTGTTATCCAGTTGCTTGTGAAAAAGTTATGAACTTGATTTAGTTTGGTAAACTCTCCTGTTCCAGTTGACTTGATCAAGGCTCTGCTTGTGTCAAGGGATGTAAAACTCCACTGAGTACTCCAATAAACTTGATTGTGTTCAGAACTCATGAAATTTGATGTCAAGCTTATCTTTCTATCATATAAACTTTGATCCTTCACTCCTTTAAGTTCCAGTAGTTCTTAACCATAGAGTTTAAGGTGAATTTCCACTTTGATGGGAACTAGCTTATGATGATGATGATGATTTATTTTTAGAGCCTGCAAAGGAAAATTTTCTAATTTCAGTTAGCTATTAATTGTATCCATGTGCTCCGGGATGCAGTCTGCTGCAGAATTAGTCAAGGAGATTGCCATGCTTGAGAGGGAAGTTTTGCATTTGGAGCGTTATCTTCTTTCACTATATCGTACAGCTTTTGAACACCATCTGGCCACCCCTCATGCAATCATAAGCCAAGGCTTCAGATCCAACTCAGAATGTAAGGCAGGATTATCTTTGGAAGATCAAGCAAATCAATCATGTTTCGACAGGGATGCTGATTTGCACAGGGTTGGTAAACTACAGCCTAATGAAACTTCACCTGCACATGGTCCAGCTAGTTCAGACAATCTGAGTTTCACTACTACATCAAAACTAATGCCTAGAACGGTGGTAAGTCATCACTGTGGTATAATCTTCAAATTATGTTATTGATTTCACAGTAGCTGAAAAGCAGCAGTATTATGCCATTGTGCAGTTTATGTTATTTTCTCTGGCTTAACCACGTTTTTTCTTGGCCTACTTAAGAACTTATATTTGTTAGGTAATGCAGTCTTCAACATGACCATCTAACTTGCATGTGCTTTCAAACCCATGAATGCAGGAAAAAAAAATCCTTACTCTTTGCCTCTGGGTTGACCAAGAGGCTAGTTTTTTAGTTCCTCTTTGTAACTTATGCAAAGCTCATGTTTTAAATTTTCCATAAAGTGCCCTAGCCACTTTGTTTAAAAGATTAACTGCCCTTTCATTGTTCTATGCACAAAATTTTCAGTGTGCATGATCATTTATACTCTTTATTCTGTTCATGCTTGTCTGGTTCTTTCCCTTCTTTTCTCTCCCGTGTAATGCAATGTTGTATCTTTCCCTTTTCTAAGTACTCCCTGTTTTCCCATTTTCCAAGATATTTCATACAACTCATAAGACATTTTTATGATAAAACTGTGCAGGAATTGGAAAGCTCCTGTTCAGGCCTTTGCAGTCTAGCAGATCACCTGGCTGCATCCGTTATGGATCAAATATCTGAAAGCCCTGATAGACTTTCTGAAGATATTATTAGATGCATATCTGCCATTTACTGCAAACTTTCCAATCCTGCTCCTACAATTAAAAACTTGCCAGCTTCTCCCGCTTCATCCTTCTCCTCCTCAACTACATTTTCCCCTCAGGATACTTGTGATAATTGGAGTCCTCAGTTGAATGAGGAAGCTGTGATGAGCTGTCAGCTTCAGAGGATGAAGGGGAAGGATGATCCTTATGCCACGATGATAGAAGTTCTGAAGATATGTATTGATGGTGATAGGTTTAACTATGCTGCTACAATGCTACAAAATTTCAGGTAGTCTGCATCTTAAGTCAACAATTTTGTTCAATTAGACAAGGCAAAACACATTTGTTAATCTTAAGTTGATGTTGGGTATTTTGCAATCCTAACAATAATAGATAGAAATCGTCAAGATTTTCATCACTGGTATGAATAAAAATTCATATAATTCTTTTGAAGCTTCTCACTTGTACTAGTCTGAATGCCTGTAGGTCACTGGTTCGAAGTCTTGAGAAAGTTGACCCAACAAAGATGAAGCGTGAACAGAAGCTTGCTTTCTGGATCAACATTCACAATGCCTTAGTAATGCATGTATGACCTTGAAGATGAAATCTCTATTTGATTTCAAACATGAGAGCATGGTTAAGTACCAAAAGCAATGTTTCTTCCAATGTTAACCCAGTGAGATGATCGTAACCATCTGCTGCAAACCTTTTTTTTTTCTCTGGACATCAAAAAAATTATGATGAATGATTCAGCCTCTAGATCAGATGGTTACAGTCATCCCACCTGGTTGATTTTTAAAAAAGATCCTGGTTTGGATTTGTAAAATGGTATGTTCACGACCACACACCACACCACCACCACCACCCCCCACCACCCCCCCCCCCCCCCCCCCCCCCCCCCCCGCCCGCATTTACTCCATCAGCTTTATCGCTGGCTATTTCTCCTTAAACTATGACATTCATACAAACATAAGCTATATGTGTAGTTCTTCAATATGTCTGAATTTTCATAGCATGTCTAGTATCTTAGCTGGCATATCAGATCAACCTGTCATGGTTCTTTAGAGATTTTATTTTGCAGGCATATTTAGCATACGGAGTTCACCATAGTCGCAAGAGAAGTACATCTTCTATTCTGAAGGTAAAAACTAGTGTTATAGGTTTGTGCATATGTATCTGTTATAAATTTTTTATACTGACTAAGTACTTGGTTTTGTATTTCAAAATTGCTCATTTTGCAGGCAGCTTATAATGTGGGGGGATATTCCATAAGTGCTTATGTAATACGAAGCTCCATTTTAGAATGTTGGTCGCGCTGTACTACTTTGGTATGCCCCTTTGATTTGAATTGTCTGTATATGTGCATACATATGCATAGCAGCGTGTATGCATTTTATGTTTAAACCCTCCATGTAAACCCACAATGAAAAGTGAGTAGGGATGTAAAATAACCAGGGGGATTAAGTCGACTGCATCATGACAGAGGCTATTTATTAAGCTTTTCAATTCTTCCTCATTAGATAAGGTAACGTAGGTAGCAAGGTGAAGTGACCATTTATTCAGGCAACTCAAAAGGGTCATACCTTTTAAGTTGGGAACATTAAGGAAGAATGAAAAATGTGAGTCAAAGACCATCAATGTTTGGCTTAATTACAATTACCGAATATCATAGTTTCCAGCTTGTATGATATGATCTTATAACAGCGTTCATTTTTAACATTAAGCAGGGGTTGCAGACACTCTTCTCTCGAGGAACAAAGCTTAAGAATGGTAATGCAAGGCATGTATATGCCCTTGATTACCCTGAGCCACTCGTTCATTTTGCGCTTTGCTCTGGGGCATATTCTGACCCTGCGGTAGGAATTATGTTCTGTTTTTGAATTCATTGTTTATCGTGCTCTTATCATCCAGTGGCATTTCGATTTCAAGATCAACTCATTTGTATGACATGGCATGTCTAGGTAATGTTGACATTGACATAATTCTCGTACCTGTGCAGGTTCGAATGTACACGGCAAAAGGTGTATTTCAGGAGCTTGAAGTGGCCAAAGAAGAGTTCATCCATGCCAGTGTTTATGTGGATAGGGAAAGAAAGGTTTTTCTTCCAAAGATTCTTTCCTACTTCGCCAAGGATACTTGCTTAAGCATGGCTGGGCTTTTGGAGTTTGTGAATGGCTGTCTACCTGACGTCCAACAGAAAATCATACAGAGGTGCATGAAGGGAAGGCTTGAGAAGTGCATCGAGTGGTCGGCATACAATTCAGCATTTCGCTATATAATCCACAGGGAATTAGCCAAAGGTTGATTAACCATTTGCGTTTCTCGTATGTATGTATTGTGATTTGTGAGGAAATACAGATGCCCGGCCGGGTGTTTTGCGAGGATTTTGTTCGGTGGTCTGGCGCTAGCTATGTTAGCATGGCCATGGCTGCCCCTTCTGTAATTCTATTTCTACCTCGACGTGCAGCGGATGTCTCAATGCCAGAAGATTGAACTCATCTTTTAGTGGAAAGTGGAACCAATTTTATTAATTTTAGCATGCAACAGCAATACGCAGTAGGAGGTGCGAGGATACATAGAGATAAAGAGGGGAGGCGGAGTAGTTCAAGAAGTGGGTGTGGTTGAGAGGCGTACTAGTTGAAGAGCTTCACCGGCTTGCATACCCTTTTCGAGACGGAGTTTGCGATAATCCTCGTAGGTGAAAGGGGAATAGAGGCGAGGATGCTCTGCGTCCACGAAGGCCGCCGGCGCTTCCACCTCTTCCTTGGGTCCCAGCACAAACAGTGCGATGGACACGCGTATAGCTGCTTCCTTGCACCACACACGATGCTTCACGTTGCAGAATCTTCCGTTGCTCCATGCCTTCGTCATGTATGTAATGCCTCAGATTCAAATTTAAAAAATTGAAAACGGTAGGTGTTGGCGATTACAGACTTACCGTGGCGATGTCTCCAAGATTTACGAGGAGGGTGCCCGGCATGGGATCAACGGGCACAAAGGCACCTGATTTATCCATAACTTCGAGACCACCGACACTGTCGTCGTCCTGAAGAATGGTTAGGAATCCGGAGTCGGTGTGCATTTGCACACCCGGGGAGCCCACAGTCTGTTGAGTGAAGTTATATTTGTTGATCCTGAACTGACAGGGCCAGTGCTCAACCAAATCACGCCCCAACCCCACGCTCTCTGCGATCTTGCTTCCTATGTTCATGGCAAGATCGAGTAACGCAGCGGAGTAAGACTGTACGATGGCTGTCTGTTGTGGGGAGGCTTCCAATGAATTGCAAAAGGAACGGATGGCTTGGGAAGAGGCGACATCATAGAGGCCGAGAGCCTCGTAGAGAGGATTGACGGGGGAGGGCGCCATGTAGCCGCTGCCTACAATGGCATCGGTGTTTCGTCTCTTGATTTCGAGGGGAAGATCAAGCAGAGACCTCACCACCCCCTTCATCTCCCACATCAACTTCTCCGGAATCCCGTGGTTCTTGACTCTGAAGCATCCCCATTCCTCGCACGCATCTATTAGCTTCCATGGCGCTTCCCCCAGTTCCTCCATATCCATCACCGGAATTCGAATTCCACTCCCCATCGAATCTCCGTCTCCGATCCACCCCGGCCTACCTCTATTTTATACAAGGCTCCTCCCGCGGCAATGTGGCAAATGCCAATTGCAACCCAAATACATTCTGAAATTACGCTGGTATTCCTTTCATCCTCACTCGTCAGGAGGGTAGCTGTGTAATTCTAAAAGATATCAATTAGGAAGATTTAAATTAAAACTACAGAGATAGAGATGTGTAATTATTTCATTACTTAAAAAAACAAAAGGTAAGTGTAATTATTCATTACCAAAAAAAAAAGTGTAATTATTTCATTACTAAAAAAAACAAAAGGTAAGTGTAATTATTTACTTTAATGAGCTGACCGTATTTGACACGGAACGGAACTACCGCAAGTTCGTGGGGCGGCTTCGTTTGGAATCTTATGCACTTTGGGATGAGATAATGGTGCCACGTGGAAGACGGCTACATATTGAGCATGTCAAAGCGGTCCCCGTGCTGTGTCAGAATACATGCACATGCTCTCAATGCGTTGTGACACAAGAAAAGTGGGAAATCATCTGGTCCTCTTTGGAGTAGGCTATTATGCCAGTGCCGCAGTAAAGAGTGGGCCCAACCTCTTGCATCTGAAACAAAAAAGGTTGAAAACAAACAGAATATGCCACTTCAATTTTCCAGCCCAGGCATAAGTTGTTTTTGGAATCCAAAAGGCTCCAACTTAACCTGCATCAAATAAAATAAAATAAATTTGAGCATCCTTATTTTCTTCTCAGAGCTAATCAAATTCTCTTCCTCTTCCAAAGCCCAAAGGAAGAAGAATCATACCAGAATAACATTTTGAGTTACAAAATGCAATTTATATTCAATCAAAGGTAGCAGGCTAGCAGCAAAGCCAAATAGGGGCTAGATGCACAATAGCTCTCCGGGAACTGCCACTATAACCTCCTCCTCTTGGGTTCACGTCCCATCCATTCTTCTCTACATCAAACTTACTTGCAATAGTCTCTCATCTCCCTTTGTCTCCCAAAACTTTTCCGGTAGATGTTACCCAAATGGACCGGAATATTGATCACGAAAAGTGCGCTACTTGGAATAAGATAATACGTAGTCCACTTGAAGATGGATTCTGATTTTGATTTAGATTTTAGAATCATATTATAAAATCTAACTCTAAAATCTGATACAAATACTATTGCTGAAATTCTAAAATCTAATTATACAAGAATCCAAAATCTAGAATGTACACAAAACGCCTTAGTTTCTCCCCCATCAAAAACCATTCACTCTAATGACAAAAAGGTCCAAGTTGTGACGCAATTGGACGTTTGGACCGTAGTTGCATAGGTTTTGGGTCAATATATCTTCGACCAAAAAAATTTTCATTCACTGTTACGCCGAGCGACCTCGGCTTATAATAAATAGGAATCAACCACCCTCCTTTTTCATGGAAAGGATAATCCTTTGGCAGCATAACAGAAGGTGACACCATCCTGGCAGTAAAGCTTTTTTCAGATGTCAAAAGAGTTAGGTTTCAACTTTCAACCCTCCTTTCACCCATTCCAGGATGCCCTAGGCAATTAAAGGTGCATGCACCAGGGAACATGTACCCAGATTATACCCCAAAGATAGATATATAAATAAATGATAATTAAGACAATATTATTCAAAGTATGAATAGAAGTCAAGCATGGCATACCTGACATCCACCTACCTACATACAGCTCATTCAGACAGAATCAAAGAAGACAATAAATTTGTATCAACTGAATAAAAAAATTTTATAAAGGTTTATTACATCCCACGGACAATAACAATTAGTTAAAGGCACCAAATACCTTGCCGCTACATCGATCACTCCTGCCCATCTCCCCAAATTGTGAGCAATATTATCGGTCATGTGAAATCCTATATTATACTTTCTCTAACGCCTCCTACTTTGAGGTGAACATGCCAACCAGCTCTTCATTTTCAGAAGACGCTTCCTCAGATCTCATCCGCCCTCAAATCAGAGCGTTCAGTGGCCGAGCTTTCCCAAGCTAATACTCTTTCTTTTGTACTTGCTGACTGCAAAATGATTATATTCATTATGAACGTACATACATGCATGCATATATGAAACTGAAAAAGGAAAAAACAGATTTAACACAAAGTTATTGAAAAAGTATAATGAAATACACGCATTCAATACCCACCTCCTTCTCCCAGTCAGTACAACAGGTAATTATTATTAGGATGATTGTTTGAAGAAAAATTCCAATGAGAAAGCCGCTCCAAATTCCCTTCACAACAATGGTATTCAAAATCAAATTCTTTACAAAATAATTCTTAGTCTTGACAGATGAAGCTTACATTTTCAAGTAGAGCCAACTCAGACTCAAAAGGGATTAAATGATTACTAGTCATTTCACCTTACCTCCAAACCAAAATTGAATTTGAAGCCTAATAAAACGGCAACCGTCAACCCAACAAGATAATAGCATCCAATATTTACGTAGGCAAAAGTAGTTTGCCAACCAGCTCCAATGGCAGCACCTGCAATGTCATGTTTCAATCAGAGATCAGATGACAAGCCAAAATCATTAAAAAAAGCTTCAAATTCCTATTTTTGTGCACTCATTCACACACACACACACACACATGCACTCCAACATTTATGAAAAATGTGCCTTAGTACTAAACTAATCCCAGATGGACACACGCTAGATATGCGGTCACTGTTAGACATCCAGAAGACAACTGATTAGAATCCAAAACACTGATAGAAGACCCAATAACAGTGCTTCATGGAAGCTTCTGGAGCTTTGAAGCAAGTTCTATTACTTTACTAAGCCATAAAGTTTACAGAATTCTTGAAGTGGCATTAAAGCAAGTAATTATAAAAAACTTCCATGAATATTATCAGCCTTTCACTGAATCTTAGATTCCTATTGTGTGTGCTTCTATATAAGGTCATTTCATTACAATGGAATCTAGAAGTTAACCCAAAAATATTCAGCAATAATTCTGAATACTCGATCAAATTACAGAAGAATAATGAGTAAGGAATAAGATGTTAGCCATTGGTATGGATTTTTTGTTTTCAGCCTCATGTGTCATCCTGTTTTAACTTGCAGTAAATCCATAATCTGATGAACATTAGGATAGTTCCAAGACAAGATTTAATTTAGACCAGATGTTTTCAACCATCCACTCATCCAATCTACACGTCATACTTAAATAAATAGCAGCATAGTGAAAGTGGCCCAATGTTGAATTCTATGGCTTTTCCCACTTTCTAAATAGCATGAAATTTTATACACCACCTGAAAGGACCGGTTGTATGCTGCTGAGCATGATAGACACTGATAGGAAAATTGCAATTCTACTAACTTCAGCCATAACTTCCTTGTCATCTGTAAAGAATGCTGGAAATTGTTTCCTCGTTAACAAAATTATTAGCATGAATGCAGTTTGTATGAATACTGACATCGACACCATAACCCAAATTGAGAACTTTGCAGCCTTTGGACGCCCTGCGCCCAACTCATTTGAGACTCTCACACTGAGGAGCAGAAAAGAACAATGAAAATAAGTCATTCTGTATAAAGAAGCAAATCAAAGATAATCAGTTCCAAACAGTTGTCTTCTGTACACAAGTATTTGGACAAGATGTAACTAACTGGAATTCTTTTGGAAATTATTTTAAAGGTAAACAAATATTAGTATATACTCATAAGAAATAATATCAAAATATAAAATCCAGGCATATTGTTTGGGTCTCAAATGGCTGTGCATCCAGACCCCAATGGAAATACTGAGTCTCACCTGGGAAAAGCTGTGGCTTGGCATTTCCCAGATGATGCTCTAACCGTACAGCTTTTGTGTCATTACAAGTCTAGGATTTTAGCACTCTCTATTATATGCAAACTAACCATATACCAAAACTGATACCATTCAACTATCAGGTCATATGTTGGACAGAGATGGCCATTGAGACCACTCAAGACCAAAACAATAGTTCAGTAGAAAAGGCCACAAGTGGAAGTAAAAATCAAAGATTTCTCTGTATGAATTTGTACAAAATCTAAGCTGCTGCCAATCCAGGAGATTGTCCAATAAAAAAAATCTTCTCAAAAGGTGCATTAATGCATAGGTGCACTACGAAAATTAGAACCATTTTTCCTTCTTACTTTCTTAGACACTACATAGTTGGGGAGATAATTAGTTGGTACAACCGTACAAGCCTTCTACTTTACTTACCAGGTGTTTTTGGGTGGTAGGGGTAGGGTCCTTTACTTGAAAAGGGAAAGAAAATAAGAATCATACATCTACCCAGCCTATCTCTACATCTCCGAAGCATCAGCCTCTAACTATGTCTAAAAGGACAGTGAATACCATGCTCCTATCTTACTGGTTGGCAATAAGAATTGAAGTTACATGATGATAAAAATTGGGGTTGATCAATTGAAAGCATGCATAATATATGTTTTTAAAACAGTCACTGGGCAACAATCTTTTTTTTTCCCCTTTTATTGTGCATATAGGGGAAGCCACATAACTGCATGTTAAGTAAGTTGGGAAGTGATAAATATGGGTTAAGTAGCAATATTAAATACACAGACCATGCCAAGCTGGCATCTAGCAAAGTTGTACAACCATCTTTTGATAGATTAATGGAAGATAAAACAACATAACAAAAGTAATTAAGGAGATCGAGGGATTATACAAGTCTACGCGCGCAAATACTTATGTAAGTGCAAAGGAGCAAACCTGATGGCAGCTGTAAAACCCAGCGGAATCATAAATGTCCATCCTTCCACGTTCATGCTGTGAATCAGTTAGAAAAAGAATTCAACAAGTACCACATTTATGAGACCAATATTTTTTACAGCAAAACGGAGAAATATTGGCAGTGCCCAAGACTTAAAACAGGGAAAAATACGTACAAAACAATAACATGGTACATAGTTGTTGGATTTTGTCCCACATTAGGAATTCACCATTGTGTCACCCACCATATAAAAGATGGACTTCCCTCACCTTAATGCCTAGGTTTTCAGGTTAAGAACCCTTCCTCTTATGCATTGTTAGACTTTCAACATGGTATTAGAGCCTAACCCATGTCCATGCTGTGCTGTCCAGTGCGAGGGGGCTGTTGGAATTTGTCCCACATTGGGAATTCACCATTGTTTCACCCACCCTATAAGAGATGGACTTCCCTCACCTTAATGCCAAGGTTTTAAGGTTGAAGCCCCTCCTCTTATGTGTTGTTGGGCTTTCAACAATAGTAGAGATAAAAATGCACGCCAAATTATCAATTTCAAACTATCTCACCCAACTGACAAGGACATATGTTTGAGAAGCATTTGAGCTCTTCTTCAAACAGACAAGGTTGCTAAGTCATATATCTTACCTCATTTCTCTCGTTATGGAGATGCAATTCTTTTATTCCTCCTCTTTTTGACAAAGAGGGAAAATATAAGGAAGATAATTAGGAAAACTGGTACAACGCAGCTAACCTTTACAAACAGTTCATGGATTCAACAACACTATTGACGGCATTACCATTTTTTGAAACAAAATGAATGAATTTATCCGAGCAAAGAAAGAAAAAAAGGATAGGAACAAATAACAAAGTGACTTGATAATGTGTGACTGACCAGATAGATGCCGCATCAACTGCGATTTTTGCATTTTTAAGAACTCCCGCTAACAGGACCACCAGCATCAAATTCCAATATTCTAGGCTGCATAATAATGGAATAAATAAATAATTTGAAAAGGCATCATTTCATTCACTCACATGCTTCCGGCTTTATAGTACTCTTAATTTATTATCAACTAACAGTTGGAACTCTAAGGACAATGTACGACTAAGAAATCATGCTGATACTTTCCAGCAACTACAAATCCCTGTGATCCTATTATTCAACACATACATCCCATACAACCAACAACAAAAACAGCGAAAAAATTAGAATAAATAAATAAATAAAGAACTAGTTGGCTCAACAATGTGAATCATGTCAATCTTACATGACGGCTAGTATCCTTCCTATGATGTTTGTCATTTTTTGCTACTCAATATTATGATCCACACATCATTGCAAGCCTACTAATCATCCTGTAAGATATTTATGTCGATTAGGAGTAGATCACACCGCGCCTCTTTTTGAGCCATCCAGCTCTAATTGAATATACACACCCATACGACTAATAACCAATAATTCAGAGTAACCTTAAAACCCCGTCCAAACATAAGCCACCTCTAAAGATTAAACTGCCTCACACAATAAATACCCAAACGACAGTGTGTTCCTGCCAGTTGTGTGCCGAACAGGCAAAATAGGCGGGCAATAGAGATACACTGAGCAGAGACTCAAGGGTTTAAGGTTTCCCATAGTGTAATTGAATCAACTGTCCGGAAACCCACACGAAGTGCGGACGGACGTAGTCAGACCAATATTAGTTACTTCAAGGCGTAAGGGAGGAAGATTTACGAACCAGAGCATCACAGCAGAGGCCAAAGACAACCTCACAAAGGATGCCAAATCAGAAAAGGCGAGCAACGAGAAGCCACTCCAGGATTCCTTGCAACTCCCAGAAACAACATAAACCAACTGAGCGATTGCCAGGACCCACCAAGAGATATTGAGGGTGACCGCAGCCCCCAGGAGGCCCATTTCGAGCTTGACGATGCACAGCCAACTCGCTAGCACATGTAACACCAGTACCCCCAGTGAGATCCAAAGCATGACCATCACCTTGCTCTGAGCCTGAAGGAATTTCTGTATTGGGAAGTTCAAGGCGAAGGCGAACACCTCCGGTGTCATCCATATGGAGAATTTTCCCGCCAAATCAGATATCTCCGGACTCTGCCCTATGAGTTTAAGGATGGGGGCTGCGAAGATGTAGCTTGGTAAAAGCAAGACACCTGTTATGAAAAGGATCACCCATGACCTTTGCAAGTAGATGCCTAACAAGGACATCTTCCCAGCACCGCAGGCTTGCCCGCATAGCGTTTCTAGGGCACTTCCCATTCCCAACTGCAACCATGACCAGCCATCATCAATATCATTTCTTAGATCTTAGTTAACAAAACATAATATGGACAAGGCAAAATCACTTGCTAAAAAATAAAAAGAAATCAAATCAAGAGTTTGTGGAGGCGGATGGAGCCGATATTAGTACCATGACGCCGAAACATAACCCGGCAACGACGAGATTTTGGATTCCGACAGCCGCGAGTTCCAGAGCGCCTACATGACCGATCAATGTCTGGGTGACTGATGCCAGTGAGTACTGGAAGATCGACGTGAGAATCGCTGGCCCAGCAATGTACCAGATCATTTGCGTCTCTGCCCATACCTTCTCTGCTAGGGACGAACACCAGCTTTTCGCGCTCTTACGTTCTCCTGTGTCTCCTTCTTCTTCGTTCAACTTATTTTTCAGAAAAGCCTCAGACAAACAATCTTTGTCCGTGTCCATGGCTCTGCTCCTCCTTCCGAGGTGCCAAAAAGGAGTAGCAAAAATGGGAACACGGCCTTCGCCTCTGTGGCCGGTGAGACCTCATATCAACCCAGAGACAATCACCGTACCACCGACAGCAGCACCACGGATGCTCGCCACGCGTCCCGCGCCTTTCCCATCGATCGTCTGCGATTTAAGGCTGCATTCACGTCTGCCGTTCAATGCTTCCGAGTTGAAATGATCCACGTGGATCGATTTCAATTTGATGGTACGTAAGGAGTTTGTAAAGGATCGGATCGATTTCAATTGGATGCTTCGTGGTCGACCGATTTCCTCTGCGGCAACATTCTCTACAGCGCCTCAATGGCAAATGGACGCGTGGATAGGAAGCTTTTGTACATCTCACGACACCTCCCTCCTTACTCGTTTAATTCTCTAACGAATTTGTTCTTTGACCCCGTTACTCGTTTGAACCATTAAGAATATAATTTGAATCTGGACTCCAATCTAATGCAATGATTGTAGCATTACAGTCAGCAAAAGTTCAAATTAACTGAAAGGGGAAAAACTCCTTCCAAAACCCAGGAGAACACCATATCTTAAGCAACTTGCCAACTCCAAGTACACTTTGTGCTCCATCAGGACTGAATTTAATTGCAAAGACGGGCTTCTTAAATGAAATGCGACGAAGAACTACACGGCAATGGAGATTGATGAAGAGACATCGAGAGTTCTCATCGACAGTGAAGAGAAGTTTCCATTTGGAGAGACAGCTATTCGAGAGATGTTGGCAGAAACGACTTCAAATAGTGGAAGGTTACTTCTCGGTTTGATGGTCGCAAATAGAAGAAAAGAAGGGCGCGCGCACGTTTTTAGGGTTGGGTTTTTTTTTTTAAAATTTCCGGCATGACGCTCGAGCTTGCGGAAATCGCGGAGAATGCGTCAAGCTCAAGTATTTTTGATTTTGTGGAGTTTTGCCTTGACGCTCGAGTGGCCCAAAATCGCGTAGAAAGCGTTACTCTCGGGTTCAAATTGGAACCTCCCGTTCGAGTGTGCACAAATCGTCCCGAAATCGCCATACTTGGCTTCTTCTTTTTTTTCAATTTTTACAAATTTTGAGAACTGGGCATGATAGGACTTGTAACCTGGCATGGTGAGACTTGTAACCGGGTGGTTGGACTTGTAACCAGCATGGTGGGACTTGTAACCGGGCATGGTGGGACTTGTAACCAGGCATGGGCATAGTGGAACTTGTAACAGGGCATGGTGGGACTTGTAACCGGGCATGGTGCGACTTGTAATGGGGCATGGTGAGACTTGTAACCGGGCATGATGGGACTTGTAACCGAGCATGGTGAGACTTGTAACACAGTATGGTTGGACTTGTAACGGGGCATGGTGGGACTTGTAACCAGGCAGGGTGGGACTTGTAACTGGGCCTGGTTGGACTTGTAACAAGCATGGTGGGACTTGTAACCGAGCATGGTGGGACTTATAATAGGCATGGTTGGACTTGTAACAGGGCATGGTGGGATTTGTAACCGGGTATGATTGGACTTGTAACAAGCATGGTGGGACTTGTAACCGGGCATGGTGCGACTTGTAACCAGGCATGGGCAGAGTGGGATTTTAACGGAGCATGGTGGGACTTGTAACGAGGCATGGTTTGACTTGTAATGAGGCATGGTGGGACTTGTAACCGGGCATGGTGAGACTTGTAATCGGGCATGATTGGATTTGTAACAGGGCATGGTGGGACTTATAACCGAGCATGGTGGGACTTGTAACCGGGCATGGTGGGACTTATAACCGAGCAGGGTGGGACTTGTAACCGGGCATGATTGGACTTGTAATGGGGCATGGTGGGACTTGTAACTGAGCATGGTGAGACTTGTGACGGGCCATGGTTGGACTTGTAACAGGGCATGGTAGGACTTGTAATTGAGCAGGATGGGACTTGTAACCGAGCATGGTTGGACTTGTAACAAGCATGGTGGGACTTGTATTCGCGCGCCCTTCTTTTCTTCTATTTGCGACCATCAAACCGGGAGGTAACCTTCCACTATTTGAAGTCGTTTCTGCCAACATCTCTCGAATAGCTATCTCTCCAAATGGCAACTTTCTCTTCACCATCGATGAGAACTCTCGATGTCTCTTCATCAATCTCCATTGCCGTGTAGTTCTTCATCGCGTTTCATTTAAGAAGCCCGTCTCTGCAATTAAATTCAGTCCTAATGGAGCACTAATTGCAATTGGAGTTGGCAAGTTGCTTTAGATGTGGCGTTCTCCTGGGTTTCGAAAGGAGTTTTTCCCCTTTCAGTTAATTCGAACTTTTGCTAACTCTAATGCTACAATCACTGCATTGGATTGGAGCCCAGATTCAAATTATATTCTTGCTGGTTCAAACGAGTAACGGGGTCAAAGAACAAACGGCTCAACCAACTGAGCCGTTCATTAGAAAATAAAACGAGTAAAAAGGTCTTGTGAGATGCACGAGACTTTCTTATCCACGCGTCCATTTGCTATTGAAGCCGTAAAATTGGCATAGAGAACGTTGCCGCAGAGGAAATCGGTCGCTTCGCGGTCCGTTTTTTTTAAATGTTTTTATGTGGGGCCACCCTCATAATCGATTCTTTCTTGTCTTGGGGAAACACATAATCAATTCTTTCTTCAGGAAATATAAATATAAATATAAATTAGAAGGGCCACGGGTATAAACCATAAACCACTGCAACGTTCCTACCTTTGTATTTTCTCTTCTCCTTCCAAAATGCCGTGTAAAACGCTAAAGACAAGACAAAAAAATTTTATTTTTTAGTTTTTTCGGAGCCTTAAACGATGTCGTTAACATGTGCTACGATTACCAAAAAATAAAAATAAAATAAAGTAAGAGGCCATTTGTTTTGAAAACAAAAACCCCAAATTTAGTTAAGTATAGTTTTCAAACTGACTTTAAGAAAAATCCTATTTTCTGACTTTTTAAACATAGAAATTATTTTTAATGGCTTTATTTTTTTTTTAATTTCTTGTTTGATTAATTAATTTATTTATGGCTTCATTTACAACCAACACCATCTCCACCACCACACTATCACTACTACTTTGCCCAGGCCACCACATAACCAACACTACACCCACCACTAAGACCCCCAACACCACGATGTAATTATAACCACTATCATCACAATACCATTATCATTGTTACAATCATTGTCACTATTACCACTACTACTATTACTATCATTGATATTACTATCACGAGTTATCATTATTATTTAACTGTTTGTAAATAATGACTAATAAGCGTTATCAAACATGTTTTTTCTTCACTTATCAATGTTCCAGAGGAACAAGCTTGCATTTATGAGCCCTAATGACCTTCGTGATGATAATCACTCTCAATATCTACATAATAAAATTCAGTTTTTGAAACATTATGGTTAAGTATTTAAATTTAACCGTCTTGGTTCCAATATTGTTTTTTGAAATACAATAACGGGCTTAAAATTTATTTTAATGTACTTCGTTTTAACATGTAATATTAGATTTTCGGAGACAATTTTGCATTATTTTTTCTAAAACATAATAAACATTATATGGCTAATTAACAAAAAATAAAAAATAAAATTAATATTCTTCATTTTCCAACTTCGTACAAAGCGTGTTGCTACTTGCTAGTTACAATTAAATGTGATTTACTAATCTATTTACTACGTTATAAATAGTAGTAAATTAAATATTGTAAAAATAAAATCTGTATTACTTGTTGATTAAATATAACAGTTTATTTTTAGTTTATTATTATTTATTTATTTTTTATGTGAAATGAATTGTTATTGGTTAAATGCCGGTCTCCGTGTGGTACGACGTCACACACTTCTCAACTGCCTCTCGTGGGAGCGTTCCCTTTGTGTGAGAATCGCCGAAACCAACACTAACCAGTTGCCGAAACCCTACCGACTGGACCCTCTCCCTCGCAGCAGTGAAAAAGCCGCCCAACTCCCAAGTCATGCCAATTAGGGTTTCTAAGCTTCTTCTTTCTAGTCTTCTCAAATCCCATCCACCGTTCGAAACACCGTCCAGCAATCGTTCGTTAGTAGGTTTGTCGCACCATTTTAGCTCGATTCATGACAGACCAGCGAGAGACGGAAAAAGAAGCGATGCGACCGAAGATGATTTGCTCCGGAAATTTGAGTCTGCTTTCGACGACGATTGCATTGACGACGAACGAAGGAACAAATCCCACCAAATTATTCCAAATCGTATTCCCAACAGACCCTTAAGAGGGGAGAAACGAGTCGATCGGTCTGAAGGCTTTTCGCTCGGGAAATTTAAGCTTAGAAATGTAGAAAATAACGAGAAGATGAAAAGCTCTCATCAAATCATTCCAGATCAATATCGAAATAAACCCTTGAAAATGGGTAAGCGAGACGATCGATCTACTACTGACTGTTCAATCCACAACTTCGACATGGGTAGTGACTTTGATGACGACGAAAATTTGAAGAAATCCGCTCCAATTTCCCCTCTTCGATTATCCAACAGACCTTTGAGAGAAGAAACTAGAGATGACAAATTAGAAGAAAGTTTTCTCGAAAAGTTCAAGATTGGGGAAGAGAAAGAAAAGTCCAACCAAAATGCCCACGCTCAAAATCCCGGGACGGAAGCTCAAGCAGCACCAGAATCGCCACCACAAGACGCAGACGAGATTTTCAGAAAAATGAAGGAAAGCGGTCTTATCCCCAATGCGGTAGCGATGCTTGATGGTCTCTGCAAAGATGGGCTGGTTCAAGAAGCCATGAAACTCTTTGGGCTGATGCGTGAGAAGGGTACGATCCCAGAGGTCGTAATTTTCACTGCCGTAGTTGAAGGGTTCTGCAAAGCTCAGAAGCTTGATGATGCTAAAAGAATTTTCAGGAAAATGCAGAATAATGGTATTACCCCGAATGCCTTCAGTTACGCGGTCTTGATTCAGGGACTGTGTAAAGGAAGTAGATTGGAAGATGCTGCTGACTTTTGCATTGAGATGTTGGAGGCCGGTCATTCACCAAATGTGGTAACCTTTTCAGGTTTGGTCGATGGGTTTTGTAGAGATAGAGGAGTGGAAGAAGCCCAAAAAATTATTGGGAGATTAAGAGAGAAAGGTTTTCTTGTTGACGAAAAGGCTGTTAGAACGCATTTAGAGAAGAAGGGACCCTTGTCGCCCTTGGTTTGGGAGGCTATCTTTGGGAAGAAATGTCCACAAAGATTGTTCTGAATCTCCTTTCTTCACGACAAATCTTGTAAGTTCTTTATGTCTTTCACCTGTCTATTTCCTTGCCGTCCCTGAATTATTTTAAGTTTGGAAATCAGATATTACCAACAATTTAGTCCATATTGCACTACGTGTTCTCACTTTTCATGGAAGCTTGGTGAGTTTGACATGCCATGGGTATTATTTACTTGCTCTAATACTTCTTTGCTAAAGCCTCGTTGAGTAGAATTGCTTAAATTGTGTTTTTTATTTTATTTTAAATCTTAATCATCCATGTGAAGTAGACCTTTTTCAATATTTGTGGATCCATGAACCGTTTATTATGCTTTTTCTTGGATTTTTTCCCAACCATTTTTTTTTATTTTCTTGGATCAGTAAACTAAAGATGTATATTAATTATGAAAATCTGGAACAAGATACAAAAAACGAAGGAAGCACACAAAAAAACAGAGACTAACCATCTAAGACATGACACTCCCTAACCCATCACCCAGTATGAGCTTACCTCGAAAGGAAATTATATCCCTACTGTAATACTCCAAAAGGAAATTATAATCCTACTGTTTGTACTTTTTACTCCCTCATCCCATCAGGATCAATTCCTTCACACAAATCTGACCTACCCACATCCACTTAGCCAACTTATCTGTCAATTGACATTTAATATCCAGTTTTTCTGGGCATTTTGCGCGGTGACCGAAACAAATTGATTCAAGTTAGAATTTGAATCGTTCAAATTGGTGAGTTTTTTTAATTTGGTCAAAATTTTATTTGATTGAGGTGACATTTCAAGTGACCCACCCATTTAAATGGCAAAAAAATATTTCTTTTTAAGAAATAGCATTTACTATGTTTTGTAAGAGTATGTATATTGAAGGGCCTAAGCAAGGAAGAAGGAGACCTAAAAAGACATGGATGGAGTCTATAAAATAAGATTACAAAAACATAAATTAACTGAGAATATGACTTTTGATAGAGTGGGATGGAGAGACAAGATTCGCCCCACTTTGGTGGGAACTGGCTTATGATTATGATGATGATGTTCACTGTGTTTTGTCCATTTACCTATCATCTTGTTAGATTTGGAATTGAGCAAGATACTCCCACAAAATGTCTTGTAGGTGGTGTCTGGAGCGAAAATGGTAAATGCTGCTGCTAGTGAATTGGCTAATCTTGCCATTATCTTGAATGATGCATTCAATTGAATTGCCAAAGATTTAGCCTTTAAATTAAGATGCTTTAACCACCACGAACCATGCACACTCCTTGTCATCCATTGAAATATCATTCTATAGCACCCTTCCTTCCTTAGCTAATTCCAAGCCCTTCAAACATTTCTGCCAACAGAGAAAATCCTTCCCCAACAGGTCTAGAAAATGCCAATATGGTAGTGCCAAGGGAATATCTAAACACACCTCCATTGCCCAATGGTCCAGCATTCCCCATTGAGCAAAGTTCAATTTGATGGTCCCTAAAAGATGTGGGCACCATCTAACTGAACAAATTGAGATAGATGGACATCAGAAGCAAATATTGTGTCATCCCCTAAAAAAATTTGAAGTAGATAATACCTTTAAGTCTGGGTGCGCTGAACCCCATGAAGCCACTACCACACTGAAGTCATTAATAATTGCTACCACTATGCTACTTTTTTCTTCAGCTGCGTTTGGATAGCCGGATTAGTCGGGAAATTACAAGAAACTCAACTTTCCTGTAAAATGTTGATGTGTGGATAGTTGGAAACTGTGGGACTCATGGAAAGTAGAATCCGTCAAACACCTTTTAATGCCTTTCCGCCTGATATCAAAATCAGACCAAAACGATTAGATTTTGGAGGAAAATTAAAGTTAAGACACAATCTTCCCTATTTTCCCCTTCTTCATTCAAACCCACCACCTTCTTTCTCCTCCTTCCCTCATCCTTTCCTCCCCCTCTTTCTCTCCTTCTTGTAGAACCACATAAAAGAGAAACTCGGTGCAGAGAGAGGCATACCTGCTGTCGCTTCTCGTTGAAAAAATAAGAAAGGGCTGAGGGAGGTCACGCTGAAAGAGTTAGAAAGGAGGATGGCCAATTGTGTGGCCCTCTCCTTCCTGTCTTTTTGTTGCATGAAAAAAAAAACATGGGGGTGGGGAGGGAGGTTGCATGTCCTTTATAACTAAAAATAAAAAACAAACAAAAGTGGTGGGGTGGAAGGGGAGGTTTCGTGTCATCTATTAAAAAGAAAGGGGATAACGAGGGGTTATATATATAAGGATTTTTCAGATTATACGTTATATATATTTATATATTATATATGATATTTATTCTATAATTATATATAATATAATATAATTATATTATATATTAATATATGAAAAAGTTTAGGGTTATTTATGAAGGTTTATTATGTAATATTCTTTTAACTTTGAATGGGTAAAATGGGTAAATGTAAAGCTTTTCCTGTTCATTCTGATTAACTAAGCAACACAATCAGGATTTTCCATTAGTATTCTTAAATTTTTTGGGTACATCCAAACAACTTTAAGGAAATTTAACTTTCACTTTCCAAAATATCACTTTCTGGCTTATCATTTTCCCAACAAAGTTTCCAACTTAATCTGGCTATCCAAACGCAGCCTTCAAAAATGCTCCTATTACTCCTCCTATTACTCTCCTTCCAAACATACCACCTGATTACAAGAAATAAAAAAGGACTATAGCACAACCCCTCTCCTCTGTAGTCTTGAGAATCTCAACTATAAGAACAACATAAGTAAATAATCTGGCATAACCCAAGAATATCCAACAAAAAAGTGCCACCACACTTGACCAACTATAGGGCAGTGTAGAAACAGATTGTCACTGGTCTCCCCAGAAGACCTAAAGGAAACAAATAGAAGGAGATAGAGCCATGAAACCCTCCCTTCTATGTAAGATATCATTTGTATTGACGATATAAGGAAGCACAACCCAGATAAAAGCCTTATTTTTGGTGGAATAGCTGGTTTCTAAAGAGATTAGTGTTAAAAACAGGTTGAAGGAGCTGAAATGTCTTTTCTTAAAATGGACAGGAAGGATTACAATAGAAAATACCAACATGTTTTGGAGTACAAGAGATCTCAAGTCTCTTCTAAAAGGAAAGGTTCCAAGATAAGCTAGAATCAGACCAATAAAGGATATAACTAACATCAGCTAATGAATAGCTAGAGAGCCGAAAGAGTTTAGGATAATGAGAAGCCAAAGTGGACTCTTCCTACCATGGATCAGTCCGAAAACAAGTATGGATGCCACTCTCTCTAGAATGTCAAGCATGGTGACAATATGTCACAGTTAGTGCTATCATCAACTTCCATGGGTTTCTGCCCAAGCTCCCAACTGTAGTAACAATATCCTATCCATTCTATGCCACACCATACAAGCTAAAAATAATCTTATGCCGCAAGGAGCTCTTGGTAGTGCTGAAACACCAGAACCATTTTGCAAGCAAGGCTGAATTCTTATCCGCCAGGTCCCTGAGATCTAAGCCACCTTTCTTTTTAGAGTAGCACACAATTGGCCACTGAACTAGGTGATCCTTTTTAAACCACACCACCCCCCACAACAGCTTCCAAAAGAAAATATCGTTGGATTTTTTCCAGACCAAAAACCACATACTTAGGCATCCTAAGGGACATAAAAAGAAGGGGTGGTTCTTGTTCAAGTGTTTGTCAAAGAGGACCAATAAAAAACAGGTGCTCATCCTCTAGTCCTCTACAATGGGAATTGGTGCACTGCTGTGTATGGAACGGTTCATACTGGCTTCTGATTGGGCCATTGCATTTAAAAAAAGTAAGTTATTAAGAACTAAAATATATAAATGCAAGGGTGATCGAGGATTTACATCCATCAGAAAGGGGGGAGAAAACATGGAGGAACAGACGTGTCTCCTATTCTTACAAGAAAAGGTGGAAATATGGCCATCCCCGACTAGCTTTGTAACGAGTCTTATACGTGGGGTTTACGACTGACCCAAAGTGAAAGTGGTGGAGCCAATTATCATGACTGGGAATCTTCCTCTAAATGATTCGAGGTTGATCCATTCGAGATTGATCCATTATGTAATAGCACTGGAAGAGCAATTGTGCCTTGGATAAATTATAAAACAGACTGCCATTGCTATGAAATGCTGAACGATTGGGGTTGACAAACGGTATGAGGAGGATTGGTGCGGAGGGCACCACCTGGCCTGGTGGTAAAGCCCTGTGCTGGTAATAGCCAGGTCTCGATTCTAACCCCACCTTCACCTCAAGCGTATGTGAGCCGACTATGTGCTGGTTCCCTATCCTAGGTCCCTAATTTATAAAAAAAAAAAAAAAAGGATTTGTGTGTCAGTGGCTTTGAGAATTCACAAGCAAGATGTGTTCTTGCAAACAAGTGTACTAATGAGAATTGCACCACGTGTCAAGAAAGTTGATATATATAGCACCATATTTATATTTATTTGTTGAAGCTCCATGTGAACTGCGATTGCTTTTGACATAGGTGCCTTTTTATATTCGAGCAGAGGATGTAAGTATGACTTTCCTTTATATGATTTTTTTTTTCTGTTTTTTGGGGCTTACTCTTGGTTTAAGCAATATTGGTGCGTTTTGATGATTTATATATAAAATGGGTCGGCGCCGACCATGGGGATCCCGGGAGAGATGCTATAAGACCCCATTAAAGGAAAAAGAAAAAGAAATCCTCCCCTCAGAACTCTAAAGTCAACCCAGTGCCAGAATTTGACTTGTAACGTTATATAAGGACTCCTGTTGTTCCTCTTTATTTTACCCGAAACAATAATCGAAAACCACTCTTTATCATCATCAAGAGGCCAGAAAAAGATGATTTGTCTTGCGTTTGCCCAGTCTCGTATACAATTTGCCACCATTGTCTTCTACACTTGTTTTTGGATTCCATTCCTTCAGCTCAAACAGGCTTTACACGGCATCGTCCGAAGATTGGCTTCAAGTTCGTATCAACCAGTGGAGACCCACAATTTGGAATGTTGGGACGATCTGTTTGGTGACCTTCTATCGATCAAGTTCAGGGAGCTGGACTGTACACATGAAGTATGCTCAGTTTGCTTGGTGGAGTTTGAGAGGGAAGACGAGGTGAGCCAACTCTCAGGGTGTGGGCATGTGTTTCACCTTCTGTGCATTAAAATGTGGCTCCATCGCCATCAGTTCACGTGTCCTCTCTGCAGGTCGTGTTTCCTAGATTCTGGTTCTTGCAGTCGCAGTACAAACCTCACTTCTTCGTAGCTCCTTTTCTTTCGATCCTTTTTATTTTGTCTGCTAATTTTTTTTTAAGGCAATTTGTAATTGGGAATCAAAAGCCAACTTCTTACACAATTACCTTTGATCCTTATGGTAGCGAATCAATCTTGAGGAGTTGACCGTTTGTGTTCTCAGAAGACCCCAGACAATTTTATTATAAAACTTAAGATAAGGATTTGGTTGCTTGTGTCTCAGGTCTCTCTTTTTAGTAATTTAAAAATATTTTTTTTCAATTATAATATTGAATCCCAGGTTCTTCTTCCCAGATGCGAAGGTGGTGTCTGGTTTTCCTCTGTTGGGGACGGAAATTCCTCATATGAGCATAACCACAAGGATGGATCCTTCATCCACTACGTCCGGGCTGAATGCCCAACTTAATTTTTTGGATGACTATAAGCAAGTCGATTCGAAACTGATTGTAAGACTTTTTGTTATACACCATGGAAGACTGGGCCATGATTAAGCCGACTTTAATTTCAATCTCCGAACAGAAACTTTCAAAACATACCCCGGGCGCGAATGACATTTTGCCACGCAACAAAAGCCTGTATTCCAGCCGTCGAAATCTGATCACGTAAGGATCTTAGGCATGGCAACCCCAGCAACACGCTCCTCCTTGAGTTGCAAATAACTAATCAATATCGTGTACCTTTCCAAGTACGATACTCATTTACCAGAATTCACTGAGGTCCTGCAAATGTGCCACCAAAAAAGTATGAAGAAAATGATATAAAAAGCTCCCATTTATCTTCTAGCAAGCTGCTAGCCATTAAAAAAATTCCTAAAAACATTACAAAACGTTTCATATATGAACACAATACTTAAAGAAAGAATGCTAGATCCGATGGTTACGGGGCCGTACGCATGATGATGCCTCAACGGGAGCACTTATACGCAAAGTTGATAATTTCAATTTTCCATAAACAAGTGCCTTAATCAAAGACAGAAAGGTAAGAATTAGGTAAAACTTGAAGGCAAAAATATCATTTTGGATTTTACAAATGTAATTGAAGCCAGAATTGTCTACCAAGTCCAAAATAATTTTTTAAAAAAGAGAATAATAAATAAGTTGATGTTATAAATTGATTAGTTTCCAATGAAAATAAAGGATTCTCTACTTATATTCCATCATAAAGGAAGCCAGGATATGTGATAGCAGAAACTAATACAACAACAAATAAGAGAGAATCGCTGCGGGCAACCCGGTATAGACGTGGCTCATGGATCTCCCTAAACCAGGTGAAACCGTTCCAACCCCAACGATGGAAGGTGTGGGAATCTCTCCTCAGTGTCCTCACCACTTAAATTCCGTGATGCTTCGCAGAAAGATAATTTAAAGACGTACAAAAAGGGTTCGAATCCTGCACACGGATCCACACCCCCCATCTCTTTCCAAATTATAACATAAAAAACCTGAACAATTCGACATTAAGTGCTCATGATCATCCTGACTAAACAACTCTGCAAAAAGGATACTACATGCCACACTGCATGTATAACTGCAACAAATTCATAGAACATTAATGCCTGGAAGTGGAAGATGAATTTTGCTGACGAATATTTTATACTAGCTTTATCAATCAGATAGACGAATTGAGATAATTAAAGATAGTGTGGACAGATCATGAAGCCAACAGATAACATCGGCAACAAGCTTTAGCTTTAGTTTTTTTGAAGGATGAAGGTGCATATATCTTCCAGACTCTAAATAAAAAAACAAAGCTACTCTAACCTCTAAAAAAGTTCCACAGACTGAACAAGAACTCCATCTTCCCATTGTACATCTTTAGCCTTTGAATCTTTCCCAATCAATTGTAGAGGCACTTCTAATGGTGGCGGGGTCTGCATAATAAAGGAAAATAACTAACTTCTATATGAGTCCAGCTTAAAGAACTGCATACAGCATAAATTAGATCTTAGACTTTTTCTTTCTTTGAGTAAATTTGCATAGAAATTTTTATTATTGAAACGAACAACACAGGACTTCTACACCTGCCGTTAAGCAAATATTTCTGTACCTACAGCATCCAATCCTGGAATTCTAAGAAACTGCAAATGAAGTAAGAAATTGCTCTATTCCACAAAAGACGGAGAAGATTTACCATGCAACGGATCAAAGGCCAATTAATTCCACGGAAGAAAGAGTGTTGTTTGATTTCATAGGCACCATGGTTCGATCCTAAACGGTTTTCAGGTTCTCTGTGCAGTAATGCATGGATCAATTTCCTGGCTGCCAGGCTTACCTGAAAATGTAAAATGTAATCAAATAAGTGGAACACATGCCCCATCCCACCCAACACACCTTAATAGCACCAAAATGCAACCTGACATCAAATAGCCGAAAAATTTTGAATTCAACCATAACAAAATAGTCTTAATCCCCAGAGAGTTAAATCCTGAATTACTTTGTAGGATTTGTATCATTAGTAGAATTTCGTCTGTGGTTGTTGAATCGAATTTTAGGCTTGGAATTCTCAACACTATCTGAACTCTTAAGCTAATCAAACTGACTTTCCTTCAACATGTTTAAACTCTGGTCAGGTTAATTCCAGTTTCTCATGGGAATCTTCTATAGCACTCCGATTTAAGAGGAAAATTGATAATGAAGCTGATTCAATTAAGTGGAGACAAGAACAGAAATATGAAAGCAAGGAATATGATTTGTACTGGAATGCTACTTGGAAAGGTGAGATCTTTGTGCAGGATGTTAGCAAATGTTTTCTGCCTATTCTTTCCTCTGAAGGGGGTACGGCCATAGAGCATCTCATACAGCAAAATGCCTGCACAGTGAAAATTGATATATTATTCAGAGGCTCAAGAAAAGGATACAAATGTTGATTCCCAAAAAGACAGAGCCAAAAGCTGATGGAAACAATTATCCCCCAAGAAAAACAAAAGCTCTGACACACTCAGACTGGTAGACACTAACATTTTTGAAAGTTAATTACAATAGATATTAACATAAAAAAAAAATTTTGATAGAAGCCACGTATACTCCACAGTCAATGTTCCCCATCCATTATACAGCAGTTACAGAGTGCAAACAACTTAATTTTGGCATGTCAAAAGTCAATTGCTATCGGAGACATCTTAGTTTTAGAACTGTGAAGTTAAACACCTTGTAATCAATTAATAAAAAAGTTTTGAAGTTTATTTATTTTATGATTGCAAGCTTTTGCATGCTATGGCACCATGAATGCATGATATGCTTACCAAGAGCCCACCAATCAATTGCACTGCTGTGGCCTGCACCTGTTATAATTTCCTGCAATAGAGTGATATATGAGAAACACAAAAGACAAGGAAAAATTATTATTATAACCATTTTAGTGAATAAAATGGATTTACTAAAAGTAATCAGTTTTATTATTATTATTATTATTAATTGCACAACTTTTCAGCATGTGAAACATGTACTTATTTGATTAATTGGACAATTTTTCAGCATGGGAATCCAGCAAAACTATATATATTTCCTATAAAACAAAAGAAACAACTAGTGCAAAGATTAAACATGGGCTGATAAGTGAGTGGTCAACATGGATCATGACTTGCTATTATAACATTTACCCTCTGCTCTAACAACTGAACCTTTTTTTCCTCACCACACACCTCTGCATGGTTTCTATCAGTAGCATGTTAAAAAGCTCAAAACTTAAAATGCAAGGATCAATTTCTGGTAACCAAAATAATAGAATAAGGAATATTTTGTATTAAGAAACTGCATCACCAACATGGACACTAACATTAGACAAATTACTGGAAGAGCCAACAGAATGAAATATCCATTAAGTGGAAATACTTTTCTATTTTTCATTTGAATTGGTACAGTCAACTTCATTAGAGATCCTAATTTTCTGTACATCCCAAGCTTTTATGAGCTTGTTGCATTGGGTTGTGCGATTTTTTTTGCATTGGGTTGTGCCATTTAATTCTAGTACGGTTACTTTATCACGAAAAGGATGGGGGAGAGAGGGAAAGGGAGAGAGGGGGAGAGAGAGAGGGAGTGGGGTACAAATCCAGTACCTTCTCGAATCTTTTCTCAGTAGACCTCGTAATATAAGGCATATTCATGAGACAGTTTTTGAACAACATAGCTGGGTTTTCATACGGGTTAAGCGAGCAGTTGTGTGGATGACATGTTGGTACTTTGTTTCGTTAGGTAAGTAGTATGAAGTCCAGTTTCTTCCAGTTTGTGTTGAGATGTTTGGAAGGAAGGAATGGATGTACCATTGATCACTAATTGGAAAGGATCAAAGCAATGTTCTCTTCTGGTCTTATTTTCTAAGAAGTTGAGCAGACTCTATTGGAATGATTACCACAATGAAAGAAATTCTGTATCATTGACTTATTCCAGTCCTTACAGGTCCTTTACGTTGACCGTTATCCTTGAAATTGTCTCTGCCTGCAGCAGCTTTAGGCCATTGTGTGTGAGGAATCCCTTTTAATTTCTGACATCAATTTATATAGTTCCTATCAATTATGTTTTACTTTGGACTCACTTTTTAATGTGAACTTTGGAGCATAAAAAATTAGGATCAAATTCAAAGACAGTACAATACTTGTGTTCATTGCATAAACCTCTAAAGTGCTATCAGAATAACTTATCAAACAAAGAGGTGGGGGTTGGGAAAAAGGAATCCCATTGATAATTTTACAAGGGCCTCACGAGAACTGAAACATATTTTTATTTGATGTAGAAGACTGACTATGGCGGAAAGATGTTTACCAAGCAATGAAATTTCATCATACCGGAGCAATGTACTCTTCAGTCCCAACGAATGAATTCGACAGAGTCACAGGCTCAGCTACGAAGATTGGTGGAAGTTGACTTCTTGATGACCTCCTCTTTGTTGGTAATGGAGGCTTTAAAATCTGCAACATGTATAAATAAAGAAACAAAACCCAAAAGAAAAATTGTAAAACCATTTATTATAAAATGAAGCAATACATTATCTTTCATCATTAAATGGCCAGAGAGACATTATACAGGAAAGATTAAATTCCTTGTGTTCTCTCCAAGTTTTTCATTTCATGGAACATTGATAGCATGGATCAAAAGGGATTTTTATAAACAGTTTTTGAGATATAAGTACAGAGAGCTGATGGCAAGTAAAATAGAACAATCAACAAGTTATATGACATGAAACAACTTGAGCGATGGGTGTGACAGGCCAGAAAGAAAATAACACGCAGCAGGAACCCGAGCCCATACAGGAAAGTAGATTCATAATGTAGAAGATTATGAACAAAAGGATAAGTCAAAATGCAGACATCATTACTCCTACTGATGAGAACAGAAGATTGAGAAATGCCATGATTCATACTGTAGAAACTGATGAGATGCACAACTCTGTTGATGAAAAATATCCTCAAACAATATCTATCCTGCAAAATACTATAACTGCTGCAGCAATATCTCTCGTGAATATCTTGATAACTTCTTTGTTTCTCCTAGTTTTGCTTCACTTGTATTGGCAAGAATTGGTGCTCTGCATGGTAACATCTCTTTCCCTAACATAGGCATTTGAGACCCTTTATTTTCTCTTAAGATATTTGTTTTAACAAATAAGCTGGAACTGAAGCACAACCATTCAGAATCAATTTGTCCCCTCACCTGATCAACCAATTTAGGGGTGCAGATGAGCTAACAATGGACTGGATTTTTTACAATGGAGAATCAAGCTCTGTGTTTTCAAACCAAATCAAATCAAAACAGAACAATAAGAAACAAAGGGAAGATCTGGTTTATTTCCAATCTGCTTGAAGTAAGAAAAGCAGTGCAAATTCTGCTCAGTGAACCATGTCTAGTTTTTCCAAGTCCAATGGAGAAAAAAAAAGGACTGATAATACAAGTTTTTGACTGGATCATTTAAATTTTGACCAGAAAATGAAGAAGGAAAAAAGACTAAAATAAAAATTATACAAGAAACAACTTGGCATAAATCCTGGTTTTATGAAAACAAGTGACCTTATTTGGAACAAGTAATCAAAACCTATATGTATGTATGCTTGTCATATTTCCATAAATAATAGAATCTTCTGATAGAGGAAAATGGATAATATACCTGTGGTTTACATGATGTCATAAATGATAGATCAAAATCAGTTAATACAACATGCCCATCCTTTTGAAGTAAAACATTTTCAGGCTTCAGGTCCCGATAAATTATTCCTGTTTCACATAAGGAAAGAGAATAATTGGAAAATAAACCATCTGCTAAATCTATACCTCCATTGATGTATGCCTGGCATACAGAATTAAGCCAAAATATACACTATCAATCATATCCATTTCACGATAATGCAAAAGATGCAAGTTGCACAGAATCTTCTGAGAGAAAGTTCTAGGAATTTAAGCTGGAAAGAAACTGCTTTTTACGGACTAGTTCAACCATAATAATCAAATAGATAACAGAAGATTGAATCCATTCTGGTATTGCTTGATCATAGAACTTGAAAAACTAAAAAAAATAAATTTTGGGGGGTGGGGGAGCTAAAATACAACCAGCTTGCGGAGGATAACATCATCCATAAATAATAACTAAGTCAGACATGAATTGAAGGAACATAATCTAGTGGCTTTTTATGAGGACATTATAACACTAGAGGATTCTTGTGTTTCAGTGCGGAATGAATTCAGCCCAATTTCCACTGCTGATACTGAATGTTATTGGCATATGGTTGCTACATACATGGGGTAGTTTAAGTTTCTGTGTAGGTGGGGATTGTGGTGTACTGTTTTTTTTCTTTTTCCTCCTGCTTCTTTCTGGTTTTCCTACCCATTTCTCATGGATTTTGTACTTTATATTTCTCCTTGATATTTAATGAATTCCTAATTATTTGTCAAAAAAAAAAAACCAACCATTAATATGTTTTTTAACAAATTCAAGATGGAATAGGATTTGTTATCTGTCCTTGTTGGGAGAAGGCATTGATGAGTATGAGTCTTAATTTGGCAACTTAAGAACAAAAGAAAGCGAAAAATGACCAAAGCTCCAAGTACATTGGAGATACGGTATGAAGCTTGTACAATTCATTATTAGACATTTTTCCCCTTTAAAAATTCCAGTTGGAATAAGTGTCGTCTTTATTTCTAAATAACACACCACATGCAGCCACAAATACCTGCAGAAGTATAAAGAGAGAAAGAGAATAGGTTATGATGAATGTTAGTTGGAAATTATTGCAAAGAAGAATGGTTTTAGCATGTGCCCATGAAAATTCATTTCGTATCCATACTGTCGAACAAATGCTTCCTTTACTTATCGGGCTTCATAAACCAGAGATCAAGATTGTCACTAAAGCAGCTCACTATTATTTTACAATTGATATAGTACCTAAACAATGAAGATACTCCAGACCCACAACAATTTCTGCGGCATAGAACCTGAAGATCAAGGCTGAAATGAGTACACAGACAAAGGAGATAATGCTAATAACATTTGAAAGGGTACAAAAAGGAAAAAGAAAAATAAGGCAGATATTTGATACTATATTTTAAAAAAATTAAAAAATGATAAACAGAGGCACCTAAATCATAAAAGTTAACTTTAGGCTTCCATTGAATGTACTCCTGTTGAGGTAAAAAAATTAAATCAATTGTACAATACAGGAGAAAATCGTGCGTTCAGGATTATCTGGTCGGCCATAATACAAGTAGTGGTCATACATACTGTGGGCTTCAGTATTGACCAAAGGCTTGCTGTCTATGTAATTTGATTTTATCAAAAAAGAAGTAGAGCACCATCAGAAAACCCCAAGAAGGAACAACCAGAAACCATCACAAACATAGGTTTTGACAATTCACTTTCACTTTTTGTTTTTAAATGGATTGCTCGCTGACAGTACCTAGCAGATTCCTCCTTAAAAAATTTCATTGGTTGCTTGTCAATCAGGGCAAATAATTCTCCACCAGGGCAGAAGTCTGTTATCAAACAAACATGTGTAGAAGTCTGAGGAACAAAATGAAAGTTAGTATATTCAACCAAGAAAAAGAAAGATATTTAATAATGCACAATAGAGACAATTAAGCATGTCAATACAAATTGATGATGCACAGTTTCAATGTGATCATAAGAAGGAAATAGCAAATAACAGGAGAAAAACACAATGTATCACAAATAGTAATTTTGAATTTAAAACGACATATGACAACATGAAGCTCACACTAGTTAGCATTTGTTCTGGATTTTACTCAGCATTGTATTTTAATTATATAATTTTTGTCTATATGATTTCTTAATAATAACTGCAGTTGAGCATACTGCTCACCTCTCATTACCTGCTTTCTGGAGTTCCCAATAAACACAAACCAAACCAATCTCCAAACCTCACCCAAAAAACCCCACTGGGTGCGTGGACACAAACACAATGCATAATTCCTTGTTTTGTATATGAATGAAATTTCACTTCCCCAAATTTTCCCATAAAAAAAATCACCACAAAGAAGGTATGACGATGATGGATATGTTGTACAAGGGAAATTTTGTCTCCCTTGAATAGGGGAAATTTACTATATTTTAGAGAAATTAAGATAAATATGGTTTGAATTTTTTTTCTTCATTTGCAGTAAAAAAAACTACGTATTGCATCAATATATGGAAAAGGAGGCAATAGCAAAAGAAGACAACCAAAAACGGATGTGACCAGTCACTATACACAGAGATTACACACAATTAACAGTCTGTCCAACTAAGAGTCCCTTCTTGCATTAAACCAGAGAACAACATGCTGCTCAACTCTAGGACAGAAGTCCATAGAAGGATAATATCTGTGGTCCAATTGATGATAGACTAGGTCTTGGGATTAAAATCATGGCTTCATTTATGAACTACGAAAACCAAAACATAATGGGAAATGGATATATTAAAAATTCGTGCAGACACATAATTAAGTCACATCAACAATTTCTCAGTATCCAAATCCAGTCAACCCACTATCATAATTTAGAAAGATTATATGAATCGAATTTCTTAATTAGAAGTAAACATTTACTAAGTTAAACTTATTGTAATACACACACACACGCACACATACACACAGGTACATGTATTATATAATCTAAATAAGCTCAAGAAGTGTGAAGTACTAACAGAACTGGGTAAACCTGAAAGGAAGTGTATAGTGTTGGAAGAAAAGGATGATCCAGAAGTGAAATGATTTCTCTTTCAATGCATGCCCGGTGGACCTGTATATTATTGAAGGAATCAAGAACTCCAGCCAAAAAATAAAATAAAATACAATTATATGAAGCATATATGCTGCCCCTTTATACGCCCTATAAAACATATGAAATAAAAATTCTGAAGTATTGCTTCCAGAAAGTACAAAGCAGAGATTACACGGACTTCAAAATTCGGCATATACACTAGACAGCTATGAAAATCGCACAGGTGACAGACTATGCACACTGTAATATAGATGAAGGAAGTTTCGTAAAGGTTATTTCTTGTTATTTTTTCACGAAACACTTCAATAATATTATATCTCACTCACTTCAGTTTTATGGATAATTCATGCAAACAAGAAAGTAGAAAATGTAGCAAACAAGAAGAAAATTAGAGAACATAGATGGAGGGAATAAACAAGAGAATATATGGCACAAATTTAAACTTAAGGAGTTGAATTCAATAGCATAATTGATTCATTTTGAAGTGTGTTTTCATGCAGTAATATTTACAAAAAAAACAAAATTCCTTGTCCCAACTAATTGGGTTGGGGTTGGCAGCATGAATCCTCTTTCGCAATTCCAATCTTCTAAAAATCTTATCGTCGATCAGATTATGAGTATCTAAATCCTCTTGCATCAGATTATGAGAACCTAAATCTCTTTAGGACAAAAATCTAAGTTCTTTTTGGTCTTCCTCTCGTTCTTTTAGATATTTTAATTAGTGTCCTCTCAAACCTTCTCATGACAGTCTGCCCACGTCTACACTTTATATGCCTAAGCGATATTAACCTACTTTCCTTCATCTGTCTAGGCAATTCAGGCAACAGCTAGTTACTTTTATATATGTTCATTCCTTAACTTATTTTTTCTAATCTTCATAAATATCTATTTCGATATCCACATCTCAATAAAGCATGTTAGATGCATATATTACTTCTTTATTGTGACATTTTTCATTCATAAATCAAACTAGTTATGTCTTCTAAATTTTCTTTTTAGTTTGAGTGGAACACATTGATGACCTAACACTCAAAAAGTCTCTTTCCGTTTAAGCCATCAAAATCTAACTCTATATGCAACTTCATCAACATCTCCTCCTTGAGAATAATTGATCTAGGAAAATGAAACCAACCACTTATATTAATATCTTGATTTTGGACTCTTGATTTTGGTTCATTTTTAGTATTGTCTATGCTAAATTTAATACTCCATATACTCACTCATATTACAACTTATTTTTTTAGAAAATTTTGATTTCAAGGTTATCTCCATTCCTCTGATACATATTTACAACCTCTTGGTCTATCAAAACCATTTCATTCACCAATTAACATATACTAAGGCAACTCCTCTTAAATATGAGCATCTAACACATCCATATTTAAAGCAAGAATATCTGGAATCATATCTAACCCTGATTTGTACCTATGATTATAGAGAACTCATGTCGCGCCCCCACAGGTCTCATCTTAGTAAACACTCACTCATACATGTATTTAATAACCTCAATGTACAATGTTGGTGCTCTTTTTTCTACCCAAAATCTACCAGTTATTCTCCCTCATGCAGCAGCATCTGCAGTAGCTAAATGGATGGATGTCGATGAACTCATCCAATATAATTAGATGCGGCCAAGACTAGATTAATCATCCATGGAGGTTATTTCAGGCTTAAAGAGACATGTGACTAAGGTTCCAAGGAGAATATCTTATTTTCTGGGACCCTGCAATCCACACTCTCCAAGGTTGATCAGCTAGCAATAGGGATGCTATTAGAGATACTGTCATAAAACTTTTTTCATCATAATGCTCCATTGACATTTAGTTCAATTTGTAACTGCATTTTTTTTGGCCTTTTATTTTTTTCAATAAAATTATTCTCTGTCTCTTTATAAACAAAATAACAAGGGTGTAAATATATTTCACTCAGTTCCTCAAAAGGATTTATTCATTGAATGTGTTAAATGTTATGAAATCATGAAAACAGCATCTATCACAAACAAATCAAAATTATGGCAGGAATCCCAATAGCTAAATCAGGTATTGATTGAATATCTTAACCTTATTACGATTCAACATTACAGATTTCTCCATTGCCTTCATAGCATACAGTTCGCCAGTGCCTTGCAACTCCACCAAATGAACACTGAAAGACCCCAACAATCTAATCAGCCAAGAAAATTGCATTCACACAGAAACACATAAAACTTTGTTTGTGTATATGAATATACATAACTTGTAAATATACTTTGGCAGTCTATCTGCACCAGAAAATTTGGAAAAAAAAAATTTTCTTTATGGAAGTATTAACAAATTCCTTAAAATGTATAATTCAAGGTATTGCTGATCAAACCGCCAATAATGTTTTGTTCTGTTCAGAGGCAGACATAATTATAGTCATTAGTATGATGAATTATCCAAAGACGAAACATTGGCTTAATAGAAATATCGGGCTAATGATAAACAACTCAAAGGGAGACGCATCAAGCAATTGCAACTGCAGATGTATCACATTTTTTACAAGTCTAATAATGCTTGGCTAGTCAGGCAACCCAATTTGATTTGCAGGTTGGCCACTCCAATTTGACCCATGGGCTATCAATGATCATCAAATAAACTTAGGTTTGGGCATTTCCAGTTACCACTCTAGGTTAGTTGGCATTTCTCATCCAAGAACTTATCCCTGATATTTGTTAAGGGTCCGTGTTTCTTTCTTAAACTGGTGTCAGGCCAATCAAATAAAACCAGCTGGTTAAAACAGGTGAAACTTGAGTATAAAGATGAACTTAAGGCTGTGTAAGAAAATTTGGTCGTTGGATGAAACTTTGACTGTGAAGATGAACCTAAGCTGATATAAGAAAATTCATTTTCAGTTGACAAATCCCACCACATTCTTTTACAAGTTAAACCCAAAGGTTCATTCCAGATGTAGAAAAGAGAAGATAAACCTTAAACTCCAAAAATCCTCTAAATTTACAGAATATTTTTACATGAGATGTCTCAGGCTTCCAGTATATTGAAAAAATCATCCTAGTGAACTCTTTTTCAGCCAAGAATTTGATAAGAATGTGGGATTTTCTGGAATTTTCAGGAGAGGAATCAATTCAATTTAGGGCCTGGTTTGCATGTCAACTGTAAGAAAACTAACTAATCTAAGTCTGGAGATGTTTTCAAATCATGCAAAAGGAAAGCTTAATAATAGATAAAAAAAATTTATCCAATGAAAGATTTGGTTTTTGATGGATTGTGAAGGAAAAAATAGTTTTATGTTATCAACGTAGCTAGTTAAGATAAGGGTTATCGGCATTGCTGTGACAGTGACAATGGCGGTGGCGGTGGCGGTGGCGCTCTTCGAGTAGTTGTCAGCGTTGTCAATGTTTTTATGGTATTTCACATTATTTTATCCATGCAGAGTCATCAAAATGGAGAAAATACAAATGGGGGGGATGGGCTGATCTATAGTTGAGAGATTCCATAATCAGTTTATGAAACAAACCTTTTATCACACAAAGATTTCAGAATTTTACACTACTATCATAAATTTGTTAGCTAAAACATTTACGTACCAGTTTAGATGAGCAAATTGGGGGAAGGACTGCATTATAATTGTTATTGTTGTTTATATATGTTACAATAACTTTTTTTGAGGTTTCAATAGATCTTAACAAATATTTGAAGTATCCCTGGGTTTGATCATTTTTTTCTGTGATATCATACTATATTTTGCTGACACAGACTTGTACAACCTGTGCAGGATACAGAACTAACGGTAATGACATGTCATCAGGCGTCCAGTCACTGAAAGACCCTGGCCCACCACTACACCCCTAAATACAACTGCAACGTAGATATACAAAAAGCAACATAATCTACTCTATTGCTATTCAATAGATCTAGTAAGAGGAGTGACAATCACAATTGCAATTTCCAATTATGACCTACTCATCTAACATGTTTCAGGTTATCTTTTTTATGACAGTGACAGATTTATTGAATTAAAAATTTAAAAAAAAAAAAAGCAATGTAGCACATTGACTATAATGGCACTATCTAAAGATGCAATTTTACCCAAGAGAAAAGATAACAAAGAAGCCAAGGAGGCCAAAAGCTGCCCCAACCTAACTACCAGCCATACCAATGCACCAACCAGGCAACCACCCATCTCCATCAGTATGTCCTCCATAGTTAAACCAATAATCATACAAATCATATGAGACCCCTTTTTCCACAGAACCAATTACGTAGAAACACATCAGGCAGGAACACAAAGGAGAAAACAAGTAGGGATGGCATTTCCCTTGTTCTGGTACATGTTAGGTAACTATTGAAGTGCTACACGGTTGAAAACACCTCCCAAAGAACGTCAAATAGAAAACAACAGCATAGAAGACATGCTAAGATATGTGGAAGGTAATTTATAGATATACAGATAGACCTCTCTAATTAAAACAGCCAACAAAAAAGCAGTAAATAGCAATACCTGCCAGTGTCACCACAACCCAAGGGTCTTATGGGCTTAAAATGCTTCAAACCAATTGGCTCACCACGTGCAATGATCTACAAAGCAAACAATTGCAACAAAGGTACGAAATTTGGAAATAATATAGATAAAATGTGCAATAAGCTGAACAAGAAAAGCTGTAGTTTCCACCAATGGAGAGAAATTTACACAGATAGAAGCGTCCACATGATGTGCTAACTCATACAAGAGAAGCTCTTAAGACAAAATAGAACTGCACAACCTAAAGTGAATTGCTTCTAGTAAATCACCAAGTATTCAACTTAAAAATCCACAATGTCTCTATGTATGGCTTTCAATTCCCATCATAATCAAAGCTGAATTGAAATTCCCAACAATATTTGGGAAAAGCACGTGAAAGATGAAATAGAAATACCTAACAGAATAAAGGATGTGAAGTATATTGCTGAGTCGCTGGAGATGTTACCAGAGAAGTTGGTAAAGATATGTGGCACAAATTGTATCAGATAATGGGAGTGCTTTTAAGAAGGCTGGCCAAAAGCCCATTGCATTGACTTGATGTTGGACTCAATTGTTGATAAGAGGATTATAGTTAACGTGTTGCCAAATACGCAGAAACTCACCAACTTTATTTACAATAATAACTATGTGCTTCTAAAAATGAGAAATGTATGTGGCAGTGACACAGTTTGACTAGGAATTACTAGATTCAGCACTAACTATATTGCATTTGAAAGCATTTTGATCCATAGACAGGAGTTTGAGATCACCTTTTTACTAGTGAGTACTGGACAAGCTGCCCTCAAAGTTATACCGATTTGGGAAAACAGTAGAAGATATTATTCTTTCAAACACATTTGAGGAGAGGTTGAGGGATTTAGTAGCACTGTTTAAGCCTGTATATCATGTGCTGAAAGTAATGCATACAGATTCCTATTCGACGATACGATCTATATATGAGTGTCTAAGCATGATGAAGCCCTAGATTAATATTGCAGCGCCTAAAGCATATAAATGGGTGCACAAGATCATTGAGGGTAGGTAGTTTAAAGCATTGGAGGCCCCCATGCATTTAGTTGATATGAATTTATTAAAACATTCTATTTTTTTTTATAGTAATTATAGTTTTTGTAATTGTACTAATCATTTTCCCGCATCATCAGCACCAAGGTTTGACATCTCAGTAAGACAGTAACTGGCCACTATTTACCATAATACTAGTGTTTTATGGAACTGGTATAGGTCGCTGCCAAGTTGAACTGTGTGATATGACTCAGTACCGGCCGATATTTAAAACCATGATCAACACAACATACTAACTCAACCTGGGACAAGGACAACTTGGGTCCTTGCCAGAATTGTGGACTACAATGCACCAGATATACTCAAAGCTGAACCTAATGCACTTGTGCAAAAACATTTTTGGAATAAGGTAATCCACTTGGTTATTTACAAGAAAATCCAATGTTGTTTTGCTGAAATTTCGATGCGTTTCACTGGGGGAAGTCGCCAGACTGTTTCTTCTGGCAGCTTTTCGTGAGGTGCTGATGAAACGATGCAAAATTTCACTACATTTAATCGACACCTTTTTTTCTTTAAAGTTTTTTTCTTTTCGCACGTGAGCGCTCGAAATAAAAGGGAGTGTCACTCGATTCGCCCAAATCGAACGGCAACTCTCCGGATTTGTCCCAAACTTCAAACTCTCCTTCAAATCCATTCAAATCCATTCAAATCTCTCTGATTCTCTCTAATCTACCCCTAGTTTTCACTCATTTTGAAAACCGTCTTTTACTTTTCCTCTCATGTGCCACCATATGGATATATATATATATATATATATATATATATATATATATATAAATACAAGCAAACACACAAACACAGAGCAATAAAGAAATGCCTTATCCCACTCAACAAAAATATCATACAAGAGTAAATGACATCTAAAAGATGCATCACTAAAAAGCCTCAGAGAAGGAGAGTCCTAAAGATATCCAAGTGAGTATTAGAAGATGAAGAATGAGATGCTATTTCATAGGCCATACCTTTTGTATAGCTGTCCAAGAAGAACTATTCTTTTTATGAGGCCTTGGAAAGACAGGTTGAGAATGGATTGCCCACAAATCTTCTGGTCTCTGAAGGATGACAAAAACTATAGAGATCACATAAGCTGTAAGCAATGAAAGGAAGCAATTACAGTGAATTTCAACATATAATGGACCATTAAGCATCATCCTTCTGCTTGGTGCATGAAGTTCAATTATAAACTATGATGCCAATTAAATATGCCACTAGCATTGTGGGATTCATAAAAGAGAAACACAACAGTAATTATATCTCTCTTAACATATCACAGTGAAAAAGGTGATACCTTACCAAGTTGGCATCAGGAAGTTCTCTAACAGCTTCATCAACATTTTCTGCTGTAGCTTTAACCTGGAAACATAGAATACACTCTAAAGTGGTGCACACGAAGACATAACGAGCAGTTTAGGTTCAATTCCAGTAATTTTATTGGAAAATATTCAAGGATTGAGGAAATGATAACGAACAAAGACTTACATCCAACAGACGTACGTCTTATTCATGCCAACAGTGTAATGGTGATCCAGTATCACTACACAGTGACACTTGTGTAAACCATTTCTCAAGTTACAGAGGTATTAACTATTGGGTATTTCTTTAGTTGTTGACAATTCTATTGTTATTTCATTTTAAATGAAAAATATGAATGCTAATGTTTTCCTCAGATATGCTTTTAAAAGGTAAAAATCAGAAATATGGAATTTGGCAAAAAAAAGACGGAGAGAGAGAGAGAGAGAGAGAAATAAATGAGAAAAGAATATACACATTCACATGATGCTAAGAATATCTCATCTGAAGACTAATTTTCAATATACTAACCTACCACTAATTGTGTTCTAATACTTACAACATTATCTTCATGTCATTGTTTATTATAATCCATACACCATTTCTCCTTTTATCTGCTCCATGAACCATAGCTTATGCTCATCCACCTCTTCTCCTTTCCCTTTAGTTTCCTATAGATATATTGCATTAACTTTTTGCCTCTTCCTCATATATATAAACTCTAACCTTTTTCTTTGTCGAAGTTCCTGAGAAACCACCACCCCCCCCCCCCCCCCCCCCCCCCCCCCCCCCCCCCCACCACAACCAAGCATTGTTGCAGCACATTATTTATGGATGACAGCGTAGCTATCCTTGATGATACATGTAACCAGATTCCATTACAGTGCATTATCTACAAAGGATGCCCAAGCATAAGATCAAGAAAACAATATCAAGGTCCTCCTGCTTCCTATTGTTTGATCAAAGAAGCTCCTTTATTCAATCTATTTGCTTCAGATATACTCAACTCTACTATGATCAAACAAAAGGCACTTAACTTTGTTATGATATGTATGTCCATTCATGCACCATGGTCCATGATAACTGATCATTAGATTTCAATTCTTTAGTTCTGTGAACTGGACTATTTTGAAAAGAAAGAGACGGCACTAAAGACATTAAAATTAACAGTGTAAAATGTTACACATGAAAAATATACGAGATTACAAGAAGAACATCAAGCTACACACCAGTTTAGCACTTTGCTTTTCTGTCGTTTCTGAAAGACGGTTATGAAGGGGTTCTACATGATCACTTCCATCCAGTTGGACACCAATAAAGTATTGAAGTTCACCCTAAAAAAATCTCAGATGGATCAGAAAGTCCGCACAAAAGTTGCGGCATTAATAAATTAAGATATTGCTAATTATTGAATGAAACAACAGCAATCTAAAAACGAATCTAATATCCACCTTTTGGTCACGCAGAGGCTGCAAGTGGAATAGATTCCAAAATTTTTTCCCTGTGAGACTTCACAAAGTCACTAGCAGCACACAAAATTAAAGGTGCAAATAATAGCCCCGACAAAATATCAAAAAGTCAATGATAATGAATATAACATAGTTTATATTATGTCTAAACCATCAATTTAAAAAAAAAAGCATTAATTTACCGCTCTTTGTATAGTTAATCAACTGAACGGTAATTTCCCTTTGTTCCCTGATAGCATCTCTTATTTTTGATACAGTTCCTTGATCCGTTTCAGGTCCCTGCAGAAACCTACAGATCCAAAAAAAAGATTATTGGTATAATAGAGTCTGATGGAGAAATGTTCAGAATTTGAAAATCATGACAGAAGGGACTCAAGATTAAATTAGATTGTAACTGTAGAATGCCTTGTGAAATCATATCAGAAACATCAGAAAGGGTTCATCTTTAGTTCCATAAAGTGATTGAAAAAGACAACAGTGATCTCAATGAAATTAATCCACGCTTTCTTTTACAACCAACCATCCTTAGGGCAGTTCACCACAAAAGGTCAAAGTTTTCAAGTTATAATACCAGTTCTTTCTTGTGCCAATTCAAGATGACATTGGTCATGGTATGACAGACTTGAAAGAAATATATCATCCTTAGGTTTTAATCTTGACAATTTGAGGAGGCCAACAAAGTCGCTGAAATATATTAAAAGAAAATACATACATATGGACATACATGCAAGAATTTAAAATGAATGTGTGTTTGTATAACAAATAATCATATCTTAAAGTTTATAGATAACAAAGATTACAACAGTAGGTAGATCCCTTATTCAGGTAGCAGCTAACGTATCTATCATGCAATATGAGACCTCATACCTGCAATTTGTTCCCAGAATTTCTTCACGTGTATACTCTGTCAGTTCAAGGAAGCTATCAGAAGCAAAAATCTGCACATCATAACACCAGTTTGAGTTGCTTCCTATGTATCAGTTAGTCACCAGCAAAAGTTTCAAATTCATATCATGAGTACTTTCTGTTCAGAATAAGGGTGACTTCAGGGAATGCCAAAATCAAGCAGACATTATGCAGCAAGAAGCTTCAAAAGAAAATGGATGTAACGTGAACATATATTCATTTCTTTCTTATTTTCAAAAATTAAAAAAGTGTAGTGAACCTACAGAAGAAATTATAAATATTAGAAGTAAAAAATCCAAAGCAGTAATAATTTATACCTACTTTGTCATGGAACATAATTTTTTTATCTTTCTTAGGGTGAATGTGTGCTCATGAGAGCATGAAATCTAGAGCCATCGAATGTCTATGGCAAGAAACACACAGGAGAAGCATCCTCCCCACATAACAAGCTACCCACACATGCATGGAGCTAAATAGCACTTTATAATGCAAGATGCAGTATATTTCCATCTGTCGAGAACACGTAACCAAAGATTGTTATAGACAGACATTCTTATGAAAAAATGCAATCAGACAACATTATGTGTGTGCATCTCCATATAAATTGATGACATTGGGTTATATTATATATACAGACAAGTGAGATGCCATGCCTGTAATACAATAACGGCATAGCTATTTTATCACACAAATATTAATATAGCCATTACTTTTACCAATCAAGAAAAAAGTGCAAAAATGCCAAAGATACACAAATTTAAGCATTTGAAGACACAAATCTTACAATCGGGTTATCAGGAAGCCTAGGATCTGTTATCACGAAATTCTTTTCAATGCGTTCCAAAGTTGTCGCTAAGTCAATTCCTTGACGCATATCCCTTTCTCTTTCAAGACGATCCCAACTGTCAGACCGTTTTACATCTTTGGTCATTAAAACCTCTGGTTTAATTCCAGGCTCATGATCACGCTTTTCTGCAGAACTTGGAGATCTGCCCTTAAACCTGTAGGTGATAGTAACCATCTTATATAAAATCAGCTGACTCATAAAAGGCTAAATCAAGAAGTTGGGTACACATATTTACATATGCATGATGACCATTAAATTTCAATACTTGTATAATAGAGAAGGGTTCATGAAAACATCATTTGAACCTCACAACAATGAAAAAGGCATTATATATATAAGCATTACAAGTTTGGAAGCCAAAAGGAAATTTTGCATTAGTGCAGAGGAAGTAAAAGAGAAAAAAGAATTTCTCTTAGATCTTCTGTTCACTTGCAAATATTCTGCAGAAACTTCTCCTACAGATTAAATGTTTAAAAAAATTATTACAAGAATTTGGTTAACACATCACCCAAAACTTTTTCAATGGTTCCACAAATTACCATCCATTTGCCTTACTAACCTAAACATAAGGGTGAACCCATAATACAACTCCTTTATGCATCAACCCAAATGCACCTTCTTCTTCAGAGAGTAGTCAGCAGGATTAAAACATGAATTCTTGGTTGATGCTCTACTTCAATGCTCTGAAAAGCAACTGTGAGGTTTTGGAAGTGAAAATTCAAAGTTTAACTATATAAAAACTTAATAAGGGATATGAGATCCCCCATTTTCCCTTTTTTCTTGGGAAATTTAGGAACATAAAAAAATAAAGCATCGAATTGATTAAAGAAAGTCTTGGAGCTCATTGAAATATGGGAATCATGACCTAACTATTACCAAGAAGAATGACATCGTCTATTCTCATTCAAAGATATGAAATTACTGTATAATCTTTAAAAAAAATACATAGAAGCTTTTCCCAACCGCCCAAGAGACATAAATCTCTTTAGACATTCAAAAACTAAGATTTATAATGTTTATCCAGACAGCATTTCAGGAATCAGGATTTAAAAAACACATCCCACAGAGCTCATCACAAAGGACAAAAGATCAACAATGCATATGTCCTTCCTAATCAGATATGGAGCTCCATAAATTTTTTTGCATTGGGAATGGGCATAAGAAATTACTGCTAAGAAAATTAAACCATTCACAATAAATTGGTCAGATAATTTGATAGAGAAATATTGATATTTTGTCAAATGATACGTGAAGCAATTGTAAAAAAGCACTATACATTCTTGACTGAGCAAAAACATTCTTCAGTGAGTGATCCCATGGTTGCCACAAGTAGTTCTATTAGATATACTATCTTTGGGATACGACACAAACAGTGTTTCTTAACTGGTTAGCACATTCACCAAATCAAACCCATTTTTACACAGTTTAAGAAGCGTCTCACTTAGAGCATGGAACTAGTTGAAAAGCAGTCATATCTAAGTCTAACAAGTAAAAGCCATGGGTGGATGCCTTTCCGAATTTGAAGCATGAGAAATTTGAATTACAAGCTCACCCCGTTAAAGAACTGCGCCCAGATTTTCTGGATTTCTTGCCAGCATCTTGACAAGAACTTGCTTGAGAAATGTCACTTCTGGCATCAAATTGAGGAGTTCGTCTACCAGGTGTACTTAGATTTTCAAATTCAGCAGATTCCAGAACATAATCAGGGTTAAGTTTCTCTCGCTCCTCAAGCTTGCAAGGAGCGTCATGATCAACAGATTGACTGTGAGTTCGTGGATGCTTCACAATTTGGATAACCTCTGTGATTGATCCTAAGGCCTTCTCCTTCTGACGAGCTGATACAAAAAAAGAGATATTCTGATACAGTAATCCCATTGATTACTATATTATTGTGAATTTTTGGAGAGGTTATTTCTACAATAAAACTGAAATGTGTAGTTACCATCATAGCGGATTAATGATCTTGGCAAGCCATTTGGTCGCAATGCTCTGTCATTCATACCTTCTGTGTATTTACTGACCTCAACCTGCATTCTGTAGGAAAAATGCAAATGGTCAGAACGCAAATGGTCAGAATGTAAGTTTCTGTACGTCAATGCAACCAGGAAAGTAAGTTTCTGTACGTCAATGCAACAAGTTCTACTGCAATCAATTCCATAACAAGGAGAAATTTGGTGAAGAAAATTATATACATGAATAGGAGAGGTCAGAAATCATATAACGTTCAGAAACCAGGAAAGTAAGAGAACGTTCAGAAACCAGGAAAGTAAGAGACACAACAGCAAGAACCAAAAGTCAGTCCTTCAAATCGAAATATCCAAGCATCTCCCCTTTCACACGCGCAAAATTGGAGCAGTGGCGAAATCTTTGTAAGGCATGCAGCGATTTTGCCACGTAACGGAACTACTGCTGCAATTTGGAAGTGCCGAAAAATACCACTGAAAGTGATATGCGAAAACCTAGGAATAGTATCAGACAAACTGGAAAGCAGAGCTGATGTTTTCCTGCGTTGATGGGTGAGCAGAATCATCTTCCTTGTAATCAGAGGAAGATCATCGACCACGACAACAAGATTCGTAAGCATGTTTCAAAACCCTAGGAGGTTGTAATCCGTGTAACCGAAGTAGATTGCACGAAGGCAACCCGACCTCTATATTATGAGTCTTCCCTTACAACCTATCAGGTAGATCCCAAGTGACGGGACATGGTCTTCCAGAATTTGTAGCGCAAACAGAAGTCCCAGAGGCTTCATTTTTTGGCAACCCTAAAGAGTAACGAAAGCGTAGATTACGGCATTCCCCGATAACAGACTAATTGTAGCACCGAAGAAAGGAGGCAATGGAATTAACTCATTATCAGATGCTCATTCGGTTCCATTCCACTCTTCATCCGAAAATGGAAGGAACCTCCGGCTTCGGCTTTGTTTTTAATTAATATATTAATAAATTCGAATCTAGGAGATGGCGCCGAAAGGTGGCACTCTCCCTATCTTTTAAAAACAGATTTATGTAGAATCTTTTTAAGGCATTTTCCGGTGAGAGTGTGATTTCGTTTAATAAAAAATAAAAATGACGTCGTCAGGAAAATGTTTCAGTTTTTTCTTTTTAATCTTATATTATATAGACAGTTTAGATAAGTCAGATTAAGTAATTATTTTCCAACATCTGTAAAATACTCGGCTGTCCTTTTAAAAAAAAAGCTACCTCCCTTCTTATCAAATAATTGTTGGGTGTCCCTCCTCATTTGGAGGTGGGATCCATGTTGAACCATTTGGTGGTTGGGTCCATGTGGGAGTGGTTACATGACAATCTCCCATTTCCAAGACAATGGTTACATGGGATAGGTTAGAAATGTGCGGGGAGTTGGTGTGCATTGATTGCACCTTTGACCACACTTGATGCATCTCTTTGGTGAGATGGAAAGACACTTTGTCTTTGAAGGTGTGTTGCTGTTTTTCTCTGCAGAAAATTACAGCAACTTGAAAGCTTCTTGAAGCCCTTTTTGATCTACCATTTCAAACTTCTCCTCTGTGCAGATTGAGCTGAAATCGTGAAGGTTGTTTGCTAAACTTGTGGTAATTCTATTCACGGGTTTAAAGTGTTATCCGGTGAGTCCGAAGACATTGTTTTTGAGGCACTTTCCTATAGTCCTCATTGGTGTAGTTTCATGTAAACCAAGAGGGTTTGTCTCTTGATGTTGTTGGTACTCTCTAGTGTTATCTAGAGACAACTTGTGTAACCCCATTATTTTACATAGTGGAAGTTTCTTGACTGGACTAGGTCCCATGGTTTTTCCCTTCACATTGAAGGGTTTTCCACGTAAAAATCTAGTGTGTTCTTTGTGGTTTGGATTGCTTCATTTTGTTATTTATAATTCCGCATTGTTATCTCTACTTGGGGTGTATATCTATTGACTTACAAACAGAGGGAAAGGGTGAGTGTTTTCCCATCAATAATAACTATCTATATGATTCAATTATTTTTCTTTTTTTGAAAAAAAAACCTACCTCTTATCTAATCAATAACTCTGAAATCTCATGTGAATACATGATTCAAAAAAACCTACCTCTTATCTAATCAATAACTCTGAAATCTCATGTGAATACATGAACTAGTGCATTCGATCAACTAGTATAGAAGTAAGTAAAGAAGCAGACAAGTTAATTTTTATAATCAAATGTTAAGAACACATGAATGGGGATAATATGTACACGTCCTTGTCGGTTTAACATTTTTTATTTTTCTTTTTTAAAATGTGAAGATTTAATAAAATCTAATGGATTGAGTTTAAGAACCCGCATCATGCACATCACAAATCACAAATCACACGTGATTGGGAATTAACCTCGGGAATTAAAATCCTATAGCCATGCATGCATATAGAATTATGGATATAGGAGGAGGTGTTGTGGAAGCATATATATATATATGTATGAAATCTTTCTTACCCAATGAATTTGATGAGCATGCCAGCCTCATCCTTTATGGGAGTTATGGTTAGAAGATTCCAGAAAGGAGTGCCATCCTTCTTGTAGTTGAGTAGCCTGCCGCAATAGCTTTTTGCCGTTTTGACAGCAGTTCGTATTTTGGCAACTTCATTTTGGTCTGTGTCTGGTCCTTGAAGAAAGCGGCTGCAACCAAATTACTGCCATTAATTTAATTTATTTAATTAGCTAAACATACATATATAGCGAGGGGAGGGATTGAGGGAAGGGAACAACTGATCGATCGATCAACGATTAATTACCAGTTTCTTCCGATGACCTCCTTGGAAGAATAACCGGTCATGCTGAAGAAGCCAGAGCTGGCGTATACGATAGGGCAGTCAGGTTTGGTGGCATCCGACACCACAAACGTCTGTTGTAACGTAGACAATGCATCCCTCAGATCTTGGGACGCTCTAGGGAGTCCACCAGATTCAGAACTTGCTTCCTGCTCTGATGTCCTCATCGATTCTATATGTCTACCCGACGAATTTTTGCTTCGCTCCCCAGATGACCTGAAGCCCACAATCTGGGCGTTTTCTCCAAATTCAGACTTGAGCACCAGTCCCCACTCGGCAGTCCTTTCTGCTATGCTGGCTTCAGTAGTTAACATCTCATTACCGGCAGTTTCAACTTCAGCTGGATTGCCTGTGCGTGCACTACGACTCCCAATATTAGAATCCGGCCGTAGTGGCTGAGGCTCTTGGTCTTGGGTAGTAGACTCCCCTGCGTCTCCAGAAAATGCCATCCACTTATCCCTACCAGTACTAGCACTAGCACTGGAGGAGGAAATTCCCGCTGTTCCTTCTTTCACCGGCCTTTCGGAAGAATTTCCAAGTTCAGCCTTCCAATTCTCCATCTCAAATTCTGTCTACACTACAGGGGAGATCAGACCCAACAGAAAAATTATTAATTATTAACGAGCATGCAAGCAACCAACCAAATTGAAAGAAAACAAATTAAGGAAGATCTTCCGGCCAGAGACTTGACAACTTCTACTCAAATTCAACTACCGATCGAGTAAGGATTACCAAAATTTCTGTTAGCAAGCGTTTTAGTTTAGGTGGGAGGGATCGAGGAAGACGTCATCGATCCGTTCATCTTACTAAAAGATTATTACCATCTGAAACTTAAAAGAGTTGTGATATTGGGATCTCCTGAATAAATTAAGCTGAAATTGTGCGCTTAAAAAAATTTAACACGTTAAAAAAAAAAAAAAAAAGGAAAGGGAAGAGGAGTTCTCACATTAATTTCTGAATTACTAAGGCAAGGCTGTGGTCTTCTTGCAGAAATTAAGCACGGGAGCTCATTAAAGCTCGAAAAGGAATCATTGACGCCCAAAAATGGTAGAAGTCGCGCATCTCCGTCTCCTCTGCGTAGGCTTTGGGGCAGAGGTCACAGGTGGAGGGGGGTCGAAGATAATGTTGAGATTAAATGTATGGAACGAACCTTCAACTGTCTCAACCTTACATTTGCTACACGTACGTGGACTGCTACCGACGTTATTCCGTCCTTCCATCTTTTTGCCCCCACCACCACTTTATCCACATCTGAATCTCAATTGTCCCTTCTTTAATTTTGGTAAATTCGGAAAATACAGCCATCCCATTCCCAGCGACATGACATCTTTTTTCTTTTTTACTATATTAAAGGCTCCGATACCTCACTGTGGATTCTGCTACCGTTTTTTCACATTGTACCATTGAGGCCATCGCCTCCATACATGTAATGTAGACAAGTAAAAACAGCTAAATAGCTAAATCGCCTAATTTAATTCTTGGACATTAAGATAAATCCTAGTGTCTCGTCTATCTAACATATAAACTAGTGCCTTGTTAATATAAAATACCTTTTTTGAGAAAAATAAATAAAAAATAGCACATCTTATCTTATTTACAAAAAAAGTGAATCCGAATATGTAAATTAATCTGTGCATCCAAAATCACGCATAATTGGTGTGTATAACATGTAAATTGGTGCATGACCCTTTCTCATACGTGCATCTTACACACATATAAGTGCATCTAAAATGTAAAATTAGTACATCCAAACTTTTTAGGTACGTACAATATGTTATTATTGTGGAACTCACTTATTTGTTTGTCGGCTTTTATCCTTTTTGTCATTATAAAATGAGGAAGACCTTAGAAAGAGAAAATCGAAATGGATAAAGAACAGAAAAAAATAAAAAAGAAAAAGAAAATTTGATTTACATTATACCAACATTAATATATATATCTTTGTTTTTTTTTTCCAAATATCATCTCGTTTAGAACCCCATATCGATATATACTACAGATGAAGCCAACTGACCTGGGAGAATATTTCTCAAATTCTGGCCTCATTTTGCTCTCAAAGATTGCCCTCCATGCAACCAAAAGAATCCCGAACTATAACCATCATATCCATCATTCTTTATACCTATAATTATTGGATTTAGGACATATAGTATGCATGTGCAATCACTAGTATATGTTAAGCGTATGTCTCCAATGGCATATGTAACTAGCAACTTGATTTTTCGTCGATAAAAGGCCTCCGTACCTTCAACTAGGGTAGGTATTTATATCTAGTTTGAAATCGTATTGCAACTGTCTTTAGAGTTTGATTTAAAATTCTGCAACGGCTGAATAATTTCCGTTTTAAAAAATGTAAAAAATGATTTTTGTGAAAAAAGCCCAGATCTATCATATATCTACTATGAGATACTCCACGTGGAATCATCTCAATTAAGGCAGCAGAGCAGACGACTTCACCCCTTTGTATCTCGGCCCAAACAAGACGTTAAGCTCCTTCCTGTGAACAACTCCTGGTCAGCACCTGGACGTGGACGAGACGTATTTGTAGAGCTTACAAGTTGTATGGTCGAAAATGACGAGACGTCGAAAATTTTATCATGGATCAGGTTTTGTCAACGTCGGAAGGACGAGTATCGGACACTCAGCAGCAATGTCAGCCGCAAGATCAGTATGTGGCTTTCTTTCCTACACAAACCAATTTTAAATCTTCTACAACGTGACTTTCTGCTGAGGGCTTTGAGAAACTGCCATGTACAGCACCTCATTGTCACTGTTTCTCTCATTTTTATAATTATTTCACGTGGGGCCCACTTGAAAAAAAGTGACCCCGAGATGCACGGAAACATTATAGAAGATTTAATCCCTTCACACCAACTTCAAATATCTTGCATTCCCTCCCACCGTTGATTTAATCCCTTCACACCAACTTCAAATATCTTGCATTCCCTCCCACCGTTGATCATTCTAATTCATTCATTAACCCTATTGCTTCAATTTCATACATCCTCTTATACAGTCGTCTTTAGACATAGATAAATAAATAAGAACAATCAGCACCTCTAGTTTCGCCTCGGTCATATACTTTGAAATAAAGGTGCAACTTGGGTGAGCAAGTCAATAACCTCTTTAACTTAATTTTTGTTAAGCGTCCATATTTGACATATTACTAAATTTTGCAACTTTGGACTCTTAGGCCCCATATGGGATTCATTCCGAATTGGATTATAGAAGTTGAAGAAACATTGGGTTTGATGCCTGATGAAGGACAATTGAATTCGCACGTTGCACACTTTTTTTTTATTTAAAACAAAAATTAAAATTTCAATGGAAGAAAATCATCTATTTGGTCCATACTCTATGTGTGTGTGTATATATATATATATATAGTTTTTAATGTATGTGGACTAATCACAACATACTAGGCTGCAAAAAAGATAATTCCAAAAGAATTTCCAAAGAGAGCTGTATGATTTACACTACAAAATGGGAGAGGAACCACAGGCAATAGATTTCACGGATGCAAATCTTCTGCAACCCATATCACGTACCAGTGGCATCGCTATGATTAGCACCTTTTCTTTCAAAAAATCAATTTCAATCAAACCGATGCATGATTATGGGGTGTAGCCGATGATTTTGGGTGCAGGCGATAAGCACTCGGGCGTCACAGGTGACATACCATTTTTTATTCAAACTGCTAGACACCACTAAAGTGTGCGTCGATTATTTTGCTATCTTTATAATCTAGAGTAATACAGCATCTAGACAACATGAGAGGGAGAGAGAGAGATATTGAAAGGTGTTGAATTCATTACTACGAATATAAAGTAGTAGCATTAGCTGTAAGCAAAATATATACACCCTATCTATCTATACAATTCCACTGTTGATTAATCCAATTAGGATCTCACCAGCCTCAACAAGTTGCTGAAGACGGACCCTCCAGTACCCATCACATGCCTTTGCTATCCCCACATTCACAAAATGAAAACAACAGATCCACGAAGCCCTAAGTTGCAAGCCCGAGGATCCCACCTCACAAACTGAATTTGATTGGTGCTGCAACTGCAAGTAAAAAATACTCATTCAATCAATCAAAAACACATAATTTACATTGAATGTCGACCATGTGTCCTTTCTCTTGGGCGTTCTTCTTGGATCTCTTCAAGCTCTTCATCCTCTCCTCTCTTACCTGCTTGCTCCTTCCAATATGCCACCAACTTCATTAAGCGAGCAACTTCTTTTGATGAAACATTTTTACTCGGATCATTCACAATCGACCTCACTCTTGATGCGTACCTGCATTATCAAAACAAACTTTGTCCATTAAGCATTCCAAAAGCAAGAAACCCTTCCTAATAGATCACTGCACAAAAGAAAAATTCGTATACTTGGTTCACGTAAAGACTTAATTAGCAGGGATAAATATTTTTCATGTCAATGACTCGTTCAATATCAAGAACATGAATCACAGAAATATTAAAAAGGTATAAAAAAAGATCATCTACCATACAGATCTATATTTGTCAAAGAAACAACTTTCACATTTTTAGTCATTAATCTAATGAATATACTCAGAACAAAAGCACATACATTAGAGAATTGTGCGTCTCGTCCAAGTTTGATTCAGCCGGTGATACATTTACAAACATCAGAGTTTTTGCATTACCACCAAGTGAGTCACTCATCAACATCGTCAACTTGTGGTTCCTATATGGTATATGCTGACTTTCAGAAGACAAAGCACTGATAACATCACCAAGTGCTGAAAGTGATTTGTTAATGCTCTGAGCTTCTTTCAGTTGATTCCCTGAAGAGCCCGACTTTTTTATTCTTTCTGAGCCAGCAAGATCCACAAAACTTAACTGCACACAAAGATATCGTCATAATTAAAATAAAATTCATGGCGGTGACAAACAATTTAGAATTTTTTCTACATACCTTTCCTCTAGCAACTGACTGTGTTTGAAGGTTAGTACTCTCGATTACAATGGAGAGGATCAAGTGTGATCGAGAACTTTCTTCATTCATTTGAGTTCCAGATGTGTGCCTTTGTTCAGATCCTCTTAAAATAATATTTTTTAGCTCTTCAATCGTTGAAATAGCCACAACAGTAACATTATCTACAGATACCATGCCCTGAGAAAATTTTAAAACTAAGAAACTAGTGAGACCCATAAGCAGACAAATACTTCATTTCAAAAAAAAAAATTTACAGAAAAAAAAAACCACCATTTTGAACTACAAAACTTTCCCTCTCATTTTTAAATAGACCGAGAGTTAAGCAACATTTTGACAAAAATAAAAAAAACAGTTACAAGAAAAATAGGTCAAGGAAAAAGAGTGATCACCTTCGAATCTTTTTTTATATCTAATTTTGAGCGCTTCACATTTTTTGGCAATAAGAGATCTATCAACATATCCTGATATAATTCCACCATATATGCCTGCATTATTCCATTGTAAAGACAATTCAAGCACTGATACATTAAATGGACATAACTAGGTGGGCACTTTATTAACAGTAAATAGATTTACTTCCAAACATCGACTACAAATTGAGGGGAAAAAATAAAATCATAATCTCAAACTGAAATGGGACAAATTTTTGGTTATGTATCTTGTATGATATTTTATAATTAGAAAGCAAACAGAAAATACATTATATAAGAAAAATTGCACTAGTCCTCCCTGAAAACTGCTTCTAGTTTCCTGGGTTTCCATGTTAGCCACATTTTGACATCTATTCAAAATTCACAAATGCCTAGGTTCCATTAATCTTATTGATGATACAGAACCAATGACAATTACCTTTACTGCAAATGAGAATTTGTTACCGTCTCGCTTAAAAATTTTAAAAAGTTCCATAGTTGCTCTAAGTGTAAGCCCTGGATTGCTCTCGGATCCATAGATTGTGAATGTCTTTCCTGAACCAGTTTGCCCATATGCGAATATGCATACATTATATCCATCAACGGCGGATTGAACAAGATACTGCATCATAAATAAGAGAAAAGTTAGGTACTTCCAAGTTTTCTTACTATCACACATTAGAAGTTGAACAACAAGAGAGAAAAACGTGACAAACGGAAGCCCTTTTTTTTTTACAGCAAAGATTCTTTTTTTCATTGTTAAAGTGAAAATGAACCTACCCTTGTGTCCTCAAAAACATCTTCTTGAGAAGCAGTGCCATCAAAAACACGGTCATAAAGATGCTGTTTTGATTTATCATCTCTCCAAGGATGCTCAACTGTGAACTCATCAAGACATGTAAGAACATTCCTTTCTTTCTCTGCAATCTCTTTTTCACCAAGAGGTCGCAACCTACAGAATACTCTAATCTTGCCTTTCATATCTGGAATGCAAACAAGGTCCAGATATATGTCAGATAAGACAACAAAAACATTGATACAACTTAGAACTGTAACTTTCCACAACTAAAAAGTGCTGGGTGCAAGCAAAATCAACAACCACAAACTAACAAAAAAAAGAAATAAACAAGTAATTGTTGTGGTGCTGTAAGGGGACCTATCAAGAAATAAATCTATTTCAACCTTCAATGGTATTGAAATATCTCTTCCTCAAAACTTGTTCTTCCTTGTAAAGTTTTTCTAACTCAGCCAACTGAACTCCTTGCCTCTTCAATATAGCAGCAGTTTGTTCGTTCTTCTGATCAATGCCCTGGAAGCAAGTAGAATTTCATGCCTTCTGATAAGTATAAATATACAAAAATGCAAATTTTATGTATTTAAGAAACATAAGTTCTAAATTTGAACTCAACCACAGTAATTTATCTAATACACTACAATTTCCATTACCTCCTTCATTTCCCTGAGTTCCTCTAATTCCTTTAAGTTATTTTGCAGTGCATCCGACTCTGCATTCCTAATTGTAAGTGTTGATTCAGCAACCGAAAGATCTTGCAGAACCCCTTCCAGTTTCTTTTCCAGTTTCAAAATCTGAAGCCTTGAGGTCTTCCGTTCTTGTTCAAGGTTTTTCTCCACAATTTCCATCTGCATTTTAACAGATAAAAAAATAAAAATAAAAAAGCAAGACTCAGGTTGCCAACCCTCAACTGGTTGGAAAATGCGTTCTTGATTGATTGATTAATTTAACAGCAAAAATATGTAATCACATACATCTTCAGATTTCTTTTTCTCAAGCCTCAGTATCTTTTGTTCCAATAATAGTTTTTCATTTGCCAATCTCTTCGCTGTTTCTTCCGCTGCACGCAATTCCTCCCTGTGTGCTTTTAACTCATCTTGGAGACTGCATAGATCCTATTTTTAAAACCATCAACATTTTTAAGAATCTAAGACCCAAATAAAAGGCAATTAATTATAGCCACTATCATCAATATTTATTTTCACCAAGTTTACCTGGTTATGAGATCCAATTAGAACCTTGTTGGCACTATTCTCTAAAACTTGATCGCCCAGCTTTACCAACTTGTTTTCCAAGCTCCTCTTTTCCAACAGTGCAACCTGTTAAAATACAGACCCAATATCAAGAAAAGGACAAGAGAACCATCATTTTCAAAAGGATACAGGAATAAATCAGTAAAATCCTATTTCCAGAAACTTAACAGTCCTCACCTGAAGTGTAGAATCTTTTTCATCACAGAGTAATGTAAGTCTATCACGGTCGAAAGTAACTTCTGTCAGGTTTTGCTTAACAGATCTCAATGAGTCCTTCAGTGCAACCAATTCTTTCTGCAGTTCTAATTCTTCTTTGCATTTTTCCTGCAATTCTTCCGACAACTACAAAAAATAAAACCAATCAATTAAACCCTAAAAATGAATTCCTAACAAGAAGAATATGCCTGAAAATCTGTATGATAGATAGGTCTACAGTGCTATGGAAGAAGTGTGTTAACATAGAAAACAGCAAGACAGGCTCTGCAAAGTGAGCATTAATATAGAATCAAATGTGTCTTCCATTTGAGACTTCAACTCATATTATGTGTTTGTGTGTTGATAAGCATAAAATGCTTCATGTGGGATTTTCATGGCCATGGATTGGAAGCAGACAACAGAATTTGGGATCCACATCGACTACAGCATTAAGCTTGCAGTGTCTACTAAAACGTGAACCTTGTCAGACATGTGTACAGGCAATGATGGAAGGCTCAATCCCGTTAACACTTCTACTTTTTTAATACATTCAAAAACAAAAAATCCTCTGTAACAAAGACATTCTCTACCCATGGTTCAGGTAAGCACACCAGGCATTTTGCTGCTACTTTTTTCTCTCAGAACAAATTCATTTTCAAATAGCGCGTGTCTTCTGACCATAAAAGTTTTGAATCGACTTGCATAATCTCTGATTAATGGGACAAAAACCCAAACTCCTTAAACAAACAAAAGTGACAATCTCATTGGATAAACTGAACCAGTTGCCTGGAATAATCAAGATCTTTTCACAAATTTAGCAGGCTCATATAACAGTTGCTCTTTACATTGATAATTGGCCCCTATCTATCTTAAAGTTATTGAATAAAGTCCGCATAGCATGGAGGATTAGTGAAACACACACTTGTCCCCTCTATTTTTTTTTTTTTTCCTTTTGATGAATATATATTTGTCCCTTCCTCCACATGTATCCTGATAGTGATAGCTATCATGGTGTCTCACCAAGGAACTGCCAGGGTAAAGATGACCCATTGAAGAGAAAATGTCAAAGTGAATTTCTATCAATGTGGTGACCAATGGTCTGTGAGAATTGTGCACTGAATCATCATTGTTGGTGGACAATGAATAAATTGTTGAATGGCTTGGAGGAGACATGGCAGCATTAAGTCACATTTTTTCAATATATGAGAGCCATTTCATCTTACAAATGCATATCGGAATATCAAGCTGCTCACAGAACTGAAGCATATAGGCCCTGATTGCTAAAAAATTCAACCTGCCATAATCTAACAGAACTTCAAAGGCAGCAGAAGGGTGGGAGAAAATTGATTGCTGAGAGGATTCATAATGTGGGCTATGCTTTTAAGTTTTAACAGGACTTTCTGGAAGAATATCCTCATGAAGACATGAGATATTTGTTTCTTTGATGACTACAACTGAGATATGACAACATGGACTACAGTTAATCCATCATCTGGCATTCCTGTATACACACTTATGAGGCCCGGGAGAAGAAGTAGCTCACTTTAGCAAGTGTGGTTTGCATCAAAGACAGAGCAGTGAGATATGGGTGCTTGCATTGATAGGGAGGATGTGAACATTGAAGTAGAAGACGATCAGTTGCTTCTTCGTCGCAGCCAAAGAAAGGAGATATAGGGTTTTGCATCAAAGGTGGTTTGAAGAAAAGGCAGGACAGGGAGATAAGGGTGCTTGCACAGATAGTGGGGCTGTGAACATTGAAGTAGAAGAAGACAGGTGACTTCTTCATCGACGCTGAAGATCAAGATGACCAAGTGGGAAATGCTTTTTGTTTCCCTCTCACTGACTTCGGTAAAAAGAGTTTTTCCCTTTAAAATGTTTAAAAGCAAAAAAAATAGGTGTTAGATGTCCCATTAATGCATCAAAACTGCGTGGAAATGCATCTTACAGCAATTGGTGCTGTACCAACCACTGTCAAAAATGTGATGTGGATGATATGCAGTGCAGCCCAGAATTTTTGCAAAGAAATTGCCACTTAGCCAAGTTTATACATACATAGATACATATTCATGCATGGATATATACACATACACACGCACACACCCACCCTCCCACCCACCCATGGAACATGTGGTCTCAGCCTAATTTCTGGTAACATTCAGGACCTCGAGCAAGTTTCGACCAAATATGTATTGGCTATTACACTTGAGTAACAAAAATAATACAAGGATACTGATACAACAAAAGTTTTTCCTTTTCCCAATATTTCCCCCAAAGAACCTCCTTTGGTCATTACCGAAACCCATTGGAATTGTTTTTGGGATTTATTTGTTTCCCAAATTATCTCCTTTTTCCACAAACAAAGGGAAGAAAGAGACGAAAGAAAGAAATACACCCATTAAATTTTCTTTACATTTGCTCACAAAATATTTCAATAGGAGCAACTCATATTTCCAGTTACCCCAAATCAAAGGGCTTTCATTAAGAAGCCTTGTAAGTGCACATTTTTCCCCCAAAATATCCATTTCATTGAATCCGTCCATATGTTATATTTTTTCATATTATTTGTTTGGTTTTTTTAGACTTAGTGTAAGGATATTATCACTTATTTTGATTAATGTTGATTTATTTTCATAGCTCAGATTTTTCTTTTTTTTTCCTTTTTAATTTCAATTTCTTTGCACTGATTGACACTTTTTATGCTTCCATATTTTATGGTACATATACTGATAATTATGAACTTATGTTTAACAATTATTTTTTTCACATTCCTATGATTATAACAACAACAATGCTTATCCATACGTTAGGATATAAAATGCAAAACCCATACGCACAAACTCATATCTTCCATTGACTTATGTGCAAGACTTATGCAAGGGAAAAAATCCATATGCATCACTATCTTCGCAGCTTTGATTCAATCTAGGGAAAATAAACACAATCAACCAAAGGATCCCTTACAGAAGAACAATTAGCATTTTTGCCCATTGCATATTCATTTGAATACAATTATCATAGTACAACTTACAATAAAATTGAGCTCATCAAACTGCAAAAGAGAAAAAGGAATTTTAGGCTGGAAGACAATCCAAATTACTCACTCGATCAGCATTCTTTTGAGAGCCTTCAAGAGCTTTAGACAAGTCCTGGACACGTTTCTCATAAACATCCAGATTATGTGGCTTAAGGTTCTGAGAAAGATCACCATTGGTGGACCCAGTACCAACAGAACGTGCCTTGGAATATCGACGCAGCATTACATCATTAATATGAGTTTGAAGTGCAACACAAATTTCCTCCCCCTGCAACAAATTCAGGAAGTGCTAAGCTTAGACAAACATCAACTCATATTCCAGGACAGCTTGCAGTATCAGAAAGCATAAAGGCTCCAAAATAAAATACACTACAGTACACCTAAATAATCAAACATTAAGAACCTGCTTAGTTTCGAACTGGAATATGTGCAGGACACCTGCAACACGCATCTTAAAAAAGACAGCAGTGTTGCTACTACCAAATTGCATTATGTCTCTCAATTCAGCAGAATGTAGATATTCTTTAGGAACGGGACGGAAAAAATGAACCTGTAAAAAAGTCGTCAATCAAATTCATACTCAGCAATTAACAGATCTACAATCCAGAGCAACTGAACATCAGAAGAATGGAAGTTCAAAAGTACCCCACGCTTATTGATGCCCAAAATGATCCGACCAGGCAGAAGTCCAATGGGATCATCAATCTTCCGCACGCTAAAGAAAACAGAATTTCCATAAGGAAGATTTCTCAGTATCCGAAGGAATTGGTGTCTTGCATCATCCTTTGACAGATGCTCCTACATCAGCAACAAAAGTATCTCAAACAACAGAACTTAGAGGAACAACTTAACAAAACTTTGCAGCCATAAGGTTCTTTGATGGTGCTTACAATAATAAGGTCCTTAGAAGGAAAGTTTTCAAAAAATATGTGCATGAGCAGATATGAATAAGAAAGCTCATGCATCTATAGACTATAGCCAGCCAAGCAAATGTAAACAAACATAAAGAAACTAAATAAGAAAAAATGAACTTCTTAAAATGGCAATTCCACATAACAGCTGCAGATGTTGTTCTCATTTATTTGGATAAGCCAATCTCAATCAGCAATTGAATGAAAAAATGATACCCTCAAAGTGAAAAAGAAAGAAGAAAAAAGGCTGAAGAAATTTGTACCAACAAATCACACAAACTGCTCTTGTGAATAAACTATTTGCTATTCGGGTAAGCAAAACTAAAACCAGAACTGAAAATTGATTGTATCTATGAGAACAACTAAACTAGTTGCCAGATTAATACAGAATTTCTGTAAAATTTTGCTGCTGTAGGACCTACCATAACACGATAACGAGAAAGAATATCCTGCTCCCAGTCCCTCTTTGCTCGAGTGATTGCAATTTGTCTGGGCAGGAATCTTTCCAGGAGTGATGTCCAGTCACTATGATAAAAGCCAACTTTAGCAGATAAACTTCAAATCTCATAAGATCAAAGAAATAGAAAGAGCTAAAAAGGCAGAAAATCAAAGCAGGATATTCAAAACTACATACGTGCATGATTCAGGACTGCCAACAAATCCTATCTCAACCAAGATCTGCAATGCAGAAAGCTGTGCAGCATCATCCCGTCCAAGAGGATAATTACCCAATACATAATCATGTTGCAACTGCCACAAAAATACCCAGTTAGCACCATAAATGAACATAGGATTTAAACTAAGCATCTTATTGAGCGATGTTCCCAACCGATCAGTGATCCACACCAAAATCCTGTTATCCGTGATCAATCCAAATGAGGAGTCAAAAAATACCAAAAAAACAAATTACATCTCACCAAATTAATTTCAACTCAATGAAGTTGGATCAGATGATTCAAGTGAGTCTGCGCAGTGTCAGAATGAGTTTGAATTTTTTCCTTTTTTCCGTTCATATAGGACCATGTCTTGAGTCTTGGGACCGACAGGATTCGGATAACTCATGCAACTTAAAGTATAGTTCACACCAATAAACATCCAAATATCTAATATATCAGCCAGACACTACTTAAATACCTGAACATAAGACAACTGCACAAACATTGGGTCTGCAACAGCTTCATCTGACTCCCGAAATAATTTTTTTTTGAATGTCAGCTTGCAATGCAATATCTCTCCTTTACTACGGTCTTTTGCTGCCTTGAATTCCGCCAGCAGATCACCAATATATTTGTTTTCATCTAGCCCAATATACTCCTCTGTCAATATGAAGGTACAGATCAGATAACAATCACATCAGGTCCTAATTAAAAATATAAACATATAAAGTGATAAAACAGATACCATTCCCAGGATCAGGTGATTTAGAACCAGTGACAACTTTACGGCATTCATACAGGCTGAAACTGGAATATGCTGACAATTTAATTATCCCTGCAAGTTCCTGGAGAAGATATTGATTAGATCAACAGCAATAGATCCCATACAACTAAGAATTGAATGAAAATTGATACAAATCCAGATTTATTGTTCTCCATGTGAAATAAGAGGGAAAAAAAACGGAACACCATCAAATACCAGAAAGAAAAGGGCCTAGCTTTCGTATATCACCACAGAATCCACATAGGATCCACAGGAATACAGTACAATGAACCATGATTGCAGAAGAACTGGCAGAAAATTTTTTGGAATGGCCAAAAGGCCAAATAAATACATGATGAAGACAGAAAAAAATGGAGGAGAAAAAAGGTTATAGAATGTGGAATATCAAAATCCACTAAGTCACAGTTAAATGTGTCATCGTTTCAGTTTCCACAAACTTTGTGTAAAAAGCAAAAACTTTAATGACAATGGAATAAAAGCAAGTGTATAAATAAGAAGGTGAAATATTCAATTATAGAAAGAAAAAAAAAAAGCAAGATTAAACTGGAACCCCTGAACTCAAGGCTTTCATGCCAAAAGACAACATTCATGATTTATTGGTAGGTTCCCCGCTGGTCCATGAAACATAATCTCAATGGCCAAGGCATGAAGCAATTTGTCAGGACTTGTGATAAGCCTCAACATGGGCCTTAAACCGCAACCAACATAATTTAGATAAGAAGATTCATTAGTGACAAGAAAGTAGGCAAAATGATTCTCAAAAGCTAATGACAAATCACACACACGCACATAGAGATAGAGAGAGAGAGAGAGAGAGAGAGAGAGAGCAAAACATAGGCCGGTCATCAGTTTATATGCCACAACTCTGTTACAACAACAAGTGAAAGTAAACCAAAAGAAATCGCTGAGTTGAAATCCCCATAAAACTTATCTTGGACATTCTGAATGCAAATTGGAGTCTCCAAAATGTTGTATTAGTTTAAGTAATTTTACAAAAAACTAAAAAGTGGTGTTTATGGGTGGGTGGGTGGGTGAGAAGGAAGGATTAGAGGGAAAAGATACTAAACATAAATCTTACTATTTAGGAAAGACCCCCATTATTTTATCATCATATGACAGGCACACAACACATATAACACAAGGAAGAATGAATGAAACCTGTGCAAGTGTGCCTCACATTTCGAGGTGTGGAGTATGAGCCTCAAAGGAAGACTCTCTTCTAGGCATAAAGCAGAAGCTTCACAGAGCTTTCCAAAACACAGATATAAGCAGTTAACTGAACGTAAAATCAGTAAAATTTTCAAAGCAGATTAAGCATCTGAAAACATATTATAGAACAAGTTAACCAGTCATTGTGGCCCAAAAGGCAGTTCATAAAGGATCTGGTAGCTAAATTTAGCAAAACTAGTTATAGCTGACTACAAACTTTGTTCTCAAAGATTTTAGTTCTAATATTCGACAACATCAAGCAGATAGACAAAAAAAAGGTCAAAAGTACCTCAACAGCATCAGCAACAGTTGTTGACATGTCATATGTAATTTCTTCAAACGTCTCATCCAAGAAGAATACAATGGTCGTAAGCTTTTTTCCGGTCAAAAGAGCTTCAATCTCCTCACGTCCAGGTATTGTATGCCTAGGTCCAGCTTTAACAGAACGTTTAAGAGCATTTAATGTATTTAACGCAAGGACTTTAACATCTGAATCTGTACTCACTCCATGAGCCACATTATGTACATACTCAGATAAGTAACTCCCAATATCTTTGCTAGGAGGCATAGAAGATGCACATAAATACATTAGCTCCCATGTTTTAATCAATGACTGTCTGCAGGCACAAAAGCAACAAGAGTTATTCACATCCAAGAGAGAGGTGCTAGAATATATATACTCTAACTAAATAAGAAAATATACCATGTTAAATTTCATATTTAATAGAGAATATGCATACTTATCAGGGTTATTCCGGGTTTGCTTTGAAATTTGAGCAAAAAGTTCATCTCGCAGTTCAGAACGCTTCAAAGTTTGCTTGTACAATTTTCCAACAAGCTCAATCCTTTCCTCTAAGCTATTGGGGATTGTTTTATCTGATGTGTCAACTCCCATATACTTCAAAATTATCTGAAACAACTTTATAGCCTTGCTGACCAGATCACTATTAATTTTAAGCAACGAAGTTGGAATTGGGTCCTGTCAAATAGCACCAGGTAACTGATAATGATTTACTGAAAACAAAACATACTGACAACTTGAAAGATAATCGATTAATTTTCTTCAAAAATTTCCTTTTTCAGTTTTAGAATTACCTTCTGAAAGCAAAGCATATCCTCAAATGTAAATTTATCCCGAATGTGAGGGCCTACAGATTTTTTTGAAAAAAAGCCACGTTTCCCAGAAGATTGAATTTGCTTCTGCATAGACCTCAAAAATCCCTCCACCTAGAAAAGAGCAATGGGATATAGAAGGACAAACATGAAAATCTGGGAGAATATTGAATAGATTAAAGAAAACAGAAAGTAGTCTGAGAGAACATTGAATAGATTAAAAAATTCTAAGCTAGATGGAAATTCACATTATACTGTTATTTGGGTTTGTAGCAGAAAAGCACCCAGACTACTCCTATTTCCCACCTGAAATCTATCAATTAATGGTATAGCACCAGCCAACTCTGGTGGAATAGCCATCGACAGGCTCATCGGTGTCCTGCAAGGAAACAAAAGTAGAGTTCACTTTTAGTATGTGAGTAGAGTGATTTGTATTGCGGGCAACTATATAGCCCTCTCATATTTGTGGACTTGCCCAATTTTAAGAATAGAATAGGCTGAAATGTAAAGTTGAGATTCAGAATCTGTCTGTCAGAAATGCAAGTTACTAATCCAAGCGGGAAGACCAAAAATATAAATGTGAAAAGAAAATACTCTTAGAAAAGCATCGACTCAAATTAGTAATTCAAAATGCTGGAAATTGCAAAATTAGTAGATTTTTTTGGTCAATCAAAATTAAGATACTTCAAAATGCCAAGCCTGAGAAGCTCAACATTGCCAATGTTATATTCTTGAACTATAGAATTAAATTTCAGGAAAACAAGAAACTTACGGAGGTGCAAAATTGGAACCATCACTGTCGTAATCATCCCCATTGGACAAAGCAGCGGAGTTATGCAAAGGGGTTCTATTTCCATTGCTAGAGTCAAAGGAAGGCGCACTCATTCTAATACCCTGGGCCATAACCGTGGGAGTGTCAACCGTCATTTCAATCAACCACCACCAAGAAAATTAAATGATCCACCTTATGAATTTTCCTTTTGCAATGCTTTTGCTCCTCTCAAATCCTTTGACCACTTTAAGCATGACTCAAAGAATAGAAAGTTTGAATCAGGATATTAGTAAAAATCTCATGCCTCAGCCATAGAGATGGATAAGTTTATAATGCTGATGATTAAATATGTTACCAATTTGAAACGAAAATGATAATAAATCCAATGTAGCTTCTGTATCAACATACAAAGTTTAGAAAATATAACAGTTGGATACACTCCAAATGAAAGCTGTTAACTCCATCATAAAAATCAGAAAATTCATGAACATAGAATAAAAGCACTTATATTGACGTGTTCAACAGCGTAGTGCAGTCCTGCTAATCGAACGTAATCATTATCTATTCAAACAGACCACACATTGCAAAATATCAAGCCAACAAATAAAAGGCAAAAGCAGTTTATTCAGAGCTTCATCATTCTCGGAAAAATCTTCCACAAACAGTAAAACTTATTTGACAAAAGCATTCAAACTTTTTTTTAGTGAAAGAGCCTAAGGAGATCCCCTGGGAGGGGGTTGGGGCCTTTTCTTCATAAAACGACTTAAGAAAATCAAAATATAAATCATATCTTTCCATAAAGAGATGAATACCACCTGCATATACTCGCGCGCGCGATCGAGCAAACGCTAAACGACAGAGGAAACTCGATTAGAAGCACAGGGGCAGCCTCAGGATAATCTCTATCTCAAGTTCAGAGGGATTGATGAGCCTAAAAAAAACATTACTCCCATTGAAGAAAAAAGATCCGGACCGTATAGAAGGAGATAGATCGATCAAACAGACTGAAACCGATGAAAGCGCCGAGCAGAGATATTCAAATTTAGGCAAGATATCAAAGGCGATAATGAAATTGAAGTACAAAACTTATCACAGTAACCGATGAATGTAGGCAATGTCGCGGAAAGGGTTGCTAACGAAAAATAAAAATAAAAAATCTGTGCCCTGTAGAAGCCCCGGTTGTGCCCTTGGAAACGAGATCTAGCCGTCCGGGGGAGGGGAAGGAAGGAGGGAGAGGAAGCAGTCACGAGTGTTATAAAAGAAAGCTCAGAAGCTTCCTTTTGGTGGAAGGAAACAAGAACAAAATTAAACCTGTAAAATCCGCCTTTTTTCTTTTTCCTCTTTTTGTCGTATATATATGTGAAGATTACCCTCCCACGAACTTGAAATTTTATTTTATAATTCTTAGAGAAGTCATCGTATTTTTCAAAAAAGGTGTTTGCAAATTACAATAATGACACCGTGGTTTTTGCATATTTTCATGTAAACACTTCTTGTTTTACGTATTTTCAATTCAGCCAACTTTCATAAGCTCTTTTCATTTTTCATCATCATCGCACGCGATCACAGCCATAGTTTAGTTTAGATACTATTTTTTTATGGTTTATGTACGTTGAAGTGACAAAATCAACTTCATGTATTGGCACCAAAACTACAATACCTCGTCATACTTTTTCCACTTAATTGTGATATGATAATGGCCCTTGACATGCATAAAATCCAGAGTAGAGATTCATATGTCTTGGTTAATTAATTAAGTTTTATTTTAACAAGAGTTATGATTGAAATAGGAATATGCTTTTGTACTTGAATTAATTAAGAAATTATCATCCAAGAGTAGGTTTTATTCAAAAAAACCATAGTTAGTTTTTTTTTTTTCAAATAAATGCTTTAGATACAAAATTAGACTCGTACTTGGGTAGTAAATGTTAAGAGCTTCACTTCTAGAAAGTTGCTAATCTATTTTAATATATATTCTAGTTCTAGATAAAAGAGCAATCAAATTAATGAATTATTTGAAATTTATATAATTTTGTTCGGCTTCCGCTGGTTGATGTGGATTTCATTAAATTATATATCTTCTTCGTATTATTCTTCTCTTTTTCAAAGTTTTTTTTTTTTTTTTTTTTTTTGGAAGTTTACTGTATATTTTGTCACGCTTGGAATCATAAAACCACTCGATCAAAAGCTATCTAGAGAGTAATACAATAATTAGATTTAATTATTAAATCAAAGAAAGAGAAATCTACATCCCTTTATAAATCAAACATAGTAGACTCTTTTATTTGACTTTACAAATCCAAGTCAAAACGCGAAATTTGGGTTTGCAGGCGGGGCATGAGAATAGCGGACCCCAAAATAAGTAAATTGTAATCATCAAGCACCGAACCACGAACAAGTTGTTGTCTTTACCATGCTAATTATAATTTATATATGTTTACTTTGTTAAACTCCGGGAGCCCGGAGCTTGGGCTGCACGCACGAGCCACGTCACCGCCCCGCCGGCCGTGCCGGCTTTAGTCCTTGACTCCTTCAAAAGTTCTACTCAGAAACCGTAATTTCTGTTAGAAGTTTGTGAACTGACCCATCATTCCGCCCAAATTTCGGCATGTGTAATCTATACTATTATCTATATATTAAGGGAAAGGGGGGTGGCGATTGACGTGTCACCCCCCCTTGCTTCGGAGGCTCGGGACAGCCTCGCGTGCTTCGGCGTTCCCGAGCCTCGCAAGAAATCAGAAAAAAAGCGGCCGTAATTTTTTATTTTCGTTTAAAACGACACAAATAATTCACATTCAGTGTTTAAGTTTTTTTGTAATTTCAAATCAGGCATATCTTCTTATAAAACGACGATACTTGCCGCAATTGTTGACTTTTCCGTTTTTAAAAATAATTTAGATTTAGTGATTTAAGTTTTTATATTTCTAGATCAGGTATAACCAATTCGTAACTTTTGACCTTTTTTTTTTTCTCCGCTTTAAAACGACAAACATAATTCACATTCAATGTTTAATTTTTCTGTAATTGCAAAACAGGCATAACTTCTTCCTAAACGACAAGACTTACCGCAATTTTTTACCCTTCGGTTTTTTAAAATAATTTAGATTTAGTCATTTAAGTTTTTATATTTCCAGATAAGGTATAAACAATTCTTTACCCTCTCTTTCTCTCTCTCTCTCCGTTTTCTTGCAGCCTTGGGGCTCTTCTCGAGTATTCCAGCCTCTCCGTTTTCTTGCAACCCAAGGCTCTTCTCGACTGTTCCAAAACCCCTCTTCCTTATTCCTATCGGTTTCTCTCTCTCTCTCTCTCTCTCCGTTTTCTTGCAGTCTCTAGGCTCTTCTCGAGTGTTAAAGCCTCTTTGTTTTCTTGCAGCCCAAGGCTCTTCTTGACTGTTCAAGAACCCCTCTTCGTTCTCTTACATAAAACAAATGGGTTGAGAGCAATGGTTGGACTGAATATAAGAATATCAGCTGAATCGGTTGCGTCAATTTTCGCTCCATACTTTCTTCAGGTGCAATTTTTATTCTTTTTCTGTTGATTCAGCGGTAATAGTTCCAGTTACTGTTCTAATGGTCGATCAAGTTCTTAGCTTTCAATTCAATTTCAGAGCTTATTTTCCATATGCCGTTCTTTATTTTTTTGTTTATTTTATTTTTTCTTCTCATTTTTTAATGTTTTTACGTTGTTCTGTATTTGGATTTTACCTTCTATGCAAGTGGGGTTGATTGATAAAAAAAATTTCATCCTATTATTAGGTCTTTTAGAGAAATTGGTTCATTTGGTGTTAATAATGTATTTGTCTGAATCTTCATTCCCTATATTTCATGATATATTAATGAGATTGACCCTCCTGATACCATGTGAACTCGAGGTTATCAGTCCTTCCTAGGAAGTTTGACCTAATTTTGATTCTTTTTGACAAAATGGGGCATGACCTACTTTCGTCTATCTTCCTTTCAACTAAAGAAAATATACATGTGGTGTCATGCATTCTTAGAGTACTGTCTCTGACTCAAGCTTGAATTCCCAGATAATTTTTTCTTCTTTGTTTCGTGCCAGATAGAGTCTTATAATATTTTATCTAAATGTTATCCACCATCAAATAATTAATTGTGGTTTGAGCATTGAATTCGCTCAAACAAATTCGAAATAGTTACCTGCTTAAAGCTTAAACATAAAAATTTTCCATAATGTGATCGGTTACTTCTTTTTTTTCCTTTTATAATGTGCAGAAGGATGTTGTGAGATCGCAGCACATCCTGATGTTCCAGTGGCAAAAGGCAGCCATGAGCCAGTGAAGGTAGAAATTTTTACATCTAAACGCCTGTACTCCAATATTAATTATTTACACCCATTTATTTGATTCATACATTCTATTAACTGATAGCAGACATCTTTTTTATTCATACGTTCTATTACAAGTTTTCTCTATCTTATTTTTTCAAACAAATATAGTAAGTTATGTTAAAGAAGTAAAATGCCAACATTGTGCTCTTTTGACATTGTACGCTTTGATCCTACAAAATGTCTCGATCTTATTTGGTCTTTGAAGGAGAAAGTTTCATGTTGCTAAATTCAGTTTGTAATGTACTCTACAAATCTCTAGCCTTGGTAAGTCTATCCGAATACACAAAGCATGAGTGAACTTCTCTTCTATATCATCTGAAACAGCTATTTTTGAAGAATTTAGAACCACCCCTATGACTTAACGTATTGCTTCCTAGCAAATACCACAAAATTCAACGTTTACAATTTATGAAATTATGAGATCTTTTAATAAACAACATTTTTAATGCTTAGTAGTAGTCACATATCTTTTGGTTTTACTTTATTCTTATTCTATTTCATTTTCGTTTTAGGACCTCACAACTGTTTCATGGAGCTTGCAATGTTTTTATAAGAAGTGAATTCTTAGATCCACTCACACTTTTGAAGTTTCATATACATAGTACATACTACTAATGCATGTATTTATATATCCATTTTCACGTTCATGTATATGTTGTTAATATATTAACTTTCAAGACTTCCAAGACAATATATAAAATAATTTATTCTTTAATAATTTTTTTGAACCTATTTGCCCGTGCAACGCACGGGCAGAATGCTAGTACTATATTTAAGGCGAAGCGCCCCCTTAGGAATCGCGCCAAGAAAAGAGTGCATCTTACCCATATTGACCCTACTAACCATTGCTAAACTCCAATAATGTAGGGACATATACGTCCTAACGCGTTCAAAACATTTCAAACGAAAGCAGTTGCTAATGAATTCCTCTCTTCTCTTCAAAGTTCAAACCACCTCCCTTCCTCTCTTTTCCTCTTCCGCCAACACGGGTTGTCATATCATGAAAAGACGATTTCAGTTTATAACTGATGGTAGCAAGATCTATCGGAGTTCTTCTCTCCTTCAAAACCACATCGATTTTGGTTTACATCTGATGGCATGGAAGATCTATTGGTTTACATCTAAGCAATGGCTGCTCGATGGTTTTCGTTCCTGTGGAGTTTAATCTAAGTGCTGGCTGCTTTATTATACAGTTGAATATTAGATTTGTGGGTTTCCTCTTTTTGTCTTTGTATTTCACCCTCCACAGCAGATGAAAAAAATCTTCCAGTGAGTTTAATCTAAGCGATGGCTACTTGATTCTACAGTTGAATATCTTCTTTTTAGCAATTTCCTTTGCAATCGACCATCACTATAATAGTTTCTTTTTAGCAAATTCTTTTGATCCGCATTATACTCATATTTCAATTTAATGGTTTTACTAGGACTCAACATCCCACTTTAGTATCCTCCTCTCAAGCTCCGTTATACCGGGCTACCATTGGAAAAAAATCCGACGAAAAATACCACCACAAACCAGTTGCTCTAACAAGATCAAATATCCTCAAGCGATCAAGGTAGACCAATTCATATGAAATACCATTCCTCCTGTATTTTTGTTTCTTTCAGATTATGCATCAATTTCATCATCATGAAAACAATGTTTTTCTTAGATATGTGACTAAATAGTGACTGTTTGAATGTATAATTTTTGGCATAAAATCTGCGTTTGAAGAGATTGGTTACATGTAAAGAATGAAAAAAATTGATGAAATACAGTAAGACAGGGCGCCTAAAATGGAAGCTCTGCTTTCGTGATTTTTGTTGTTTTTTCATTCCATACTATAGTTCATTTTCTTCTTCTTATTTTTTTAATCTATATATGTATATATATTGTAAATGCCTCATTCAAGGGGTGGAAGTGGGGTATTTCAGCATTCAATTCCATTCAAATATATCAGTTGTGTTAGATGGAATTTTTTTCCTTTTTAACTCTGAAATTTCTCATCAATAATGACGAAGTGAATTATCAACGCCATTATATGTTTTTATATTTATGAGTTTGCAAGAAAGTATTGTTGGTGTGTGTTCATGGTTCTAGATGTATAGTGTTATTATTGCTCCTTATATGTTTTTGGGATTCTGTGCCTGGATTGAATGGTTCAAGTCTAAGAGCTCTGTTTTTTTTTTTTTTTTTTTTTGGCTTTGAAAGTTATATATGTGCTTAGGCAATCACCAACACCATGGTATGACAATCTAATGTTGTGCCATTATCATATGGGTTTAGGCAAACATACTCAAATCATTCACTATTACTATCTTAGTATGCTTCATGCTATATTACGACATCTTTCTCTTCTGCACACGCCATTTCAAAGGGATGATGGCAAGGAAGGAAAACATAAAATATAATAAGGGTAAGTGTCTTACAAAACCCCCTTCCTTACCCTCCAAGATTCATTGTTTTTTACATTCTGCCACCAAAATTTCTTATCTATGTCTATTTATTGGTTTCTGCAGGTATATTTGAACCTCTTTGATCCCTCGAATATCTATCTTGATACACCTCCAGAATTCTGGCTAAGCCAAGTTGTATGTTATGTAACCCATTACACAATTTTCCTATACTTCTCATGAAGTTTTACTATTGTATGCCCACTAAGAGTTCATTTTGGTTGTAATGATTTTCCCATATGCTTTTGTAGGAGTTTAGATCTCAATAAATCTTTAATGCTTCTTCAAGGAGTAAGGCTATTGACTGAACCTAGTTGTGCATTTTCTATACTCACTTGTGCGCAATATGGAATGCTTTATGTAGAAGAATCATCTTGCCATAATCTAGTATTCCTCTTTAGTAATTACTTGGATGCCCTATAACTTTTGTTAAGGTTCACTTCCCATTGACCAACTTTGTTTCCGATGCAAGTGAACCATATTTTTTTTACTACATTTATTGATTTGATCATGCTGGCATCTTTCTTCTTGATTTGTGTTTGCTTCCTGAGAAACACTTTTGGTGGTATATGATATCAGAGAGAAAGTTTGTATACAATGTTTTATTGCTTACCTACGCTGAACATCCTTTTTACGCCCATATGGGTTGTTAGGAGAGAATTTTCCCATGAAACATAATCTTTTTCATTTTCACTCTATCTCAAATGACGTGCAGTATTGCACGTGCACTCTGCTAGTTGCATTAAAGTTTCTATAAACTGGTTGATATTGGATCAAGAGACTCCCAATATATAAATAATTAAAATGGTTAGTTTAGTTGGGATTCTTAGTCCCGCAATGTATAATATCCATTTAGCTTCTTATTTACTTAGGGGACTACACGCGCTCCGATCAAGCGTAGCAAATAAAAAAAGTCGTGGTCTCCTCTCAGAAAAAACACCCTACGTTAAAATAGAGTGCATGCTATTATTAATTATGCTTACGTGGCATAGCATGACTGTAAAACGAGAATAAGATGAGGAGCGATTTGGGCATGGATTGTCAAGCCTGAGTCTCCCCTATTCGCTTTATATACTAGTATAGATGCAACCAAGGTGGGCTGTGTAGGCTCCGCATGTATGCATAAACGCCTACACAAGGATTGGGTTAAAAACTAATTGAGGATGTTCTTAAGAAAAAGAAATGATGGACTAAAATCTCTGGACTTTGCTTTATATAAGTACTGTTCGGCACCTCACATACATACATAAGAATCAATTATTGGTAGATATTTAACGGATATGATAGTTTTTAGCATCTTTAAGACTTTTTGAGTGAGAGACGACATTTTAAAAAGAAGAAAATGTTGGGACAAGATCTTTGGCTTTCGTTTTATAATACTAGAGGAAACACGTTCATTGCTACACTTATTCTGCAGTTGACGTGAGACTTTTGGGTTATAGCTTTTTACGAAATAAAAATGAATAGTTATTAATAAGATATGATATAATTTTTATTAGGATAACTGAGTCACATTGGTAGTTAATTGATAAAATAGGAGATAGTTTTTTTAAAAATAGTTAAGCCTTTTAGAGATTTTAGAAAAATATTTATGAGAATAAAAGAGGGGGGCAAGAATCCCTAAGAATTATTTCCACATGGTTGCTTTTACTAACAGCGTAGATTATAGATTGATATTTAATAAATTGAAAAGTACATCACATTAATTTATCTAATAAAGTTACACACATACAACCGCGAGTACATTTTAAAAACAAAATTTTAATTTTCGGCATCAGAAAATGAAGAATCTGCGTCCTTCTTTCAATTGATTGAATAGAAATGCCCATGAAAATGCCAGTACTTAGTTAGACATGGGAAGAAATAAATAAAATCGAATAAGTAGTTGATTCCGCATTCATGTCAAGCACGAGAAAGTTCAAGTGGATTTGGTGGCACAAAAGGCGTTAATCAAAAGTTAACTCTATAAATAAAAGAAATAGAAGGTTACTCAGAGTCACAGATAGCAACGACTTTTTTTTATTTTTTTTTCCTCTTTCCTTTTTAATGGTAGAGGGAAAATAACATGAAGTAAAAATGACATAGAAGGACGTCCCCATACTCCATACGTGAAGGTAGTGTGACATCACAAAGAAAGCAAATCCTTTGCGACGCAGCTATGTACGACCAGCTTTATTACGCCATTCTCAATTCAACGCGTGGCGGACTTTAATAAATCATAGTTGCTTAACCTGAGTTATGCGACCCATCTTTTGCCTACCGGAACCGAAAGCCATTGTTATTGGTAATCATTGGAACGGAGCCGAGACTCGCTAGAATCGCCGAGACTCGCCGGAATAAACATCAAGACTTGCAGGGAAACTCACCGGAATCGATGCTGAATTTTGAAAAACATTTGTATGCGTAGATTGGTGTAGTTTTTCATCCTTACATCTCATTTTTTTGCATCTTTTCTGACAAGAATTAGCAGAAGCAAGCCGGCGTTGCTTTTCTCTATTTATCTCTTAGTGTAGAAGCAAGCCAGCACTCCTTTGCAGAAATAGAGAGGAAGGTAGAACAGTGCTCCTTTTCCTTTTTTTTCTTTAGGGCAAATTACACTTACCTCCCTTGAGGTATGACATAATTACACTTACCTCCCTTGGGGTTTCTGATATAACTTTTGAATGTATAACTAAAAATTAATTTTAAAAAATAAATAACTTGTAAATACATGATTAAAAATTAATTTTTAATCATATATTCAAAAGTTATTTATTTTTTAATACGGAAAATATAGTGAGGGGGTGTTAGTGTGACTCACACATAAACGTCAAGGGATGACAGTGTTATATCAGAAACTCCAAGGGAGGTAAGTGTAATTATGTCATACCTCAAGGGAGGTAAGTGTAATTTACCATTTTCTTTATTTCCCAAACACCTCGGCATAGATCAACGGGACCTGATCTTTTTAACAGTAACAACCAAGTGGCTATTCGATCGGAGCTTATTCTTTTTCTCTCTTTTTCTTTTTCTTTTTTAATCACTCTTACGTTTTTGTTCTTCTCTCTCCTAGAAAAACCAAAAATTTGGAGACCTTTTCTATTCGTCTTCTTCCAAGAGAAAGAATGAGAGAGGTAGGGCCTAAGAGATACAAAACCTTAACTGGCGAGGGTTTAGATCTAACGTTTTTCGATTCCCGTAAGTTCTCGGAATCTGTACTTGCGGGAGTCAATCCCGGCAAGTCAAAGCATGGATACTTTCAGGTATCGAAAATCTGGAGAAGCTTCCGGGTTTGGGAGATAACATGGAACAAAATGCAAGGTTTCTCTGCAAGGTGCGTTCCAAAGCAAGGTTAGATTGAAACTTTTCCGGTATTGAAAATCTGAACAAGTTTCTGGGTTTGGGAGATAACAAGGAACAAAATGCCTCTACAAGGTGCCTTCCAAAGCAAGGTTCAGCTGAAACTTTTCAGGTATTGAAATTCTGAAGAAGTTTCTGGGTTTGGGAGATAACAAGAAACAAAATGCAAGGTTCCTCTGCGATGTACGTTCCAGAGCAAGGTTCGACAGAAGATTTTCAGATTTGGATGATAACAAGAGTTAGAAGTGGCAGGAAAGGCGAAATGTTTTAATCGGGGTGAGACTGCCGAAAAAGTTAATTTTTTTGCCGGTAAGATGAATCGACGGGTAAGAAACTATGGTTAACGGGGAAATAGGTAAAAATATCGTAGGGTTTGAAACGGACCAACTTGCCACTTGTCGAATGTAGGCGAGCGTAGTAAAATGTGTAGTAAAGATGTGCGTAGCAGAAGATTTGCTTTCGGCCTGCGGTTTATGAGCGAATTCAAAAGGAGAAACAAATAACGAGGAAGAAGAAGAAGATGGAGGAAGGCCGGAGCGGTCTAACATTCGCCTCTTGCCTGCTTCAGCAGAGAAAATAATAAACGGCTGAAAAGCGGGACTATTTCCACAACTAGCGTAATTAGGAGGAAGAAGGAGGAAGGGTGGAACGGGATGGGCATTATTAGTTTGGTTAATCACACGGGACAATAAAAGGGTTTGTCCAACACGTATAGTAGCAGTAACTGTGAGAGACAAATTAACGTTTCCAAAGAGGGGAGAATCCAAATTGGAAAGATGTTATTGCCTTTTGAGAGAAGGAAAACAGAATTGGAAAAGTGACATGGGGTTTTACTTGTCTAATCCATCTCTTGACTTTTAAATCACGAAACGACAAAATCTTGTTTTTGGTCCATTCCAAAACGGAGGGAAGCCCTTTTAAACTTTACTACATCATTTGTATTGCCGGTAATGACGGGGCATGAATGATTACCGAAAATGGGGAATTGGTTGCTTTGCTACTTCTTTTAAAGCTCAAGTATAATTGTTTAACTCAAGTTAGCTCCAACTCATCCCTTTCCGGATAAGTTTTTTATATTAAATATTTTTTCTAATTGAAAAACGATATTTTACAGGTAATATACATTGAGTGTGTTTGGATTTAGATTCCAATTTTGAATTGTATATGAAATGGTAATGCAAAATGCTAGATCCAAGATATAACAAAAGTGAAATTACCAATAAAAGGCTGATTAATCTCAATAACATGGCCAGACGAGGTAGGAAATTAACGAAATCACACTCTGTGGCCGGAGTCGTCTTTTAGAGAAGATGTCCTTGCTCCTTCAGTGAAGCAATGCAATCATCAAACATCTCTTCAATGCCCTTGAACTTGAATCCCAAACTCTTCATCTTGGACGTGTTGAACTCGTAATATGGTCTGCTCAGGGGTTTAAATCTGATGATCCAAGCAATCCACAACCCACATAAGAAAACGGGTTCCCAAGCATATCATATAATTTTATAAGAACACCAACCTCTTTGGGATATTCAAAGATGGATAGCGAGCCGCCAAGAATTGTGCCAATTCAAGGTTATCCAGAACTACAGAGCTGCAAAGGAATCTTCCTTCAGCGCTTGCATTTTCATAAACAAGGATGTGGCTGCGTGCTACATCGTCAATATGAACATAGCCCATTCTTCCATGCCACGAGAATTTCTCTGCCTCTCCTGCTCATCATACACAAACAATATAAATATACTAAATATAAAATAATGCAAGACCATTTGGATGAGTATATAGACATGATTTTGTGTCTTGCCAACCAGACCTTGGACCTCCTAGTCCTACTGCATCCTGAAAACTGAAACAATATCTTATCCATTCAAGTTGAACAGTTTCTCTTACCACGAGAACCCACATGTTGTGCTTCTGTGCACCCAGAATGACCCTTTCTGACTACAAAAATTTCACAAATATACCTTTAAGTAGACCAAGGATATCAGAAGCAGTAGAACACAAATCTGGTGACAAACTAGGCCCAACGATGAACGATGGAAGAACAGTAACTAAATCAATCTTATTCTCCTTGCAGAACTCCCATGCTGCTCTCTCTGCCAGGATTTTTGATAGGGGATACCAGATCTAAGAAACAAAGCCACCAAAAGAGAAAAAAAAATGCAAATGAAAGGGAGTTTAGAAAAAAAAAAAAAAAAGACTTAGTGATCTGGGAACATGGTTAGGCATAGCAAGGGAGTTTCTAGTGACTTGACAATTTTAGAGAGAAACCCAACATGATATAACATATTATTTAATTAAGTGCAATATGAGACTCAAATCAGGAGTACAGCCGCAGTAACTATGGGCTTTGAGAAGTACTAATTGAAGGCTGCACTTGGTGTTGCTCAAATAAGTGCTTATCTAATGCTCTTCCAATTGGTAAACTGCTTTTAATCAAGCAGCTGGAGACAAAAAAGCACTTGTTTAAGCAATTCCCCACTACCCAAGAGTGCTCTGGCCATTGTCAGCTAAATAGCCTATAGCTTCAAGCAATTCAAGCTTCTTGGTGTATTGATTTAAAATTCAAAGTTCAATAAAGATCAAGCAATTGAATGCAAGTTTTGAAAACATGAGAATAGGAGGGAAGTAGCATCAAGATTTGAATACCAAGAGCATCCAAAACCAATCCTATTAATCTTGTATGAATTATGCACAAAGATATAGAATCTGAGGACAACATAGTATATGGAACTGTATATGGAAAGTGCAAGTATTTTTTATTCTTATCTACCTAAAACATTCTACTCAAACTAAAATACAAATTTTATAAGATTGTTACTGCATACTTTATAGCACATTGAACAAAATTTTTTTAAGAAAAATAATTTAAAAGGTTAACATGGCTAGGTGAATATGATGAGATTGATAAGTGGAAAACAAAGATAGATAATGCATAAGCATATCTGAGACTTAAGAGTGCCCAAATTTTGAAATAAAGAAAAATAATAAGTTGTGGTTATGCGTGTCTTATGTGATATGTTGGTTGGTCACTCAAAGAGATTTCGATACTCATAATCTAATCAACAAATAAAGTTGGTACCCTACAATACCCTAGCAAGTATTGTGAACACGGAACTTCAATGAATAATTTGTATAATACCTGAAGTCGTTCACAAAGCTCCACAGAGCTCCAAGATGATTCATCCAAAGGTATTTCTGGGTCAAAGTCATCTCTTGCTCTTACAGCTGAAGAAGACGATGTAAGGACAACCCGCTGCAGGAAAGGATTCTTTTTACACGATCTTAGCACGTTCAGAGTACCCCTAACAGCAGGTTCCAAGATTTCAGCCTGTTCAGAAGATGATAAAAATAACATTAAAAAACAAAATAAATTGAAAATGTCAAGCCAAGCTAATTAAGCACCCATATAGGATAGTGAAAGACTATAATAGAGTAAGTAGCCAGGCCAGCAAGAATTAAACTGTAACCAACCATATTTTCTATTATTAACATATTTAACAACTTATAAGATGGTAACAGCATGCCTTGGGATCAGATTTAGGTCCCAAGACAGGAGAAGCAGTATGAAAGACACCATCACATCCCATGATTGCATCATCGAAGCTTCCTTCCTCCATTAGATCAGCCTTCACCAACTGGAGCCTCTCCTTTGCTCCTTCCAAACGCCATAGATGGTCTAGTTTCTTGCAATTTCCTGCATTACGCTCATCAATTGTAGACTGGAGTTTAATGTGTGTTCATGTGTGTGTATACGTGAGAAAGGGAGAGAGAGAGAGAACCTGGCTCTCTAACGGTTCCTCTGACATGGTAACCAGACAATAGGAGATTCTTGACAAGCCAAGAAGCCATAAATCCAGATGCCCCTGTCACACATACTCTGCCTTTGAAATCAAGGTTCTGAGCCATTACGGTCCTCAGAATTGATCCTACAGAATAAACTTCAAGATGAGATGATAAAAAACTGCCACTTATTTGTAACATTATATAACCATGGACATAACAACCTAACGTAGAGACAGTTAGAAATTAGTGTTTGGAGAAGGTGCATCATGATGTGCTTGTGCTAATATAAAAGGGAAAGAAGAACTTTGTGAAATACTAGTCCGAATAGCTTAAAAGTAGGTGTCACATACACAATGGATTGCCAGTTTGCCACCAGAAGTTGATCTTAAAAAAACTCAACTTGATATTAAATAAAAAAAATCTAAGATTGATAATTGTGCAGATTTAAAATGTTGATGACAGAGGCGTTTGGAATTTGATGGGTATAATGTTATCTTCTGTCCAAATTAATGTTGCCTTTCTATATGGTTGGCTATATCAAGAGCATCGAGTCACTACCAAAAAAATCAAGAGCATCGAGTATGTCAACGATTAAATTTAGGTTAGAGCTTTTCTTCCCATTCTCTCTGGCTGTTGCTCCTGAGACCAAAGACCGAGATCCCACCTTCACCGTAGCATGCAGCACAGGACGACCTACAGCAGGTTTTCCCGTGATCTCACATTGAGATACGACTGAAAGTCAAGGAACTATCAAATTGATGGTGCTATGGAGATTGAGGTTTTATCTGTAGAATAATAAAAACCAGTGAAGGGATTTTGAGAATTTGTAATCTTGATGAGTGGTTACTGTTTGTTCTAAGGAGATCTTTGATCTTTCTTTGGCTACGAAAAAGTAGTAGTGAAAGATAACGACGATCCTTTATTGGTTGATGAATATTTAAATTTAAACAATATGCACGAAGAGAAAACGGCAAAAACTAAACTAGTTAGTCTTCTAGGACTCTGAAGCTCCTAAATTCAAAGCTAGGGCTTCAACTACTCCATCAAAACTATCAAACCTTGAACTGACAACATCAATGCCGACGCCTAAAGATTCAGCCCCAGAGGCAGTAATAGGCCCATGAGCAGCTACCAACAATCCCGGCCATTTTCGTCGTATCATTCCCCAGTTAGAACCTAATTCTGCCAAGCTCTTCAACAGCCCCTCCACTTCTCCTGTACTCGTGAACACTATGGCGTCCAAAACTTCGTCCATTCTCACCAAAGGATCCGCACATTCCGTCCCCGCCCACCCCGTCTCGTACGCAGAAACCCTAACCGGGACCCAGTTCTCGGAAGACAGATGTCGAAGAAAGTCGGGAATCACCGGTGGTTCTTCGATTCCCACAACGAGTGGAACAGGACACAAGACTCTGCGGCCGAGTCCATCACCGAGCGATTCGACTAAACCCATGGGCGTGGCGACTGGGGGAACTAAAACCCTGATTCGGTTGGGATTATGGCAGAGAGCGGAGATAAAATCCCGGTTTAGGAGCTCAGAATCGTTGCCAAGAGCGGATAGGGTGAAGGTTGGGCCGGATTCCGACAACGGAGGTTCGTCGATTTCAAATAGGGCATCTGAGAAGGCAGAGATTCCAGTCCTGGATGTGAAAGCGAGGGCGGAGAAGTGTTGCAATAGCAGAGGGCAGAGGTAACGTTTGATGGAGGACTTGGTTTGTAGGGTGGGTTGAACGACGACAGTGGGAAACGAGAGAGGAATTGATCCCCTGAGATGCAGGAGGCGAGCCAGCCTCCCTGCGTAGTTTAGCGGTGTCGTGAAGGCGATGCGCCTATTGGAGAGTGGGAGTGAGCGGGGAAGTGAATTTGGGAGGGTCATCATCAGAAATCGCTGTACGCTGTATCATTATTTTCCCTTCGTGGGACGGAGGTGGAGATATACTCCGCTCCGGTACCCTCGCCGGCTGACGCATACGAGGGTGCGCGTGTCTTTTCATGTAAAATACTGAATACAGATCTAACTGCCCGTTTAGACAGAAAGAAAAGAACCAACCAGAGAAATAAAAAGGAAAAAAAGAAAAGAATCACTTTTAGTAAAAATAAAATAATAGAGGATGCTCTCTGTTAGCTCTATTATTGTTTACCAACCAAAAAAAAAAGCTCTATTATTGTTTCAATGGAAGTGAAAAATATTTTCTGGATGAAAAAAATCTTTTAAAAGATTTTCTTAGCATATAACAGACACTTACACATATATACATTTAGTGGGTGAGGATGGAGGTGCTTCTGATAAAGGCGGAGGTAATTTTCCTTTTTCAAACTTCCCAACAATTAGGAAAATGCTTTCCCCAGTTTTATATTTTTCATTAAAATAAACATAAGGAAAAATTCAAAATTCTAGAATATATGTTTTCCCCCATTTTTTTATGAAACAACCAAATATAAAAGGAAAATTTTTTATAAATTAAATTCTTAATTTTCCTTTATTTTTTGCTTTGCCCCAATCATTAAACGCAACAAAAAAAAAACAATTTTCTTTTCCTTCTCCATCCAAACAAACTAAATGGGGTGGGTATTTCTAGTGTTCCAACTATGGTTATTTGAAAGTTAATTTTACCTTATAAAAGATCACTTAATTTAGTCATTTAACAAGCATAAAGGATAAAAAGTTAAGGAACATTAGGAGTACATTTGTAGTGATTATGCTAAATTGGAGTGTAAATACAAATACTAACAATGAGCCTATCCAGTGACGGAACCACGTTTGCCCCCCTAGCTTTTATTTTTTAATTAAATATATATATATATATTTTATATGTTTTAATTAAAATTTATGTTTTGCCTCTTCTAAAATTTTTGGTTTCCCCCCCCAATTGAAATTTCTATATTTCATGAGAACCCTTTCTAAAATTTCTGGTTTGTCCTCCCAACTCATTGAAATTTCTATATTTTATGAAAAGCCTTAATTGAAAATTTTTTTGGCCCCTCAGATTTGGAGTCTTGTTTCCGCCACTGAGCCTATCGACATAGAGTAAGTTATAGAAATGTCCCTTGAAGCATGCATTAATTACATATACCTTCCTTGTTGTTTCCAAAATAATACTTTCTCACTTGTAAGAGCATTAGCAGCAGATTACCTATAAGGCTCCCCATCCTTAAAATAGGAAAGCAAAATAGGGATTTTAACAAAAACGATCCTACAGCAGTTTACCTATCCCTATTTCAAATCCTTAAATTTGTAAGAATCACTAAGTGATTCCTCAAATTTGGGGTGTCACTGTAGCACTCCCTAAACGCGGATCCCACGACTTCCGTTACTCTGCAAAGGAAAAAACAAGCTCCTGAGCAAAAAGGCTTGCCTTGCGGAAGAGAAGAACGGCTCTTCTGGAAAAGTGGAAGGCAAAATCGAATGCGAGAAAGAGGGAGGGAGAGAGAGAGAGGGGGGGGGGGGGGGATAGGCTTACCGTCGACGGCAGCTAACTGGCGGTTGATCTTCAAGGGAGAAGAGCTCCGTTCTTATTGCGGGGCAACCTCTTCTGATCAATAAACCTATCAGAAAATCGAAGCCCAGATCGAATTCTATTGTGAAGGGTCTCTCTAGTTCTTCTTTGAAGGGCTTCTGCATGACTCAAAGATCGACGAACTCGAGTTTCTTGAAAGGAAAGAGAAGGGACTGGGTTGTTGGGTCGGTTGCAAAAGAGCTAGACGTAATTCCAATGCAGAGCAGTCATTCGACGGACCAACAAGACGGAGTCGTAGCTGGAATTGAAATAGAACGGGAAGGAGAGAGCGGGAGTCAGGTGGGTGGGTTTGCTAATGAGGGTCCTTTTTTGTTCGAGGGAGCTGGAGACTTTCAAGGTTTCTCTTTTTCATCTTCGTCTATTCCTTCTGATGGAACGGCAGAGGAGGTAAGACCGCCATTGCCATGGGTATGGCCAAGAAACCCGCCCTTTGGTATACTGTTCCCTGGTTTTGTGCCGTCTGATTTTTGGTGACCGGAGATGACGAAGCAAACTCAGAGATTTTTTGAAGGTGAGAGACGAAGGGATAAAATAAAGGTTATTTTTTAAAAACTAATATTTAATGATATCGGAAAAAAAAGTAGGGAATCTACTGCATTGGTTTCTTGAAAATACAATTCCTATAATAGAAAATTGAAGCGGATTACTTAAAATAGAGAATTTTAATAGGTAAGCTGTTGCTGATGCTCTAAGGGCCCATCCTTATAAACTTGAAGTTTTGTTTGTTTTTATTAATGTACCCCTACTTTACTAGGAAATTACCTTCCTCTTACAAATATTGAGGGTGGTAAGTGCGATCTTTATACAAAACTCGTAGGGAAGTGGAAACCTCAAAGGGAGTACCCTATAAGATAAGGTGAAATGAACTGAACTCCCGGAAAATATAAATCGCTCTCGTTCTCTGGTTTCCTCTGCCGTTAGCTATGGAAATGGAAGAGGACGGGAGTGAGAAGAGAACGAGGAGCTTCAGGTACGAAGACTACAACATCAGAAGGGTATTCTTAAGGAGCTACCCTCTTCACTGGGATGAAGAACAAGAAGAAAAGGAAGATGGGCACACAGGAGTGAAGCCTAACGAGCTCCAGATTCTAAAGAGGAGGAAGGTGTACTTGTTGAAGCAGAGACTTCTTTATATCCTTCGATGCGGTGCAAAGAAGGTCTCGCTTCTCAGAAATTTGAAGGACAAGATCGTGTGTTACTTGATCACTTGTCATCCCTTGGGGTTTAGTCCCTCTGCTTCTTCGCTTTCTGTCTAAGGCGTATGCTAACCCTTTGTTGTTGGTTTCATAATCATCCCTTTTCCCCCATCCCTTCTTCCTCTTTTCCTGAAAGCGGCGGAAGGGTTTTGCATTTACTTGTTTACTGGCTTTAGATGTGCTGCAGCTGTGTAAGAAATGGTTACGATCGATTTTTATGTATTTCGGATGTTATCCCGTAGGTACATTTGGGTCTGATGGATTGCTGTTTGCTTTCATAGTTTTTATTTATAGATTCTTGTCAACAGAGGCGAAAATCGAGAAAAAAAAAACTCAAACAGGAACCATAGAATTTGCTGAAGGATTTGATTCCATTGTATTTTGATTTTATATCAATTCAAATCTATGATTCTTTTATTTGGATAACGAGTTAACCTGGTCACAACAAAAGATAACGAATTAGATAATCTGGTCAAATGTGACAGAAGAATGCTTGTGGCAACCCCAAAGGATTTGTTTAGACACTTGAGCATTCGTTTCTTTCCATCAAAGTTCAAGTTTCAAATTCCTTCTGCATTGATGGGAAACCCAAAACAGTGGGGTGCCGGTGCCAAATTAACTTACTGTTTCTTTACCACTAGCATATTAGCATTTAATAATTTGGGCCAAAGAAGAAGATGACTATGGTCTCAATTTCCCCTGCAGTATGACAAGGAGCTGATCATGCAAATCTGGAAAGAGAGCCTTGGAATCAAAGTATATGGTGACATGGTCATCCTATGGAAGGATGTAAAGGGGATCCTGAATTTTGAAGAAAAGAGAGAAGAAAGGTTTTGAAGATGGATGGATCTGATCTTGGAGAATCATCCAATCAAATTGTTCTGAGCTCGACGGCTTTGGGAAGAGCATGCACTTTGGAGAAGCCTCTAGCTAGGAGAGGAAAGCTTTCAATTTATCAGCCTGATAACAGCCTTTTATTTCATTAAGTGTAGATTGGGTTAAATAAATCATTTTTGTTCATACCCATCGGGTTAGGCTTAGCCGTAGAGGCCTGGTCTTTGTCCACACATGTATTCTCTGTTCATATAAATGGAGTAATATTTGTTTCAAAAAAAAAAAATTTTTAATAAATTTGGCCAAATTTCTTGTCCTGGTCACTGCAACATTCTTTGAAGTTCAACGCAACCACGTTTACATCTCTTTCTACCATTCCTCGTGTGAGATAATGCAATGTTGCTCATCTCAAGACTATTAATTTTCTAATCTGATTCAAAGTTTCCCCATAATCTGTTCTAACAGTTCTAATGACCTCTTCCAGACACTCTTCCATTTTCCGACATAAAAGGAAGTTTCTTATTATGTTACTGTTAGAATGCTTGTATGGGGTTTGTCCCTTTCTCTATTCGAATTCAAACACCAGAAAGAAAGATTCTCTCTTTTCTAGGGTGATGTGAAAGTTTTGGGTATTAGTTCTCGAGTCCAGAAGGATACATTCAAACTTGACTTCGGACAAAGGAAGGAGAGCCGGACTTTAGAGTAGAAATCTCCTTTGAAGAGCCCCTGCACTCTGTTTGATGCTTTAAATACTAAGAAGATGCTCTCTTTATTTTCCTTTTCTCTCTTAACACTCTTTTGAAGTTTCTTCCTTCTTTTTCCTTTTATTGTGACCCAATTTGTATCTGGTAACTGTACAATACCCTTGTAACATGTGGAAAATCACACTACAGCTCGTTCCCACCTTCCACTGCTTGAGTAAATTGCCTCAAAATGGCAGCTGTCTTTAGCTAGCTACTAAGGTTACAAAAGCTTTTGGGGATGCAAATGTCCAAGATCAGCCGAGACTTATGGCAAGATATGCAAGCTGGTCCTATCAAGCATCTATTTTGAAATTCGTGGTAGGCTCAACCATCGGACTCGCGTCGTCAGAGCCATGTTATATACGTCCTCATGCAGATCAGAACCAAACCATTTCCAACAACCACCAAAGACCACCACTCTACGGAAGAACGGCTACCTTGGAAGCTTCCAACGTGGAATAACAGTGAATCCCCATCGTCAGGATACTTCAGCGAAAGTATCGAATGCATATCATCTTTGGAAAGATCTGGTGCATACCGCACAAGCACTTCTTAATGTAACTAAAAGAATCTTCCAAAAATATATGCACAGCTTCCTTTAAACTGCTCTGATTCACCATTGCCTGCCAACTTCTGAAGCATCCGTACATATTTGCCATTCAATAGAACAATGATAGCAGTGTCCTCCACAGTGACTTGCCTTAACCAGATCTTTAATTGTTAACGTACGTACAGATACAATAGATAGTTGTTCTATAGGACCTGAAGATGTCAAGGATCACAACAGCTTTAAAGCCTAATGCCAATGGAGCAATTCGGGTTAACTATGCACAGCATGAGATACAGGGGGAGATAGATAGCTATTGAGAGGAGAAAATCTAATGTGAAAATTTGAAACTAGACTTGGTATCAGCTCATATGCAAATTGTTTTGGGGCATCATCAAGTTGTAGTCAAACACCAGAATTCCTCTGTTGAGGCATCACCTGATCAGGTTGGAATTTAGATAGAAGACTTCATAGATGAAAAATCTAACCATTCCCCTTCCTGCCCACCCCTTAATGTCCCTAAAAGCTTCATGCTATGGTACTATGATTTTTATTATCATCTAAGCTGAGTTCCAACTACTTCAAGCTGCCGCTATCATCGCATGGCTTACAAACTAATCAGATCTTAACTACATATGCGTTGGCATTTTCTAATGCTGTGCTATGAGGACCACAATACTAACCATCTGCAAATAAATATAAAACATAAAATAAAAGCCACAAAAAAAAACAAAAAAAAATTCAGGGAGCCATGTCTGTGATTGCCTATTTGGAGGCCACAGAGTAATGGTAAAAAAAATATGCACATAACCTGCATAGACAGTAAAAGGAGAAGATTTTATTCGAAGTCAGCAATCCTCCTTTTGTTTATTTCCTACGCCTGCGTCTATGCATCTGCTCTAATGGTAGGATGGTATTCTGTATATATTTGTTTATTGAATTTTATAAGACTATTATAGGTTTCCTTTTGTTAATGATATATTAAACTAGAAATCTCAGGATGAAAAGATTCTTAAGGTTTTTAATACCATTAGCACTTATATCACATCAATCTCCTATTTATATTATCAAATTCTTTGTTTTGTCGTAAGCGTAGTGCAGCGAAAGTGATTTATATAGTCTTATGTGGTGTCTGAATTATTTTAAGTAGGTTTGTGCTATCAAAACAAAACTCTTTCATCTTATTATAGTGATCAGAAACGTCATGGCTTTATCTTGTTTCTGTTTTTCTTTTTTAATCTCAGCTATATCTAGAATTGAGAAACAGAAGCAAGTGAGGCTCAAAGTGGATGAGACAAACAACATCATTGTTGAGAGAAAAACCCCATGGTCGTTAAGATTGATACAGTTTATATGACAGAATTATGGATAGTGGGTCAACTCATCAGTTTTCTGCACATACAAGCATAGCGGTGTGACAAAGATCACAGGACTTGGCTCAGAGTAAACATTCAGTCCCCACTTCGAGCCATCTCGAATCAAATCCCATTTACAGCTAAAAGGGATACATGTATATTTCTTAATAAGAAAAACTCCTTGATCAAACAGAGATGAGGGACTTGAACTTGAATATTTTCATGTCCGATGTGTTGGTTCTTGGTCAGCTGGCATTGTAACTTAAAAACAGTGTGCTGAACTTTCAGGAAATCAGGTCCAGAGCATTTCATTCAAGCAAACAAGGAAAAGGTTGGTTCTAATCTAGCCGCTAATTTTATTTTTGATGCTAAGAGATTACAGAACTACCATAGTGAAGTTTTGGAGGATTAGGCTGCAGATATGAGAACAAGGGAGCAGCTGTGAGCAGTTGCTGACTTTATCGGAAAGCGAAAACAGAATGAAGAGAAGGACCAACTCTGAAGTAGCAACCTGAGCTATAGAGTTCAGAAGGATTGAGAAGCATCCAAGGATTTAAAAGAAAAAGTAGACCTTCACACCCTTGTATTGATAAATATTTAGATGAAACTGGCTCCATGTTGCCTCAAGGGTTTTTTTTTTTTAATTGTTTTTTCATGAGCTTATCATAAAAAGATCAAGAAGGGTCATACTGTTTCAACTTTATTACATGTTATAATATTTGCCTCGATGTGTATTTCATGTATGCAGCAATTCCTTTTTATTCAAATAACTTGATTAGAGGTACTAAGCAACAGAAGCACTGTGGATAACCCACCTAGCTTCTGCAGTGACAATTATCAGAATATGAAAATAAAAATAAGGAAAAAAGAATTAAATGTCAGAGAATTCAGAGAGAACAGTTCGGAACTTGCTAATGTGATCCAAAACCATCTTCCAATCACCAAAGATGGTGCAAAGACGGCAATACGGACTAAAGGAGTGATAAATGTCATAAGAGGCTTAAGAGCAGTACAATTGCATCTAACATATTGAATCTAACATCAGTTTTATTTTAAAACTGAGTTATACAAGAATAATATATGTATATATTACACGTTAATACACGGATAACTCGAATTGAAATTGGAGATCTATGATGTGTTATGGCAGGAAGAAACCAATTTACCTGAGATGGCTTAATGAGCTTGAGTGTTCCAGTTGGACTGAGGGATCCCAGTCCAATGAGGAGGAAAGAATCTTGGACAGAGAGACAAAGACCTCAGACATGGTTGGACGGGAATTCAGATCATCAATCACACAGTTGTAGGCCAGTTGAGCCATGGAGTAGGCCAAATCCAAGGGGTACTCTTGCCTCAGGGAAGGATCAAGGAACCGTCTCAGCTTCTCTCTGACGTTGTCTCCTTGGAGGACCTGGTATATCGACACAGACAACGAGTATTCTCCTCTGTTGACATCGTCAGATGAGGCAGCAGCAGCTTCCCTTCCCGATAAGAGCTCTAACATCACCACACCAAATGCATAAACGTCCATTTTTGGGGTAACCACGCCATTCTCGAGGTACTCGGGGGCCATATAACCCTGAGTACCCACTACATGTTTAGTCATCTGCAGGCCACCTCCTTCATCTTCATCAACCACTGTTCTTGCAAGCCCAAAATTTGCGATCTTGGCTCTTAGGTTGGCATCTAGGAGAATGTTACTGCTCTTCAAATCTTTGTGAATGCAGACAGGATCGGTGTAGTTATGAAGGTAATTTATCCCATCCGCCACGTCGTAGGCAATCTGAACCCTCTGCTTCCATCCAAGAGAAGATGAAGAAGAAGCATCCTGATGCTTCTTTTCATGAAGCCAGTCACTAAGGGAGCCGTTGTCTGCAAACTCGTACACGAGATAAGTATTACCCTGGTGTACAGAGAAACCAGATAGCCTAATTACCTTGGAATGGTTGATCTGCTTCAGAATATTAACCTCTTTCGATACATCCCCTTTCATTCTTTTTATCGCCGCATCATCGCCCTTAATCACCCCGTGATACACGGATCCCCTGATTCTGTTAGCTTCACTGAAAAATCCGGTAGCCCTTTCCAACTCCTCGAAACTGTACACGATCAAGGATTCAACCACACCCCGAACCCCTTCCGAAGAAACAAGCCCGGATTTCTTTTCAGGCACTATCACGGCCGTGTACTCGGCAGAGTCCACAAGCTTCTTAATTTGCGGTTGCTCAACTGGCTTGCCGCGACGCGGCCGGCGGCTGCGCAAGAACCAAAACAGAAATCCAGTGAGGGCTACAAGAATAACTGCAGCTCCTCCGACGCCAACCGCGATGAAGACCCGCGTCTTAGAAGACTTCTTTCCTTGAGAAGGGACGATGAGAGGTGGTTTTGGTGGCTCTGCTGGGGGTGGAGAGACTGAAGTATTGTTTTTGGTGGGAACGGATTTAAGTGGAACCAAAAGTGTGGTAAAGGGGTAGATAGTGCTATCAAACGACAGACGGTTGGCCTCGTTTATGCTCTGTTCATCCACACGCCACCGGTTAGCAATGGACTCAACAGTATCAGGCCATCCCACTAGATAGGTAAGCAAGAATTTGACGCCATCGGCGGTCTGGTTTACACTAGGACAAGCACATCTGAGAGGGACTACCATTTCCATACCGAGGGACAGATTCCGACTATCGTAAGGATTGGCCGTCATGAGAGCCTGACAAGTGGTGAGGCCTTGGTAAGTGTCATTGGCGATGGTAAAGTAAGTACCGGAGCCGCCCGGAATCAACGTGTAGGAGGAGTTGTGCTGGTAGAAATCACCGGCACAATAACAGTTGACAGGAACTATGATCTCGGTGTCGACGGGAATCTTGTCGACGTCAGAGATGCCGTTGAGTTGGGCAATCTTCGAGGGTTGTGATCCCAAGAGGTAGGCAATAACGGGGGGAGAGTCGTAGACATGGCTGGATCGGAAGGTGAGATAAGAATCGCAAGATCTTTGAGGTCCGTCGCAGGAAAACCCTTTCGTGAAGGATTCCTGACTGTTGTAGCAATCCGCTTGTTTGTTGTTGATGTAAGTTTGTTGGGCGCGTGAGACTTGAAGAAGAGACAGAGAAATGAAGAAAGAACAGAAGACGAAGAAGAAAATAGAATTGCCGCATAACGAAGGCACACCCATGGTGTTTTGTCTTGTAAGTATTTTCATCACTTCACGCACATCACACCGGATAGCTCTATCTGTGAATCCTGAATCCTGATCCATCCATGATCCATCTCTGCTAATTCTTTGGTTCCATGCTTCAAACTATCGCTGTCGGTAATCTGATTTAGTAATCTTTGGCGACGCGGTGGAATTCCAACGCGTCGATTTGTTGACTCCATGTGCGTGTTGAACGGGCAGAAAATTAGTCTCATCGTGGTACGTACGACCAATTACGCAAAGAGCCGGCTGGAAATTTGGAGGAGAAGCCCAATTGCAGATCCGTTTGGTTTGAATCTGGTTTAATTCTCTGGCAGAGTTAATTTCTTCTACAACGTCATTCTCTTTTAATCATTCCAACGTTCACCAGATTTGGCCACTCTCAAATAAAATATTATTGTTAGCAAATTTTAGTATCGATAAATGTTCATGTTACTGGAAGACAAGTCCTCCTGTTTTTTTGTCTAATACCTTGTTTGATGATAAGCGTGGGTCCGTAAAAACTAGATATTTATAATAAATTTTTGTTTGGTTACCAAAAAAAAAGTTGTAATTCGATCATAAAATGCCCAAGCGCATAACCAAAGAGTATCCGCTAGATTTTACATGATTTTATATAAATCTCCCTGGAGTTGGCAACGGGTTGGGTCATAATCGGGTTGTGGGTTAATCAGTTTGGATTCGGGTTGGACTGAATTAAGACAGGTTGGAAAACCTCCAATCCAAACCCAACTCGCCAATAAACGGGTTCAACCCGCCAACCCGTTTATTATTATTTTTTATTTTTCAAAAAATATGATTAAAATAGGGTTATGGGTTAATTGGATCGGGTTGGGGGTTAATCGAGTCAGGGACGGGACGCTTTTGTCTCTTTTTTAAATCGGGTTGCCGTGTCATAATCGGGTTGACCCGATTATTGACGGGTTTGGGAAAACCCCAACCCAATTAATAAATTGGTCAACCCAAACCCGTTTAACTCTTCGGGTTAACCCGTCGGGTTATGTCGCATTTTGCCAGCTCTAATTATCCCCAGCTCAGCTCTGTATAAGAGTGACGTCCCCAGCTCAGCTCTGCTGTGATATTTCAATCTCAATCGCGCATTAGTTACTGATGAGGAGCCCCATCCTTATATATAAGCCCATGTACAGATCCAAGTCAAGAGGATCGCCGTGCAACTCTTTGAGCTATTTTGATGTTTGAGATTAACGCGTGGCATCGCCTAATCTCGTGATCGATGGTTATGCAAGATTAGGCGACTGTTCGCATCGCCTAATCTCGTAAGTTTTTTTTTTTTTTGGGACTTTTAGGATTTGTTTGCTTTCCTTTCTGTTTTTTATTTTGTGCTTTTTGAAGCAAAATCAAGCTTTTTGCAGTAATAAAGTATGCTTGGTTGTAGCTGCTTTTGCTTCTTGTGATCAAGTAAAAAAACAATCTCATTGCTTCTCTTGCTCTTTCTATTTATTTAAACCATTGTATAGTTTCCACCATCATTCAAACACCCAGCCTATTTTCAATAGCCGTGCGAAGTTCGAGTTGGTTTGTCATCTTCGTCAAGTTCGTTAAGTCATTTTCAAACCTTTGACGAAGATTTCTTGCGCTGCTAGCGATGCCGGTTCACTCTAGACAGCCGCAGGAATGACAATGAGTTCTTTTGGGTCTTTTTTTTTTCCTTCAAATTCTTCATTGAATCCACCTAGTTGCAACTTGAAATTTTGCAATTTCCGAATTCAAAGTTATAAAATTTCCGAAATTTACAATTTCAAACCTTTGCAAGCCGTGACTCCTCCGGCAACAGCCTCTAACTCCTTTGGCAACAACCTCCAATAGGTCTTCGATGACGATAGATTCGAATTCTCCCATTCGATTTTAAGAAACTACCCAACTTGGCATTTCCCTTTATTGAATCCAAAATTTTCACCAGTTCAAATAAATTACATAATTTATTCACCAATTCACTCCAATCAAAGCATGAAAACAAGTTTTGATTCATAAAAAGATCTTAATAAAAGCAATAGCACTCTAATTATTTTTTTACTTTCGTAGCAATATTGGATAAAAAAAAATACCAAACGTAGCCTTAATTCTAAGCATCGCATTCATTCTGTTATTTCATTTAAATCGCGAGACAATGTTTACAAATGAGGCTCACCATAGTTAGCGTGTGGGAAATGATATGAGAGAGGAGAGTTACGGTGTTTCCAACTTTCGATATCAAGAAAGCTGTAATTTTCGTGTGGGTCAGATGGCTTGAAAGGGAGAGCATGTAGCCAAACCTGACCATACAAGTCATCATGAAATCTTAGTCTAATCGTCTTTCTTGCATATGAGTCTATGACTACTACTACTATCACGACAAATAGGCATTAACAATATAGATGTGCATTTTAACACCGTCCATTACATGGGTAGTTCAACTTAATATGTTAGATATCCTATATCAGTCGTAGGGCTGGCAATGGGTCGGATATATATCTGAATCCGATCCAAAATTGGAGAATCCAATTCGAAATCTAAGATCCGTGATTCGAATACGGATGAAATCTAAGATCCAAAAAAATTCGGATTCAAATACGAATATACATATATCCGATCTGAATTGGATCCGACCAAAATCATATATATCCTATACATAAACCTAGAGCAGACATTGGTTAGACTGTAGACCATTTATAAATTACGGTTAAACCATCATAATTAAAACCAAAAACCTTTAGCGAACGATTTGCCCTAAATCTAAACTTTCTCTCCTCTTTGTCGCTGTCACCCTCCGGCAATTGGTATCTGCAAAACCACTTAAAGAACCAATTCCAAAACCCCCTATTTTGAAACCTTTTTTGCTCTGAAATTCCATTGTCCAGAACAAGCCGATCCTTCTAAGTTCCAGGGTACGATTTTTTTTGTCAGTCACTCAATATCTACAGTTAAATGGTGCTTCAAATTTGAAGTTCAAACCTATTTCTCATTTAAATCCCTCTCTGAGTAAGGCTGACAATGAGTGAGATATATATCCGAATCCGATGCGAAACCGAAATTGACGAATTCGAATATAGGATTTAGATCCGTAGTTCGAATACGGATCTCAAATAGCTAAGATCCGATAAAATTCGGATTCAAATGGTGCCACCCCTAATCAGTCGCGGTCTGTGTGGAGTGGACTGGTGGTCACTTTAAAAGTGATAAAGAAAGCCTTTATCTCATAAGCTAGCTCTTGGGGTTGAGAGAGATCCAAGACCATCCAACACTTTTATCAAAGCCCAAGTTGATATTTGTTGCGTTTTGTAAGAATGTGATTCCTGTTTTTGTAAAATTTTCTCAATAGTGGAAGTTTCTGTTGTTGTAAGATTTTTCAAATAGTAGAAGTTTTTTGTGGGGATTGAGATCATCTACGGTTGAGCCCGTAAATGGGTTCCACCGTACCCAATAAAAGCTTGCCAAGTAGGCAAGCAAAATTATCTCTCTTTTCTCTTTCGAAAACGAAAAAATCACTTTGTCAGGCAAGTTTTGCTTGCCTATTTGGCAAGTTTTTATTGGGTACGGTTGAGCCAAACCGTAGATGATCTCAATCCTGTTTGTGGACTTCGATATCGTGGTTCTTATTCCCCTACGTTTTCCACGTAAAAAATTTTTTTTTTGGTAACGTTTCCACGTAAAAATTGTGCAGTTGTTTTTGTCTCTTTTATTATTATTATGCTGTTTATCGCCATTTTTCTTTTTATTTTTTTTTATGGAAATGCTGTTTATCGACATGTTTACATAAATTGGAAGAGCTTTAATTATCAATCACAATAATGGTGGTTTTGTGTGTCCTACCAAGGAATCCATACACGGTGTCGGAAAGAATACCTTCAGCTTCAGGACAAAATAAAAAGGGAAACGCCGATCAGTTAGTTCATCATTATGCTGAACTCGTGGAAGCTAAGTACACCATCGCCGTCTAAATCGAAGCGACGAATCATGGCCTTACAGTCGTGGATGGAGGTAGACTCCCCCAAACCCAGTCGAGCCAACATCCTCCTCAAACTCTTGGGCGTTATGCACCCTGACCCCTCCATCTCGTACATCCCGAACGCCTCCCTCAATTCCTTGTTCCTCTCTTCCTCATCTCCCTTAACATCCATCAACCTCACAAAATCCCCAAAATCCAGCACTCCGTCCCCATCCGAATCCACCACTTCCCTTGCTTCCTCCGCAGACAGCTCCCCGCCTGCCATCCTCACGCAATTCTGCAGCTGTGCTGCCGAGATCTTACCATCTCCGTCCTCGTCCAAGTAGCGGAATACTCGTTGGAGTCCGTGGTAATTCGGAGCATCAGGATCACGCTTCTCAAGCCTTCTCCGAGACAACTTCTGATATAATTTCCCCAACGACCCTGCAGGTTTGTCGTCGCTATCTCTTCCAGTTCCCGGCGAGGGGGAAGACATGGCTGCATTTTTCACGTTCGTTAACATCACAGCCACTGCCACTTGCTTGGTTTTATTTCAAGGTCGAAGGTTTTTAAATTCGAAAAACGCCACAAAGAGATGGGATGAGACAATTGAACTTGAAGAGCCTCGACGATAGACGCCTTGTTGAGAATATATATATATATATATATATACATATATCTTTCGGGGAGGCGGTGGGTAATTAGCTACTTTGTTTGACACACCAACTATTATGCGCGTATACGAAGTTTCGACTCGACTGCCATGGTGCCAACCGTGCCAGGTTGCACTTCCAGGGCGGCACGGCGAGGACAGGCCGTGCTTTAGCCCTTGGCACCAATCAAGGGCTACATATGCAATCACACACACAAGGTGGGTAGAGAAAAAGACGGCACACTTGCAAAATAAATATATATATATATATTCAAAAATTCCAGTGCTTTTTCCCCAGAGTAACTTTCCCTTCAAGGACGTTAGTTTAGGATCTCCAGTGCGTGTATTTGTCAAGACTAGAGGATCTTTCATAATTTAAATAGCTAGACAAAGCCTAGCAATATTGACCAAGTCCTGCGCACAAACAATCCATGCGTCATGCGTGATGGAGGTAATGTAAATTGGGCAAAAGCCTGTTTGTTCAAAACCCATTTTGACATTTCATCATTTAGTAGCTGAACAAGGCCTAGCAACATTGACCCTAGTCCAGCATACAAAACCCCATTCCTGTGGAAGCCTTGGAGGTCCTCTGAATAGGCTCAATAACAGTAAACTAAGGCCCATTTTTTGCTAGGAGAAGGGCAAATCCATTTCCTTCCCAAGAAGTGCGACAGGAGAGGTTCTCCCAATCCCTCCCTATCAAATGAATAATCTCTGAAAGTAAAATCTCCTTATTAGAACGTTTAAAACGGTTTGAATTCTCCAAATGGTTGTGGTTGAAACCAGATCAATTGTCCCCTTTATTCAGAAACTCTGTTAAGCCCCATGCACCAAGCATCCCTTAATGTATCCAAAATCAACGTCATCTCTGCAAGATCAATTTGAGGATGCCCAATCCTTCGAGAGCCAACTTCCCTGGTCGTCCCTCATGAATTCCCAGTTGCTGCTCTGCTTTTACCTACATTCAAGGATCCATTGTTATTGATTTTTCACCATCCTGCACTAATAAACTTCCACCTGATAATAATAAAATTATTCCCGGCAAACAAAGTATGTGGTTATTTTTAAGATGGAGAAAAGCATCTTTACCAGATTAAAAGAAAACTTCAAGTTCGTTCAGCAGTAATATTCTTTAAAACAACTTTGTTTCCTCAAACATCATATATCTCAAAAAGAAAGAAATAAAGTATTCTAATAATTGTTTTCAGTATGACGCTTATCAGTCCAAGATGCATTCAGAATAAGCCAATACAGAATTGGTGTTGCTTGAAAAAAATGTCTCATAGAAATAAGAAAAAAAATATTCAAGATGCTGTCAGCTACTTCACAATCACAGACAGCAAGTTCGAGCTCTTTTACCAAGCACTACAAATCCTAGGATCCGTAGTATCTCCAGACAATTTCACAGAAACAAATCCTAGAGAAGATAAAATTGCATCTACATTGCCAATGTTGAAAATTAAAATATTTATACAACAGTGAGCTTTCACAGCAAAGTTCTCACTTGGCTTCTCATTGCTCTCAATACACTTTTCTCATCAACAGGCAACATATAGATTGGACAGTAAAAACCCATTCTTGATAAGACCCGTCAACAGACACAGAATCTTGATTCAATTTGAGAATTATGAGATGGAAGGTCCTTTCAAATAAATCCAAGTTCCATTGAAAGTCTTTAAGCAACATCCTTAATGAGGAAGTCCATATAATTTGGATAAGTCTGGAAATTGATTGTCACAACAAGATTTACTTCACAACATTTATCAAACCAGAACTTAAGTGTGGAACCAGCTGAGCCCTTTCCAACAATTTCTTTAGCTTTTATATACTTCCCCAAGTAGACCGGCTGAAAGCTCCTTTTAAATATTACCTTTAAACAATTGAACCCAAAGAGCTTGTGATGCAGTTAAAATTTGCCATCCTCTTTCAGTCAGAAAAGCTAAATTAACATCATAAGATTCCTTGGGACCCAGACCACTTTCTTTGTCAAGAACACAATTTTACCAGATTAATTTCAATGGATTTTCCTTTCCTTTTCCTATAAACCTAAAAATAAAACTTCTAACTGTTCATAAATGTGATCACAAAGATATTTTGGAAGACACGTCATAAGATTTCAAAAATTATGCACCTCATGTCAAAACATAGAACTTCTGCTGAAAAGAACGATTCTTCATGTAAGAATTTCTGTGAAGGTTTCACATATAAAACAGAGGCATAAACTCTTCTACAAAGGAAATTAAAGAGAATATCCAACTATCATTTTTGCCAAATAGTTAGGTCCAAGAATTAGACAGGAAATCTAGGTATCGGTAAAAGAGAAAGCAACGAACATATAGGTTTTGGATCATGTGTGAATCAATGAATAAAATAAACTGTGAGAAACCAACCATGAAATGTTATCTGGCAAAAAAACTATGTGTTGAGAAGTGAATTTCCATAGACCTATTGGCTGCAAAGTTTATTTTGCTTCCAGATGCATATTTATCGCAAGCAAATCCTTATGGAGTCCCCAAGTTCTAGCTATTCAAACATCCAAACGGTGACCAATGCTCTAAAGTTATATCACAGGTATGCAGAACAAAATCATCTCCAGTTACTTCTAAGACAAGCAGCAAAGAAGATATAGCTCAGTTTAAGCAACTGTATAAAATTGAATTGAATCACCCAAGCATGCAGGTAGGCAAGACATAGACATTAGTAGTGAAACATCCAGGAAATGACACAGTTTGGCTAAACTACCAGCTAAAGGATTAATGTGCCTTGGAAAACATGACTGTCAGGAAAACTGAAAGTGAAAGATAATTAAGATAAATATAACTCTTAAAGAACAAGGGAGGGAAAAAGGCTTCGTTCTATCTACTAGTCAGGGTCTTACGAAGAAAGAACATGAAAAATTAGAGAGAAAATCAAGCTACACATAGTGCCGAAGGACATAGCAAGGAGCATTCGGTCACTAAACACCTGTTATGGGAAATTAAACTGCACATTCTATGAAAATTTATTACCAAAAACAAATTTAATTTCAATATATTGAAAAATTATAGCAAAGAAAAATAAACCAAAAGAAACTACCGCATCCACCACCAAGAACAATTTTAGGATGGACCATGCTTCGTCATAAAATAAAACATAAATAAATTATAATTGTTAAATTTCATAGCTTCAATTTTCAAAAAAGTGTTACCATGTCCTCGTATGTCCTCCATAACAGTTCGAATCCGATCTGAAATGGTAGTGTAAAGCCATCTCTGCGCTGCCTCATCTAGTCCATCAGAAGTGGTGGGCCATCCTTTACTGAGAAAACTCGATTCTTTAGATAAGGAAATTGCTGTCTGCCTCAATTTATGCAGGTTGAATTCTATTGGTTCACCAACAACTATTCTGATATCTTTATTACAAAGTGGGAAGGGTGGCCTTCTTCCAAAGAAGGATTTCTCCGGCATAACCTGAAAATTAAGTAACCAGGATTAACCATTGAACTATAAAGAAGGGATTTAGATCCATTTTTTTATGAATATTATACCAATATATTCAAAGCTTTCCATTAATTGTAATACAAGCAAACATAACCATGTTCTTCAAATTCAATTAAATATTACTCGAGATGTGAAAGAGGTCAAGAAAAAACACCTAGTTGCCCAATAAAGGGCCCAAAGTTCAGTATATCTTCCTCTGTGTGCAATATAATAACTCCATGAAGATTTCCCCAGTGTAATCCACAAATTTAACAACCATATGAACTTTGGACTTTTTACTTTGAGTGACTGCCACGTCACTGGTGGAGAATCCAAGATCGCCAACAGATAGGTAACTTAGACAGATCAGCAAGAGTCAACATTAGTCAGTAAAAGTAAAACTTACAGCTTGGAGGATGTATAAGAATGTAATTCTTTCGAATCTATGTTATATGGTACAAATTTAACAACTATATGAACTTTAAACTCTTTACTTCGGGTGACTGCCACGTCACTGATGGAGAATCCAAGATCACCAACATATAGGTAACTTATACAGATCAGCAAGAGTCAACATTAGTCAGTAAAAGTAAAATTTACGGCTTGGAGGATGTTTAAGAACGTAGTTCTTTCGAATCTATGTTATATAGACTCGGGTACAATAAGAGGACTTGGTTGAGAAGTGTCAAAAGTTCGGATACAAATACTGGAATCCGACTCAAAAATCTCCAACTAAATGTCAATAAGACAAGTCAGAAGCCGAGCTCTCTCTTTGTTTGTTTTTTTTTTTTTTTCATATTTTTCTTTTTGATTCATTTCTTGCAATTTTTTAGCCTAACAACACATATTATCTCTTTACAAAAGCAACTATCTTTCTCAATTCATCACTTGCAAGCTGATAATTTATATCTTTTCTTATTTTTCTTCGATCTTTTTGGATTGCTGTGTTAAAGGGAACATGTGAAGGATCCGGCACGTTTCCTATATCCATATCTATGGTGTGTCATGTCAACACAGGTACTTTGGGGTTGTTTAAGGTGTCTGTGTAACATAGCTTTCAATACAAATAATTATAAAGCAACTAACTATATCTTGGAAAATACCTGTTCAAAACCATGATGAATAATTGGCAAGACTATTGGGGTTACAGGAGCACGCACAATGAGACTGGCAGTTCCCCATTTTAACCGTCTAATAGGAGCATATTCCTGGGACACTTTGCCTTCTGGAAATGTATGCAACTGTTCCTTGGAGATAAGAAACAGCTTCAGAACAACTACAAAATAATAAAAGTAAAGTTTTCACATAAATATATAAAAGAAGCTTATCCATCATGAATTAAAACTAGAGAATATTTAACCCCAAAAAAAATAGAGGTATATGTGGAAATGCACATGCAAGATGTGGAACTTTCAGTTTATGGGCCCAACCTAGAAAACTTTTGAAATTAAAATGATCTCCTTTGGTTTTTCACCATCTCTAATCTAAAACATCATCTTTCATATTTGATAGGACTACCAGAAAAAGAGTTTTTTTGATATTATGCAATTTCAATCAATCATTTCCTGGGAAGAGTCTTCTGGTAGAACCAGCGCACAGAAAGCCCCTAAGCCCTAACATCTCCTTCCTGAAAGTACAACATTCAAGGCCAGTTCCACCTAGTTTATGTGTTGGATTTCCTCGTACAAGAGAAAAAAGGAAAATACAAGTATCATTAGCAAGACACAAATTAAAGGCTAATGCCACACGAATACTTGGGTCCAAGAACATGAAGACTAACAACAGAATCCACCATCTGATAGCTCCTACATGGGAGATCTCCTAGAACGGAGAATAACAAAAATCATCTCTACCATAAAGTCAAAATGTGATGCAAATAATGAAAAGAAGTCTACAAACAGTGGCAAGCATATGCCAATTAGTTTTTGACATAAAGGTCTCCGGATTGGGCAGCCAGAACCCTTGCAAAGGAACCACTTTGTTAACAGATGATACAATGAGTTACAGCACAAACCTTGAATTACTAAGGATCCATCCATCAAATATAAAGGTAAAAAAATTCTTTCCATGGCTCTTTGGCTTAAGGGTATGCCACGGAAGCCATCTTATGGTGCAGAGACATCAATCCTTAAAACTTTCAACAAAAATCCTCACGGTCAGAAATGCTAAGATCTGCTAAAAATATATCCATTTCAAAGCACAGATATCTTGTTTTTAAAGGAGACCTTGTAATTTAAAATTATTCATAACTGTATGCCTCCCTTCCTCCTTATTTGGAGGAAGTTAATAACATGATTTCATATTTATTAAGAGAAAAAAAAAACAAACAAACATGAAAATGCAAGGGCAAGGGTATGAGAGTGCATAATGTGTGTGTACGTGCACGTGCTTATATGTGTGTGCGAAAGAGAGATGGCTGAAGAAGAAGAAGGGAGAAAATACCCAGGCCCCATCACTCAAGCGATCAAGAGCTTCATTCATATGTTTCTGGTAAATTCCAGCACCCCTTGTGATAGGTATGCATTTCCCTGTGCAGTTAATCTCTCAGAAACACCATCAGTTTGATATAAGAATTTGAAATATATGTCCTACTGCGCTCAATATCTTCATGTGATGTGAGGAAAAAATTGAAAAGAATTCAGTAAATCAGAAAAAAAAATGCTATTGCCAAACCCAGTAACAGGTATCTTCTTTGACTCATTTTGTGCATTTATAAGCAGGTGGAAAATCTTCCTCTGAAAATGTCATAGTACTATGACTGCTTTCTGGGGCTTTGTCAAGAAGATTAACACTCAAGCTCAGTTGTTAATAAGAGGCATCCACAGGACCATGTGTATAACCATGCTTGTAACATATAACATCAAACAGAGCCAACAGAAACCTTTGTTCCAAAAGGGTTTCTCTTATTTGTAATCCCAGTTCACTTTTAGTGCCACAGGTCATTTCTCAATTCACTTGGGTCTCAGTATAAAAAAAGCGTACAGACATTGAGCAGAGGATTTCTTCTTGTGACAACAAAGGTTATTTTGGAGGGATAACATTCAATTTTGTCCCTGAGTTGGCAAATCTGGTTTATTTTCATGTTGATGCTGGCACAACTGTAAATTCATGTGCGCATAATTTCAATAAATATTAAACAGAGTAATTAAATAAATGAGAACATTTGTTAAATACCCAGAATATTAGGTTTCGCATTGTTGACATGTAACAAATTTTAATATTAATCTTGGGCTATCTCTGTTCTCACATAATCATCAGATGCAGTTGCATAACACTAGCAAATACAATTATTATTATTATTATATATGCCATCAGCACGACAGACCTTACTCACAGCATGGTGAAATTTTGCCAATGCCAGTCAAAAGAGATAACATTTGAGCGGAACACCGGAACCAGGTGGTTTCGATGCTGCTTCAGGTCAGCACTGGCAGAATTTCACTGGCATGAGCAAAATTTCGTCAGCGCGGCAGACCTTGCTCATAGCATTCTTTGCCTAGAAGTTCATTACAATTAAGTTATAAAAAGTCCAATGTTCTAAAACTTTGAACACAAAACATAAGAATTATGACAAAAGAACTTCGTATCTCCAAAAAAATATTGCCAAAGTTCGTAGTTATCTTTAAAAAATCTAGCATTTTCGGTACATATTCATTATTCAAGATGGCAGGAGCAGATTAACAGTAAGAAAGATAAGTACTTCCACTGGAAGCTCAACAAAATACTTAAACATTAATGAAATGTAACTCCAATGACAAGAACCCAATAGATCAATAGCACCCATACCGAGTCGAAAAAAATATGAAAGAATTGAATTTTTGAAGCATATATCTTCTGCTGCCAACACCCATCGTGCCAAATCTGCATTTGCAGATGGAAAACCTTTGAAACCCCACATAAGTGGATCATCCAACCTGTGGCATGTATTACATTTTAAGAGAATTACACGTGCAATAGGAAAAGAATCCAAAGATAACACACCATCTCCCACCACCCAGAAAAAAAAAAAAAAAAAACTTTCTTCCGAATACAAGAGACTAGCATCATTAAATCAACTACAGAATGACAACGATCCGACCATCAATCCAGGCAGGAAAAGGATAACGGAGTTAAAGAAGTGAGTACGAACGTGGACATGTGATTACTAACGGTGATGAGGGGGGTTCTGGGCGGTCGAGATCGGACGAGATGAATTAGGGTTTCCGCGTTGTACACCGATGTGGAATTGAGGAAAGTGTCGACCAGCCTGGCAAATGCCCCGACCGCCAGAAAAACCAACTTCCGACGAATGCCCCCTATATGGTTCCCCCGTGCTGCCCATTCCATGGTCCATCGCCTTCCCATGCCGACCAAAACTAATCTCTTGTAATTCCCCTCATGCGGTAATTAGGGAGGGCCTTCTTTGTTTTTTTTTTTTTTTTTTTGAATTGTAACATAGGGAGGGCCTTGTTTTTTTTTGTAATTCCCCACTCTGCAAATGTACGGTCTGGTCTTGTAGGCGTCGAGAGACCGATCGTATGTTATCTGCGGCGGCACTGGATACATTAGGATTAGTTTACTGACATTAATATTTTGTTGAACGCCACAAAAATTAAGCAGACAACGTTAATTGTGTTCATGCCCGAAATGTACCGGTTTTGGTAGTTATTGTCCGATGCGACCAGGGTTTATCAAACAGGCTGCCGTGCCCAACCCTGGAACACCAGCGAACGATGCCTTAGCCGGTCTTACCCTGCCGTCCCACCGACGGGCTAGTTTTTTTATTTTATTTTTTTGGTAATAACGACGACGGGCTTGTTGTGTTGGCCAGCCTGTTGATTCAATTTAATTTATAGAGTAAATTACCAAAACCTCTCTTAAGGAATCAACTAATTACTCATGCCTCCCGCCGCATTTCTAAAATAACACTTTTCCTTCTGGTGGGTAGAGGTAGCAATTGTGACCCGTCAACCCATCCGGTCTTATGCAGGATTGGTTTGACTATTTCAACCCATGGGTTGGATTTGGATTATGAATTCTTAACCCGATTATAAACGGGTTGGATTATGGTTTAACCCCTCAATCCGAAATGACCTGATTACAATTCGATTATTTTTTTGTGTAATAGAAGTTTAGAATATTATACTAACTTAGTTGTGGCTACTCAACCTTTCCTCTTTTTATATATATAATGACAAAGTATAAAATGAAGAAAGGCTTTTTACATATAAATATTTCAAATTTTTTAGGCTCTGCTAATATAGATTGAAGTCTTGATGACAAGTAAAGTCTTTTAAGACTTTATTATTATGTTTTAATTTTTTTCTTTATGTTATTTTAGTTATATCTTCATGATTGTTGTGTTATTATAGTTGTTAGGTATGTTTTGATATTAGAATGAATTAAAAAATAGGATTTGCATAGATTTTGATATTATAATGAATTAAAATTTGTAGTTGTAGTTTAAATTATTTAAACGGGTTGGGATATTCCAACCCGTTTATTAAACGAGCGGGTTCAGGTTGAACCCTGGTTTGTTAACCCCCTACATCAACCCGACCCATTTCCACCTCTACTAGTGGGTCACATCTGTTAGTTGTTTCTTGTTTTTACTAAATTGCTCATACAGATACATGATTATTTTAGTCATCTAAAAGAATAATTACCTTAAAGCTTGTTTTGTCCGTCTTTACAAAACTCTCTCTCTCTCTCTCTCTTTCTTTAATTTTCTTTAAATGGCTTATTCATAACAAGCTAAGCAATTCTTGAAAAGTAGTTCTTAAAAGATGGTCACATGACATTGTACCAAGCCTTTTCTATGCCGAGGATTTCATTCATACAACAATGAGTTCGATGAGGAAGTCAGCAGCAAACACCACCGCAAAGATCTTGAAAGATCAAAGAGAGATGCTCCTCTTTCATGCATCTAGCTTCTTGAGAAAAAGGGATGGTTACCAGGTTTTTGTTAGACCTAAAAAGTGTCCCCGCTTGTAACGAATCAGTCAAATTCATTGCGGATAGAAAACCCAAATCCTAAATGCGATTTAAAAATTATCAAAGGTTGGAAACTAAATCCCGATTTTTTATCCATGGTTTTAGCCATCCAAAAATTGTTTTGTTCATCAAACGTCTTTTGTTGTTGGAGGAACTCGGGTTATTAATTTCAATCATCTAGTAAATCATTAATCAAAGGATGAGAAGTTTGTGAAACATTGATTGTTGTGAGCTAATCGTGGTTATTGAAAACCTAACTAGGTTTTTGATGCTGCATCAATGGCGAAACAAATGGCTCATTCGAGATAATAGGAAAAGAGTTGTCGTTTTTTATTCATGTTTTAGGTAAAAAGAAAAAAGAGTAAAAAATTAGGTATTAATCATTTGGATAAATTTATGAATCACACAAAGGATAGTTTCGTTGAAATGCACTTCAACGTTGACAACAACTTAAAGGAGGATGGTAAGCGTACAAATCTTAAGAGAGGAAAATGTTATATCATAAATGTGGAGAAAGGTATGCTTATTTAGCATATACCTCGAGGGAGGTTTCTGTAATTCACTAAATGTTTTTTTATTAAACTGAAAAACCTTTTTTTACACAAAAAATTTAATAACCAGAAACAATTTTTATTTACAATTCCCTATTTATTAAAAATTTTGCTATATTTTATTAATAACATATAAATAATATTATTTTAATTAGTGATTCTCTGTATAAGAAAGGTAGAAAAGGAGCTATGTTTACATATTTAATATTTATAAGGAATTAAATACCTAAAGTTTCATTAAAAAATACCTCAATTAAAGCCTAAAGCTTGAATTAATAGCTTTTGCTTCAACTTCCAATACTTTGCTTCGCAAAACTAAAGCTACGACATAAAAAGATAAATTGAGAGGTCGAATGCTTAAAGATGTAGAAGAGAGGTGAAAACTGCAGAGGACTAGCTGGAGATTGGTGAATGTGGGGTAAGAGCCTGGAAGAGTTTACTTTAGACTTGCTCGCGTGTGCCCGCTTATTTTCATTTTTGTTTTGTTTTTATGTTTTCCAATTATTCACTTATTTATATATATTTTGTTTACAAGGTGTAGCGTAGTATCCTTCCACATATTTCTCTCAAAATCTCTCTTATTGCTTCTTTGCTTCCGTGGGTTCTTTTTGTCGTTACCATACGCGTCTGGATCGCACACCATAATTTTATGCGTCCGTTTTCACTGACAACACATCAACTAACACAAGGATAAATGGTACATGGCTACATGCGGAGCAGTGGGTTCCCTAACAGGTTTCCACCGTGCCAGCTAAGCGTCTCATCAGGTTTCTCGCCCTGGAGGGTTTTACCACACAATCGCAACTCTCGATGAGGATACGGTAAATCTCCGAAACACAGGAATATATTAACAAAGAACGGTAGGAGGAAAGAGGCGTACAGTTTAGCCTAGTAGCCTCAATTCCCTTCCAATCGCGTACCCTCTTTCTTTTCGTGTCTCGGCAATGGCATCTTCCCTGTCTCTAACAGCGTCTGTTCCTCAGTTCCGTTCCTCGAGTCTTAGAGATGAATACCATCCAAGGTATCGCTTGAATGTCATCCTTTCGCGTCGTTCAGCCAGTTCCAGAACCGTCACCGATTTCGATGCAAAATATCAATCCATTTGTTGCGGGTCTTGTAGATCGAGGTAAGCTTGTTCCGTATGTTTTCTGAGACCTCTGGTCCCTGCACTATCGACTCGTTGCTAATTTGTAGGTATCGCGGTCAAAGAAGAGGCTGAATTTAACATGAATGTAATATTCGAATTTGTCATTTATAATCCAAATATCTATTTACGATTTGCATCTGGATTTTGCCGCTAAACCGAGCTCGATTACTGTTTGCCGTTCGGGATTCTTCTCTTCGTTGGCCCGATATTTATAAAAAAAAAAAAGAATTAGAATTTAGAAGGTTCTTATTTTCATTTCATTTTCATACCTGTGGTTGTAACTACGGATTTGAATAGATTATTGGACCGTTGGTGCTACAACTGCGATAAATGTTGTCCTTCAAAGACGTTATGTAAACTTCTTATTTTCGTCGTTCATTGCGCAGATGGAATGGGCATAAAAAGGCACCTTATTTTGTTCTTTTATTGCGTTCATGAAATGGACACAAAAAAAAGGATAATGGAAAAAACAAAAATGTTAGCAGTTACTGCAAATAAAGCATGACAGTACTCCTTCCACACACTGCAATCTGATAGAGAGGGCCTATCATATAGGTGGCTCAATGCTTAAGAATGATTTTCAGATTATTAAAACCCAAGGGTCTTTATAATATTTGAATACTAGCTTGAACCTGTTTACAATGATCATCTAGGATAAGCTTCATTCCAGTGCAATGGTTTTAAAAAATTGGGGTATGTGATACTAGGCATGAACAGATGTGTTACACGTTGAAGCTCTCAACAAGCTAAAACAGAGACTTATGGAAGCAGTTTGATGATATGATTGAAAGTCCTCTGGCTTTCATGCATTACTTCATATACGATCAAATAACAGGAATATTAAGGTAGATAATATAAGAAAACAAGACTTTGGCTCCGTTTGGTTTTGTTTTCCACAAGTATTTGTGTGTGCGCGCGTGTGTGTTTTATTTTTTTATTGGGGGGGTGGGGGGTGGGCTGCTTTTGGCGGCAAGAAAGTACCTCTGTCTGGGTTCTACTTACTTTGAGACTATTTGATTCTAAAATTTCCTTTAATGGATCCAGTTTCACAGTTACATGCTGGAAAGTCTTCAATTAACAGATAATGATTCTTGTATTTTGTAAGCAAGAAGTTATTTTCTAATGCAAACAAACATATGGACTTATAGCCAGCTATTGATGTAAACCTGTTTTTTTATCCAGTAATTGGTCTTGTTATTGTTATCACACCATTCTAAATTTCACTAATAGTTTTGATATATTTAGTTGTATATCCATTCTTTTTCAGTACAGCCACATTATCTTGCTGTTCATTCTTCAAATCAATAAAGAATGTTGACATATCATCTCCTGTATCCTTTCTTTTCAAGATAGCCACATTGTCTAGCATGCAAATTTTATTATGTAATTTCTCCAGATCATTAAACCTTGTGTATAGTTTCTTTTCCTTTTTTTTTTCTTCTCATATTTTATCAATTGTCTGAGAAAGAAAATGATTTTAACACAATAAATTAATACGCAATTTAACACTGGTAATTTGCAATTATAGTATCTTCTTATTATTCTCTCTGATCTTCTTTTCTTTTTCCTTTTTTTGGTTTCTGAATTGTTATGCATGAAAGGTCACTATGCGAAGGTGCAACTGGAAGATTAAAATCGCACAAGAGGAGTACCACAAGGAAACAATGTACTTCATATCTCAGTGAGAAAATCACTGAGGCACTTTTACCGGATCAGAAAAGACTCATCTCTTGTTTACAAAGTCACCGTAGAAACCGGCTCAATACTAGAAGATTGACTCAGCGTGTCTTGTTCGACAAATCAACTTTCATTTTATCAAACCGTTCACCTAAAACTAACTTGGTAACTATTATAGATTCCTATTCTTAACTTTAGTTAAATCTCCAATTCTATTCCGTATAAATGATCTTTCATGGGTTAGCTGCCTTATACTCTCTTTCTCTCCCTACGTGTGCGTGTGTGTGTGTGCATGAATGCATATCTGTGTACATGTATGTTTATGCCATAAAACACTTTTGATTTTCTAGGTATGGTTATCCTTATACGGTTGTTTCATGCTTAAGCTTAGAATAAGTGTATAAATGATTATGTAGATCATTCAAAAATGGTTTTTATATGGATGCAATTGGTCATGTATGTTAGTGATGGTTTTTTTATTGATACGAAAATATAAATTGGTTACCCAGATTTTTAAAAAGGTTTGTTGTTATTTACTTTCTTTGCGACTTTATTCCCTTCTATACTTTAAGGCTGATCTACAAGTCATGTTGAGACTGTCATCCGCAACATGAACTTTTTCAATGTTGTTCAACAGATAATGTCCTTCAGTTAGATGTTTGTGTCTCCCCACATTTAACATATTTACAGAGACAACTGATCTATGGCCAATGTTGCATGGAGTGGTACAACTTCTTTCATTAGGGGTTCAATTAGGGATTTTGACAAATTATTTTGTTACGTGCCTGGATATAGGATCCTCAATATTTTCACTGTCAACTGTTTATAGTTTTTGGAGCCATATTTATTTGTGCCCCAAACTCAGAATGCATCTTAATTGGCTGGCATTAAAAACAATCGACTCCCAGTTAAAGGCACTAGCTATGTTAACGTCAGCACCTTTCTTGTCAAGTGAAGATAAATTTTTATACAAGTATGCCCCTCATATGGGTGCTGTGCAGCTTTTTCAAGCGGACAGGTGCTTGCTGTTAAATGTCATACTTGTAAGTTATAATCATTTGTAGTTACTTTAATACTATGGTTTATTACCCAATTAAAACCGAATATAACCTTTTTTCCTTCTCAAGCATATAACAATCTGTCTAGTGCAACCTAACGTATATGTGAAGTTATAGAAACCTGCTATTATATTATCAGCACTTGGATCCGATTCTCGGTGAGGAAAAAGTTTTAAATATTCAGCTAGACTTTGAGCTTGGGATCAAAGTCATTCTGAAGTGCTACTTCATATTTTTTTTTTGATCAGTTGAAGTGTTCCTGATTTTAATGTCAAGAACATGTGATAAGCTTTTCTTTTATTACCGGAAGCAACTGGTCTTTACCTTCCCTACCAGAATATATACTTCTTCAGTTATGAACATGTTCAACATTATTCATTGCAATGATATGCATCGCATATCCAGTTCCAACTCAACACAGTCTAAAATCTGGCTGATGTTGATTGGTTGGTTTGTAGTAGGAAAAGTCTGATGACAGGGCTCTTTTTTTCCCGCTCCGTTTAATTGTGCTTATTTTTCCATTGATACTTTGGCCTATTTTTTACAAGTTACAACCGGATTTTTGGCGGGTTCCCATCTTGTACAAATTTCAGTCTGAAAAGCATGTCACATATTTGGGGTACAACACGTGAATTTAAGATCTTTTTCCTACTGCTTTGTGATCCAAGAGCTCACTAAATTGATTTTCTTGAATTTGATATATATAAAAGAGAATCTGCACTAGTTGGTTGAGAAACATAAAGCCTGTTCCTGGTACACAGAAAGCGTACCAAAGACTACAGATCTGAATAAGAAAATAGTCTATGACATCCTCTATAACATCTGGCGACCCCCCTAATCCGGAAATGCATCCCCTGATATGAATTCCTGAGTCGGTACATTAGCCATCCGATTATCAATAGATACCCAGCCAAACATCATGTGCAGAATTTTTTTTTCCAGAACTTCTGCACTTTTTCCTTGATCTTTAAATATCCTATGGTTTCTTTCAGCCCAAATCCCTCATGCTATGGCTGCTGGAGCTATGTTCCACAATAAAGCTCTCCTGGATTTATCGTTCCTCTGCCCCCATGATTGTAGAACCTTGGCAAAATTTTCAGGTTGAACCCATGCTATTCCAAACCTAGTAAGAAACCTGTTCCAAATAGTCCTCACCTCCCTACAGTGAACCAAAAGGTGCTGAACTGTTTCTTCATCTTCCTTACACATTATACAATGGTTAGGAAGTTGCCACCCTCTGCTTTTTAAGTGATTAATTGTCAGTATCTTGTCCAAAGCGGCTACCCACATAAAGAAGGCAACTTTGCTTGGGACAAACTTTGCCCATACCACTAGACTCTCCTGGAACCTGAACCCAGAAGAGGCTAGACCTTCAAATGCTGCCTTAACCGAAAACAAACCAGATCTGCCGATTTTCCACTTCCTCGAATCCTCCCCTTGCTCCAACCGGATACTATAAAGCTCCTGTAATAGTTCTTCATAACTATTAATCTCCCAGTCCATCAAATTTCTTCTTAGACCTTTATCCCACGTGGTACCAGCATTAGTAGTCGACATATAATCACACACCAAAGCACTTTTGTCTCTGCAAACATTATAAAGGCTTGGATATTTATCCTTCAACCTCCTATCTCCACACCAAATGTCTTCCCAAAACCTGACTTTAGTCCCATTTCCAACCGAGAACCTGCAATCTTTTGCAACTGACTCCATCAACTTTTTTTTTTATCGGTAATAAAGATCATATTAAAAGGAAAGCATAGATAAACTAGTACAATATTGTACACCAAAGGTGTACATCACTCCCACCCCCAAGCTCTACAATGAATTAAAATCCTCACACATTAGCACATCATGACATTTCAAACCCTTGCAAGACTCAACCGCAGAGGCCCAATAAAGGATAAGATGGATCGAGAATTTAAACAGAGCCTCCTGAAACTGTTCCTTCTTTTCTTTTTTTTTTGATCAATAAATGAAGGATATATTATATAAGATAGAAATAGAAACATACAAGCCTCATCCACGGGTACACAAAGAGTGTACCCATCCCTTAAGTCTACTTACTACTACATATATGAGTAGGTCATAGATCCGATGAGAACTCTTGTGTCACCCAAGACGTCCCCCTCCCAGCTCATAGAAATCATTACAAAACAAAAATTCTTCGATAGATATGTTAGCACCTGCACCTTGCCCAGTCAACCAACTGTGCATCAATGACAAAACAGCTCTCTCTAGCGCATGATCATTTCTCTCCAAGTTCTTATTTTCAAAAATCTTGTTATTCCGTTCCTTCCACACTGCCCACATAACTGCCCCTAGTGTTAATCTCCAAAACACCTGGATAGGGGAGGCCCCTTTTGAGAACCTCCAACATAGAAGAAGCTTAGGCACATCTTCCGACTGAACCCATGCTACTCCAAACTTAGCTAGAAAAGAATTCCAAATTCCACTTGTGACCGGGAATTGAATAAGAAGATGATTCACTGTCTCCACATCAGCTTTGCAAAGGCTACATCTGCTAGGAATCTGCCACCCTCTCTTCATCAACTGACTCCATCAACTTATCTATAGGTTTCCACAAGCTTACCTCAAAAGTGGCCTTAGATTGGCATGGAAGCCAATCTCCAAAAGATTTACCATACTTTGCCTGGATAACCTTCCTCCATAGATTATCCCTTTCAATGCCGTATCTCCAAACCCATTTTTGAAGCAATGCTTTATTAAAGACCTTGAGAGGCCTAATCCCTAGACCCCCTTCTTTTTTCATCCTACAAACTGCTTTCCAATTCACCAAATGAAATCTGGATTCTCCCCTTGGATCTTCTCATAAAAATCTCCTTTGAATCTGTTCTAACCTCTTGGCAATGGAGGTGGGAATAGTCATAATGGACATGAAGAATGTAGGCAAGCTTGATGGCACGCTAGATACCAAGGTCAACTTGCCCCCCTTCGAAAGAATGCAACTCTTCCAAGAAGACAACTTCTTCTCCATTCTTTCTACTATCGGATTCCAAACTGTAGATTTCTTATATCCCACCCCAAGTGGAATTCCGAGATATGTTGTTGGAAGCTTGCTCACTTTACACCCCAAAAAGTGACTTAGGTTTGGGATATTCTCTACTTCTCCAATTTCAAACAACTCACTCTTTCCCAAATTAACCTTCAACCTTGAACATGCCTGGAAACAGAGAAGGATGCCCTTTAACCACATAACATGTTGGATAGTGGGCCTACAAAATACTAAAACATCATCAACAAACAAAAAGTGATTTATAGACACATTTCCCCCAAATGTGACTCCCTCTAGGCTTCCAATTTGCGAGGCCCTAGACATCAATTTGCTAAACGCTTCCATTACTAAGGTGAAGAGAAGAGGAGAAAGCGTTTCCCCTTGTCTTAGACCCTTTTGGATGCCAAAAAAACCAGCTGTAGTCCTGTTCACTAACACGGATAAGTTGGCTGTTGAAATACAATAACTCACCCATCTCCTCCATTTTTCCCCAAATCCCATCCTTCATCGCATATACAATAAAAACTCCTAGTTAACATTGTCGTATGCTTTTTGTAAATCTAGTTTGCACATTAACATATCTCTCTTCTCCTTAATGCATGAATCTATACATTCACTGGCCACTAGAATTCCATCTTGAAGCTACCTCCCTCCAACAAATGCACCTTGAGCTTGAGAAACTAGAGGATTAAGAACTGCTTTCAATCTATTAGCCAATAGTTTTGCAATTATCTTGTATACACTACCAACTAGGCTAATAGGTCTGAAATCTTGCAATTTGATTGACTCCTCCTTCTTAGGTATTAATACAATGAATGATGCATTCATCATTCATTGTATTAACAGGATCTTTGAAGGAACGGAATAACAGGATCTTTGAGAATAAGGAAAGATCTTGGGATGCTCTTTTCAATTACTCACTTAGTTTTATCCTATATTGGGCGTCTGTTGTGGAATCTTGTAAGGGATTGAAATGTCATGATGTATTAATGTGTGAGGATTTCAGTGGCTTGTTGAGGATGGGGAGGGGATGAGTGTTGTGTACACCTTTGGTGTACAACAATGTATTCTGATTTCAGCTTTACTTTAATTTAATTTTTCATTACCGATAAAAAAAAATACAATGAATGATGCATTAATACTCTTCTCAAACACCCATCCTTATGAAACTCATCTATGGCTGCCATAAGGTCCTTCTTGATAACATGCCAACAAGACTTAAAAAAGGCTATGGAGAACCCATCCGGTCCCCGCGCTTGTTCTTGAATTTGTTAACATGTTTAAAATTTTTTTTTTAATTAATACTTGACTACTTGGTGGTTTTCTATTATACGAGTTTTATAATTATTAATTTTTTTATAATATGTATTTGTTAATATCGGATAATTAATACTTGACTACTTGGTGGTTTTCTAGGTGAAGGCTGTAGGTCCAGATGAGCCGCATGTAGCAAGTACAGCTTGGCCTGATGCTATTGTAGAGAAACAGGGTTTTGATTTCTCGGAGAACGATATTGAAAGAGCAGAATTGGAAGGGTTTCTAAGTTCTCAACTTCCATCTCACCCAAAGTTGTATCGAGGACAACTGAAAAATGGGCTCCGCTATCTTATTCTCCCGAATAAAATTCCGGCAGACCGGTAATTATCTTTCTTTTGTAACTGTGTTAGGGAAAACTGTTACTTCTGGTCTCTAAGTTGGATACAGTATGTTGACATTACTGCTTATGTTGATGATGGTAATGATGGAGAGACAAGATTCTAGTCGCCAATCCCACTTTTATGGGAATTGGCTTATGTTAATGATGAGCATGGATTGATGATGATGATGTTGACAACTTGACATTAAGGCTGCTTGGTTCCTAAATGGGTCTTTAAAGGATTGTCACGGAATTATTTAGCTCTACATGGTATGTTTTATGACATTTCCATTTGGCTAATCATAGACATGTTCCCTTGCGGGGAAATACAACAGCGACACTGATTGATTTAAATTAAGCTGTTTTTTAAAGTTATTTTTGCTCTTATACGAATATTGTGAGGAAGTACTGCACTATTATATGTGCAGCTTGTTGACTTTCAAGCTTATAACTAATATTCTTTTTTACCTTTAGCGGTGATGAGACTTGCTATCTTAAACTAATTAATCTCAGGCTTGGGGAGTTTGACTCATGAGAAAGAAAGATACCTAGAGTTAATTTTGATCAGGAAAAATTCTTCTTGTTCTTTTTCTGTTCCAGGACTGGTAAAAATGAAAATGATGATCAATCCATGTAGGCTTTTAGTGTGGACTGTATATGACATATAAATCTATTTATATATTCATCTACTCATTGATCAATGTTTGTGCATTTTCATTTCCCTGATTATTTTTGGTTTCAGGTTTGAGGCACACATGGAAGTTCATGTTGGATCAATTGATGAGGAAGACGATGAACAAGGGATTGCACACATGATTGAACATGTTGCATTCCTTGGTAGTAAGAAGCGTGAGAAACTTCTTGGAACTGGAGCACGATCTAATGCTTATACAGATTTTCATCATACAGTGTTTCACATACATTCACCCATTAGGACAAAGGTCTGTTATATTTCATAGTTCTATTTTTTGTTGAGGCTGAACTTTTCATGGAATTCCTAATTTATTTTGCTGTTAGTCACCCTTGTCAATTTTTTTCACCATATATAATGTCTAATTGCTTTGCTGTTAGTTCACTTATGAATTTTTTCACCATATAGATTTTTTTGCTGGTTTTATCGTTAGTCCGGACAGAGAAAAAATGGAAGAACCATAAAAATATATTAATAGGGACTGGCTCTGGCTACTATTAAGCTCTATTTTGTTATGCAAATGATTGTTTGCCAAAAGTTTCAAATGTAACGAAAATAAAATGGTTGGAACTTTGATGTTCTGGAGATCAAAAGAAAGAAATGGTCAAAGTAAAATATATTGATATTTCAGAATGATGATAGTATTATATTATTTATGTTCCATGGTTTTTTGTTTTTTATTCTCTGAAATCTAGCATCCCGACTGGGCAACACAGCATACATGTGATAACACTAAATAATACGTTTCTTGTCATTTGCTAGGACTCTGATGGGGATCTGCTTCCGTTTGTACTGGATGCGTTGAATGAGGTATGCCAATAATGGAAGTTTTTTACATTAATGACCAAAGAGCATGAATTGGATTTTTTCTTGGTATATTTTATATTTTTGTTATGTTTCCAGAGTCATTAACTTAGCATGCCATCTATTTTGTGTATTTATTTGTTTTTAATTTCTATGCTTAATTTTATATTTCACTAACAATGCTGCAACAGAATAAAAAAATTACTACATAATATTGCTAGCCAAAAGAAAAAAAAAAAAGCGATTAGTGAAATCGTAAATATTCAATTGACTCGTTATAAATTTATTGTATTCAAAAAATTATTTATATCATGGACTAGTGCTTTAATTAAAAGTCACATGAGGCTAATGCTTAAAGGCTAGATTCAAGGCGAGCCTCCAGATAAACACCTTTACAAGGCTTATCCTTGGAGGTTTAACCCATAATGCTTATCCAATGTTTGTACTATGACACTTAGCTTCTATGTGCGATGGTTAAGTGAAGTTCAGATAGTATGTTTCATATATCAACTAAAGTTATCTTCATGAAAATATATATACAAAGCTCATAATTGTATTTTTTAGATTGATTTAAATTGCATTTTTAAGATTGGTGTTTTATGATAAAATTTACTGTATTTAAGCTTTATATATTGCTTTGATGCTAGGACTGTCGCTTGGTGTGACCTTAGGGTATATACATGAAAATGAGAGTTCAAGTTTGGACGTAGGCACTTTGCTGAAAAAAATGCCAAATGTTAGATCTATTGTCAAGTCTTGATGGGACTTACAATAGATTATGGTCCTAATTCTTTGAGGTCCTGTTATTTGCATTAGTAGTATTTTGTAGAAGTTTAAAGGATTTGAGGACTGACTTGCAATGTCTTTTTCATAATTTGTTCGCTTATTGTCTCTCTTGTATTATATATATTTTGTATTTTTCTTTTCTTTTTGGTACAAGATAAATGCTGCTTGTGATGCTTATGTCTCAAACCTTGAGGCTTCTATGTCATGCTTTGGTTTTTTAAAATGCCTTACTTCATGTCTCGTATTATTATTGTATAAGACGTATTTTATTGATTGAATATCATATAATATATGCAAATCATTCATGTCAATATGAACCAAAAGTTCATTTCTTAAGAACCGTGGTGGAGAATAATGTGTTTTAATAATTTTTTTATCTTCTCCATGTGAACAGATAGCTTTCCACCCGAAATTTCTTGCTTCTCGGGTTGAGAAAGAGAGACGGGCAATCTTATCAGAATTACAGATGATGAACACAATAGAGTACCGTGTTGATTGCCAGGTAATGTAGCCTAGGAACGTGCACTGAGCTATGAAAGTAAGTTCAATTATTGGTTTCCTTGCTGATATTAAAATTAACATGTGCTGATGTTGTTCCCCAAACATCCTTCAGTTGCTACAGCATTTACATTCTGAAAACAAGCTGAGCAAGCGATTCCCAATTGGACTAGAAGAGCAAATAAAGAAGTGGGATTCAGACAAGATTAAGAAATTCCATGAGCGTTGGTACTTCCCAGCAAATGCCACCTTATATATTGTGGGTGATATTGATAACATTACGAAGACTGTTTATCAGATTGAAGTATGTCTTTTGCCCATTTTACTCTTTCCATATGTCTGCTATTTCCTGTTTTCTTAAACCTCTGTGATTCGAGTCTTTGAAAATATCATTATACTGATTGACTTACAATTCTAGTATCATGCAGGCTGTCTTTGGACAAACAGGGATGGGCAGTGAGACAGTTGCTCCAACTACCCCCAGTGCCTTTGGTGCGATGGCAAGTTTTCTTGTTCCTAAGCTACCAGTTGGGCTGGCAGGAAGTTTGTCTAATGAAAGGTCATCTGTTGCTCTAGATCAATCCAAAACTACAAAGAAGGAGAGGAATGCAATTCGTCCTCCTGTCAAGCATAAGTGGTCTCTCCCTGGAAGTTATGAGGAAGCTAAGCCCCCACAGATCTTTCAGCACGAGTTTGTTCAGAATTTCTCTATTAATATGTTCTGCAAGGTATGAAAGAATGTGTTGTGCCTGTTTTTTTTCTTATGAACTGCAGCAAATGCTAAGGTTGGGGCTTGTCTTGATATGCTCATATGCACCTATCCATTTCCCATGGTATGTTGTAACTTACATTATCTTTTTAATAAATCTTTCTCATTAACCATAATAAAAAATAAAAAAAAAGCTTACATAAAAAATCCTTTTGAGCATTGGTGGCAATACAACATGTGCTAGTGTGTTTGAGACATCGGCTGGTAGTGTCATAGTTGACATGCTTGCACACTCTTTATTAAGGGTGCAACTGGGTTACTTTGGTTTTATCCTATAACCAAAAGAAGGTTGGAGAAGGTAAGGCCCAAAACTGAACCAGACCTAGTTTGAAACTAAACTTCATAACTTGAAAATTGAACAGAATTGAAATAGAAAATCCTAAACCCAACCCAACCCAAATTGAAGTTTGGGTCGGATTAATACAATATTTTTTAAAGATTACTTATATGTTCGTTATATGTGTTTGTGTGCATGTATGAATGATATATTATGTATTTTGATCAGAAATTTTGGGTGACAAAGAAGCAATATTTGCATAAGATGAGTGTTGTGAGGTAAGAATGTTCATATGGATCTTTGAGAAGATTAGGAAAGATAAGAAATGAGCATATTTGATGGTGTAGTGGTATAATCATATGGTAGGTAAGATAGAAAACCAGATTAAAATGGCTTGGGCATGTAAAGCAAAGACATAGTGCAGAAGTTATTGACAGTGTGTAAGGGACACTTATTTAAGCATCTATAGAGTGAGAGGAAGACCAAAAAGAACTTCCATGGATTTAACTAAAAAGGATTTGGATACATATAATTTAATTGAAAGCATGGATCTTAACGTAACTGGGACAGTGGACTGGGATTTTTGTTGCTGACCTTAAGGTATTTTGTTGTTGTATCATGTTGTTGTTGGGGTAAACAAAAATTATTTCCTTATGCAGACCACTGATGCCACCAAAGCAATGATGTTGTGAGCCATACATACTACCCAAAAAATTGCAAAAAATACCGCGTGGATCAATGTCATGCCTGCTTTTTGAGTCATGGAATCTCTACTGCTGAACAAATTCAATGAGAGCCCTAGGCAAGACCCAACTAACACCCAATTGGCTTTATTGGCAAAGTGGGGAGATGAGGGGGTTCATCTATTATGAAATATTGCTAACAAAAACTTGGCTTTATTGGCAAAGTGGTTTTGAGCCTTGTGGCATTTCAGCCCAGATAAGTCTCTTTGTGAGTAAGGTTGTTGCAAGTATATTGGTGTAGCAGATAACAGATTGAAAATCGATATGAGAGCTAGGTGTCTGGAAACAAATCTGTGGCAACTGGTGATGACCTTAGCCCATGCATTCGACCTCCACATTTGTTTTTTGTGGGTTATGGTGCACAAATTTGTTTCTGGTGCAACCTCTAGTGGGAGATACCATCCTATCTTCTTGCTTCCTTAGACCATTTGGCTCAATATCTCCTCTCCTGCATGGGTAAAGGATGTTCTTTCTTGCTTGCCATCTTCTTGAAACCTTTCCTTAATAAGAGACTAAAGGCCTATGGCCTTGTTGAGCTTGACATCTTCCTCAAGGATGTCAACAATGTCTTTCCTGATCCCTCAGTGGAAGACAAAACAGATTTTGATCCCGTTATATGGCCTGGTCTGCTTGCCAGTCCTTCTCCATTATTGGAAAAAACTTTTTGTCCCGTTGACTCACTTTTCTTTTAAATCTCTCTGGAAACCAGCTTTACTGCTGAAGATTAAGGCTCTGGTCTAGATTGTGCGTCCCTACAAGGTTAATACAGCTGATATCCTCCAAAGAAGGAGAAAGTTCTTCGCTCTCTTCCCCTATCATTTGCTTCCTATGCTGATTTTTTTGGTGAGACCATTGACTAGCTGCAGCACAGGTTTGGAGTTATTTCTTGTATCCCATTGGCTGTTCATGGGTTATGCTAGATTCCATCTTGTCACTGTTTTCACAATGGAGGTTTCAGGATTAAAACATATGGGGGTTAGTTTTATATTACCTTATTTTCCGTGCCATTGTGTGGCATATCTGGAAAGAAAGGAACAGTTGGATCTTTGAAGATAAGAGCTCCTCCATGGCAATGGTTATTGACGACATTATGTCATCTGTTTTTTTTCTTTTTTTTTTATGGATAATAAAAGCTTCCATTAAGAGAAATAAAGTAGAAAGGAGTTAGATACAATAGTCCATGAGACAATGGACTAGAAAACAAAAAACCACCTTGCACTAACCCACTACTGAATACCCTCTCAACATCTACATATAACTCAACCTTGCTTAAGAGCAATGGCCTTTCAATGAAGGGCAATAACTGCCGCTGACAACCAATGACTTACTTGACTAATACTAACCCATGACGGAGCTAACACAATAGCCTCTTCCAACACCTCATGAGGAGGGCGAATAATATTCTCAAAAATTCTCTTATTCCTTGTCTTCCATACAGCCCATAGCATAGAGAAGAAAAGTGCCCTAAACATTTCTCGTCCGATCTTAGTAAGAGAAGGGAGGTGCCATTGGTGCATCAACTGGCATATACCTTCGGGTATCACCCAACTTACTTTTGTCACTGAAAGAAGGGACCTCCAAATGTAGGACACAAACTCACAATGAATGAATAAATGGCATACCAACTCCCCATCCTTTAAGCATGTAGAGCATACCTGAGGTGAGAGAGCTAGATGTTTCCTTCTCCACTGAAGAATATCAAGAGTGTTAACCTACCTCAAGAGCACCATCCAAGAAAAAGCCAAGATCCTTGGGGGTGTTGGAGATTTCCAAAAAAACCTTGGAGAGAAAGGAGGGTGATGAGGCGGATTTGAGGACAAGAGAAATCTGAAAAAAGATTTGGATGTGAAGGAGTGGGAATTATCCAAGGGCTGATAAATCACATCCAGGACTGAAGGAATAAGCACTACATCTTTAAGCATTTCAAACAATCTACCTATCTCATCAATCTCCCTTACACGTAGGTCCTTGATGAAGCTAAGGGACCACTCCAACCCCACATCTGACCTGGATAGCACATTACACACAAGGGCCTCCTTATTCGAACAAAGATTGAATAAGGAGGGGAATATGTTTGATAACTTGGACTCACCCCACCATATGTCCAACCAAAACCGAAGTGACTCCCCATTATGCAATTTAACAGATGCTAAGGGAAACAAAGAAGGTGCAATAGACTAGACAGCCTTCCAGGGACTAAGAGTAGAACACTGGCAATACTTATTACACCCTTGACCCATCTTATGTGCAGCAAACTTGCTATTTATCACCTTCAGCCATAGTGATTGCTTCTCAACCACAAATTGCCACAGCCACTTTCCGAGAAAGGCAGTATTTCGAGTTTTGATGTTTCCTGGGCACAATACGCCCGCTTCTCTCTCCCTACACACCACTTCCCATCTTACTAAATGATCCTTCTTTCCACTGCCTCTTCCTTCCCACAAAAAGTCCCTTTGCAGTTTTTCCAAAGTTTTCACAACGTTAATAGGGGCTCTAAACAATGAAAGATAATACACTGGGAAGCTAAGACTGATTTGATTAGTGTGATGCGCCCTCCCAAAGACATATACTTCTTCCACACCTCTAATCTTTTCCTCACTTTCTCAAGAACAGGATCCCAAAATTCCTTCTTTAAGGGGCGAATTCCTAGGGGAAGACCAAGGTATTTTAAAGGAAAATCTTAAGATCTACACCCCAAAATGAGCCTACGCTCTTCAATTACATCTCCATCCACATGAATACCTGTAAGCGAGCTTTTATTCAAATTAACCTTCAACCTGGATACGATCTCGAAGCATCTCAAGATTTCCTGAGCCCACCTCACCTTATCCTAGGAGCTCTCCAAAAAAAGGATTGTATCATCTGCGAATTGCAAATGAGAAACCTCTAGTTTATCCTTCCCAACCACAAAACCCTGGTTTCTACCCGACTTTACAGCTGCCGTGAAAAACTTGCTGAGAACGTCACTCACAAGAGAAAAAAGAAGAGGAGATAAAGGATCTCCTTGCCTAAGACCACAAGAGGCATTGAAGAATCCATTCACACCCCCATTTATCAGGAAAGACAATGTGATATTTTCCGGACAACCTTGAATACATTTATGCCACACTCCCCCAAACCTTTTCCATATGAGGACCTCGTCTAGAAAAGACCATTCCACCCTATCATATGCTTTCTCCAAGTCTATCTTTAACACAAAACCCGCTCTCCCAATCCTTTGGTATTCCTCTACACATTCATTGGCAATAAAACATCCATCTAAAATTTTCCGGCTAGGAATAAAAGCACATTGATTTGGGGATATAACCGGATTCAATCACTTCTCTCAATCTCAAAGATAACACTTCTGCCACTATCCTATAAAGACTAGTGGTGAGACTAATAGGGTGAAAGTCATTTACTTCTTTTGTCCCTTGTCTTTTGGGGATGAGGGTTAAGAAAGTTGCATTAGTAACCTTGTTTATGATCCAATGACTATAGAATTCCTTAAACACCTCAAAGAGATCGTCCTTCACCACTTCCCAACACTCTTGAAAGAAAGCTAGAGAGAAATCCATCTGGACCCGGAGCCTTGTCTCGGCTTAAATGCCAGACTGCATTTTTGATCTCCTCTAAAGAGAAGGGAAGTTCTAGCCATTCCATTTTTGCAACTTCCAGTCTCGGGCCCTCCAGCCTCTTCAACCCAAACCTAAATTTGGCTTCCGATCTATACAGATTGGCATAGCAAGACTCAAAAGCATTGGTGATATTTTCTTTAACCTCAACATCATGTCATCTGTTAGCTTCTAGGTCTTGGTTTATCATATCTTCTTTAACCCCAACATCATGTCATCTGTTAGCTTCTAGGTCTTGGTTTATCATGACTTTAGGGAGCTTCAGTTTAGGATGTTAGGAGAGAATGGCAGAAAGTTTACCTTTCCTATTCTCTCCCTCCCAGATTTCAGTAGAATGGTGCCCCCTACCACTGGAAACATTAAGCTGAATTTTGATGGCTGTTCCATGGAGAACCTATATGCCTATGGGCATTGAAGGAGTTTTCAGAGATTCCCATGGGAGAGAAATTTTAGGTTATTCTATATCTATGGGAGAAGGGATCTCCATTAGGGCTGAATTGTTGGCTTGTTTGCAGGGCCTTGAGATAGCCAAGAAGGAAGGTTTTATTAGGCTGTTGGTACAGTTAGACTGTGCTGCAATCATTTACTGGATGACAGTATATTCAGGTCCTCTGGAGTCTGGATGTTGAAGCATTATGTCCTCACGGTGACGAATTGAACACTTCATTCAATAGAGTACCTGAAATGGCAACTCTATGGTAGATAAATTAGCTAAATCAGGTGTAAACAGATCAGTATTGTTTGTTGGTCTCCCTACAGATGACATGTTTTCCTTGATGTATACAGTTGATGGTGGAAGGTCAGGGAGTAGGGTCTCTGTTTACAGGGGAGTAGGTTTTATTGTATTCTCATTCTATGCTGCTTTCTTCTGCTATAAATTGATCTGTATTCCATTTAGCCCAAAAAATAAAAAAAGAAAGGGAAAACCATTAGAAGAGGATCAGAGATTATAATACACTCAGTTACTAATAAATTCTTAAATAATGAATAGGTACTAAAAATGGGTAGATTAGAGAGATCTCCCTTGATTTTTTATGGTAATGGACAAATTCCTCGCTTGCCTACTCTGAACTCTGAAGTACCCTTTAGTTCACTTGTGAATACTAAATGCCTCTCTTTAATTGATTGACAACTTTTTTCTCTTTGTATTGGCTTACAGAAGGGAGCTTTGGTGACATGCCATGATCTATAGGAACATGATTGTTGTTGTTTCTATTCATACTGATATCATATCCATTAGCAAGATTTATTAGATGTTTGTTCCCACTCTAACGAGTGTCAGTTTCATTGCTCTTATTTCATCGATCTTTGTTTTATTTATTTTCTTTTAATAAGATTTGTATTTTTTTTAAGTGATAAGGTGTGCCAATTTAATTTCAATATCAATAATATATATATATATATATATATATATCTGTGTGTGTGTGTGTTTTTTTTTTTTGGATAAGCAAGCATGTAAAATAGCTGAAACAGGAGAAGAAAAAAATTACTGAAATATAGTTTTTGACAGATTGGTATGGACTATGGAGGAATAAGATCCATGTTGCCGACCCCAGCTAGTTGGGTTTGGGTATTTGGTTATTGGTTGATTGATTTAGCACAAGCATGGATGCAGTTGGATTTGGATCACTCAATTCACTCCCATTTAGGGCTAGATTGGAATGTTCAAAGATATTAGAAAAGATCAGATGGCCTCTTAAACCTACTTACATTCCTATAACTTGGATTCTCTTAAGTCTTAACTGGTATGATGAAAAATCTTTCTTTTGGTTGACAAGCAGAAGGTTTGTCTTCATAAGTTCAAAATTGTTTGTATGGTACAGAGTCTACAGACTGCAGATCCGCAATACCAATTGGAAATGTGAAAATTACAATTGCTTTGGAAGTATTTGTATCTTACATGACTCAATCCAAAGCTCCTGTATGTATAAGTAGAGCAAGTTGACTTGGATTGTCAGGTTCAGTATGACTAAATAATACCTATGAACTTGGTGACCTGAATTAGTGAAATGCAATTGACCTCCTTGTACCCTGCATGCTAAAGATTTGGGCTTATTTTACCTTTTTTGCAATGGTTTTCTAATTGGTATGTTTGAAGGTGTATGTATGCATAGATTATCTTTTGAGAAGTATTTAGTTCATATTTCTTTTCTGAATGCTTATCTTATGAAATTGTCAATACAGATTCCTGTGAACAAGGTTCAGACGTACAGTGACTTGCGTAGTGTTCTGATGAAAAGAATATTCCTTTCTGCTTTGCATTTTCGGATCAACACAAGATACAAGGTACATTGTTATTTGTGCATAAACTTCTAGTATTTATGATGCATATATTGCGCAGTTTGACTCCATAATACTGCGTTCTCCATGTTGACAGATTTTCTTACCATAAATATTCTTATATGTTGATGCATACATATGCGCACACACACACAAACACACACGCATGCACGTATATATATCTATATCTATGTGTAGTATTTACATATTTTTGGTGCTTGTATGTATAAATTTATATCAAATTTTTTTTAACACACCAAGGCAACAAGCAAGGCATTTCAAAGTGTGAAGCTCAAGCCTCAATGTGTGAGGTATAAGCCTCACAAGCATGTTTGAATAGATGAACCATAATAGTTATGATATATCAATACAAAAATAAGAAAATATAAAAATGGGCAAAGGATTCATTCAAAGGATATTGCAAATTACAATTTAAATCTGTCCTCAAATCTTTTCAACATATTTCAGAGATTACTGTGTATGAAATAAAGCCGTAAAATGGTGTAGATACCTGTAGAACACTCGACTTAATTATGGCATATTAGTTTAAAACATAAATGTGTTTCTTTTATTTTTGTGAAGGTAATCCTAATCGTAAATGTATGTGGTGCAGGCTTTAAACGTAAAATAAACTAATATGTGGGCCTTCATGTAACTATCACAATTTTGAATGCATGAGCATGATGGGATAAATTTGTGAAGCATAATCCTCAAACTTAAAAGCCTCGAGGCATTTTCTTAAGCCTAGCTGGGGGATGAGCCTTGAGGCATTAGGTGTTGCATGCCTTTTGGAACACTAACAGGCACACACAGATACGTGCAGATAATAGTTGAAACGTATATCCAAGTGAAGCTGCTTTCATGTATGTTGTATGTGGACAACATGGTATTGATTGACCTACTAAGCCACTTTGGTATTACATAAAAACTAGAATCATGGAGCGGTACCTTGGAATCTGAGGAACTCAACATTTAATTGAACGATGACCAAACTTTACAATTGAGATTCAGGTGATTCTTGAAAGTGATAACTTCCATTATCTTGCCCCAATTATCCATGAGGACGGAGTTAATGAAAAATATATTGCATATTTAGCTTCCATATCTTGCATCATTTATCTATTAGTGAAATATATGTTGTATATATGGCTTCCAGTATCTTAAAAAGTTTGTTGTACCCGAAAAGTGATAACTTCCATTATATTGCATCAATGATTCATTAGTGAAAAATGTTTTGTATATGTACCTAGAGTTGCATGGCTTAAGTAGAGAGGTGATTATATATAGCGGTGAATGCATTCCCCCTAAGCTAAAAGGTGAGTTCTTGATGTAGCTTCAGAATTATTCGATTAAATTCTCAATCTGATATGAAAAAAAGAACCGAGGAATTTTAGAACAGAAAACTCAAGAGAAAAAAATCCAAGAGAGAGAATTGTACCCTCCTGCTCTTGGCCTCTCACCTCGAGCAAAAACTCTAAGGATTCTTTCCTTCTAAACAATTTGTTTGCTTGATAATTGTGCGCGCGTAGGAAACGCGGCACGGGGTAAATTCGGAGTCGCCACCACCTGATGGGGTGCAAGCGGACACCTGGGTGCCTAATCTTATCTATTTAGGGCTTTTTGGGTCTGCGGCTTGAGATTCTAAGTTTGGTTCTCGGTTGCGGGCTGGGGAAGTCCGTAGACACCCTAGTCCGCCCTGTCGGATGACAGGTCCCATGGGTTCCCTGATTTGAGTCAGCTTTTCTAATTGGTCTTCACCCGGTTCCTAAACCAGCATGCGATTTAGTTAAGTCTTTGTGGGACCACCTGAGTGGTGTGGGTCCCTTTAGTTGATTTTATTTTGATTAATTTAGATAATCTGAGTCTGTTTGGGTGGACCCCATTGGAAGGCCCACGGTGTCCTTGGTGGGCCTGGGTAGGCCCGTGTACCTTTGGTGGGCCTCCGCCTAGCCTAGGAGGCCCTGTGGGCTTTGGTTAGTGAATTGATTTTGCTTTAGGTTTAGATTTGAATTATTAGGTTGTTTTCATGAAAAAGTGGGCCGGATGGGTCTGTGAGCCCCTTAGGTGGGCCCACATGGTGGCCAAGGGTATTTTAGACTTATCTTATTTATATTTGAGCCAAAGTCTTTTGGGACATTGGGCTTGGGGCCCCTGATCCAGGTTTTGGGTTTAAAAGCCCATTGCTTCGAAGTTAGGGTTTGCACCCTTTTTCGGTCTGGTTAGCGGGCTTTGGAGGGCCCAACAGGTCCTAGCCCATGGTCTCGGCCAAACCAGGCAATTTATGCATTCATTCATATCACAAGGTATGGGCGGGCCGCATTGGGTTTGGCCCATCCGATTGGTTTGGTTCATTTTGCTTAATTTGTTCAATTAGCATGCTTTGGTTCATTGGGCTTGGTGGGCCCCGTTGGAAGGCCCACTAGCGTGCCAAGCTGGACCGGTCGGTCCAAGTCCCATCTTGGGTTTCCGGGTGGCCCAGAAACCCTGCTGGTTCAATGATTTTGATGCAAATCACCATGGAATTCGGCAATACAACAGAATATGCAAAAAAGCATGCTTCTGTGTGTATCCGGTAACTCAGGCCGGATACACAAGTTCCACAGGTGATCCGGTCAGAGTGACCGGATACACAAGGCCTATGGGTTATCCGGCCTTGGTGGCCGGATATGCTAAGGCCTCAGGTGATCCGGCCTGAGTTACCGGATCACCCTGGAATGGGCTTTTTTGGGCTTTGGCCTTTCGGGATTGATCCCAGGGGCTCCCATGGAGGTTTTAGGAGTCAGGTGGGCCCTCGGATGGGCCCACATACGTACAGGTTTGGGAGAAGCCACCTTTGGCTTCTCCTTCTTGGTCTTTTCGGTACAGGCAATGGGGAAGGCGTGAGCATAGGGGATCTGCCGGGAACAGCAGGTGCAAGGTGGGGAGGCAGGCTGCCAAGAGCGGCCAGGTGCTCTCATGAGGATATGGCCGCAACCAAAGGGGGTGGGGGAGCATGTTTGCGTGCACACACACCAAAGATAGCAAGAAGTTAGCACAAAATCAGTGCACATAATCAGTGACATGCATGATTAAGAAAAAACAGTAGTTATGCATGGGGCATGGAGGGGCAGATTGCACGAAACAGCGAGAGAGATGAGACCCCCATGTGGCCCTAGCTATGAGGAAGGACATGCTTTAAGGGAGGGTTGGTTCTAGCATGCATGGATAAATAACTAACCACATATATACAAAAAGACAAAGACCTAAGCTATCATGCACCACATGTAATTCACAGCAAGGTCCTACCAGCTATAATCACACATTTTCGCTTAAAAAGAAAAAAAAAAGGGAAGGGAAAGAGGGGGATTGCATATAGGTGTACAAGAGATCACATGCTAAGGAGGAACATGCTCCTCCCAAAAAACTTAATACGACCCCGTGGACAGCAACCAAAGGAGATAAAAAAGTGTGTTAAAATAAGTCCTTATGCTTCCTTAAAAGTCCTACGTAGACTTCTTACCGGTGGTGACTTCATGCCATGGAAAGAATACCAAACGCATGCTCAAGTCACCTTAGAGAAGAACTCATGCAAAGGATGAGACCAAGCTTGAAAATCATTTTAGAAAATTCCTATTTTAACATATGTGCAACATAAGGCTACTAGGAACCTCACCTGATGGTCCTTGATCCTCTAGGCAAAGTGGAGCCTCCTCCTTGCAGCAAAAACACGGCTGGAAGTCCTTCTTCCAGCTCCCAACAGCAGTTCGAACTCCTCTTGTTCAACAAGGGAAGTGAAGAGAAGGAAGAAGGCAAGGGTTTTGGATGGTAGGGGAAGGTGATGGGAGGCAAAGAGGCTGAAAGAGAGGGGATTTCGAGTGAGAATGGGTGAGAGAAGAGAGCCCAAAATCGCATGAACAAAGGCCAACCCTGGATATGAGCTGTTGTTGGCTATTTATAGGCAATTTAATGTATCCGGCACCTCAGGCCGGATACACTAAGGCTTCTTCGTATCCGGACTTCAAGTCCGGATATACTGGCTTCCCCTTGTATCCGGCAACTCAGGCCGGATACATGACTTAATCATTTCAAAATTTAATGCCGCCGCGAATCTGTCGGCCAAGTGGCGCGAATTTCGCGCGAATATCTTTATGTATCCGGCCTTCAAGTCCGGTCATGAAGGGAAGCTAGTGTATCCGGTATATGTGACCGGATACAAATCGAAAAATTACGGATTTGCCCTTCGACTTGACCGATTTGACCCTTTTTGATATCTACGGATCGCCCGTACGAATTTTTTATATTTAAGATTTAGTCCCTGAGATATTTTGCTGCGTTGGCTGCCACGTGTGCAGTTCCTGCGCCACGTCTGCAGTTTCCGGCTTTTGCTACTCGGAAACTTCGACAGATCATATCTCCTTTACCCGAACTCTGATTCGAGCAAACTCAATTGTGTTAAACTCGTATCGGAGCCCTCTATTTAATGACAAGGGGTTAAGCACTTGGCACGGATTCCGAGAAAAAGTCAACTTTTGGCCTTCCCTTAAGTTTGACTGCCCTTAGAACCTTCATCCGGACTCCGATTCCCGCAAACCCAGTTGCGCTGGACTCGTGTCGAGATTCTTTATCCAATGGTATATAGCAAGGTACCTGGCACGGAAATCGAGGAAAAGTCAACTCTTGGCTTTTCCTTAAGTTTGACCGCCCGCATAACCTTCATCCGGACCCCGATTCCTGCAAATCCAGTTGCGTTGGAACCGTGTCGAGATTCTCTGTCCAATGACATAAAGCGAGGTGGCCAAATTTTATTTGATAAAAGGTCAACTTTCCACCCCTCAGGGTTTGATTTCTTGGTCGGGTTTTTACATTTTCTGGCTTTTTGGGAGCGCAAAAATGAGGTGCTTACAATAATTCTCCTTCAGTTATGTAGCTGTTCCCCTTTTATAGATGTTATGAAGGTTTCCTTAAGAGGAGTATTAATTAAAAACTTTCTAATGTTGAAATAGGAAACTACAGAAATTTTCCTAAGGCTGAAACAGGAAATAGAAATTTTCATATTAGTGGTAATGGAAACTGTTTAAAACAGAAACTTTCCTAAGGCCGAAATTAGAAAATTTTCTAATGCTTGAATTACAAACTATTTAAAATAGAAACTTTAATTATGGGGACAGCTTGTAGGCTATATTCGGAAGCTTCTAGAATCTCCTGCATCAATTCTATAAGATGGTATTGGACCAGTTCTTTCCATGTAAGGTAATATTGTATCTAGGAAGCAACATGTTCATAGAGTGGGCAGGGATCAAGGTTTTAAGTATTGGCCTGATACTTGGGCTTTTTCCGGAAGTATCGGCTGATAATTCTCAGTATCGGCCAATACAACTCGGTGTCGGGCTGGGCCGATACCAAACCCGATACTGAGTTTTTGAACCTTGGCATGGACGGGGTGAGGATGCCAAGATGTATTTATGTAAAGTAGGACAATTATGGCATGGAATGAAAATATTTGAGGTAGTAGGAAGAGCCAATCTCAAATCCAATTCAAGCTGTAAAATTATTAGTTACGGGTTTAAGGAGATTCGCTAGAAAAATAAAAAGTACATAAAAAATATAAAGTTTGTGTGGGAACACGGCCCGTGGGGGTCGGTTCGGGTCAATGGAGTCGCCACCATCTATGGTTCAATTTTAGGTGTAGATGGACACCAAGAAAAATTAATTAATCACATGAGAGTTTAAAATTTGGTTTAACCAGATTTCTGGGTTAGGGGGTTCAATTAAGTGGTTGGGAAGGCATTAGGCACCCAACCACCCTTGGTTCAATGAACCAATTACCTTATCTAGATTTCACCCTGAAAAGAAAGTATTTATTTACAATTTCAAAATTTTAAATATTTACAAATGCTAAAAAAAGTTCCTAAGTTTGTTAAATTTTACAAGATAATTATTTCTAAAAATCTTATTATTTACAAATTTAATTTCTAAAGAAAAGTTTCTAAATTTACTGAAGGGAGAGTTTCTAATTTTTAAATGTTCCTAAATTTATATACTAATCCTTAAAATTGAAACATTTCTAAGTTTTATTTTTTATTTTCTTTTGTTTTTTGTTTTTTTTTTATTTTTCTTAAAATTGAAACATTTCTAGGTTTTTTTTTACTACAAACGAATTATTTCTAAAAAATTTACAAATTGCCAAAATTATTCCTACAGCATTTAGGATTTCTTTTTTTTTCTTTATTTATTAACAATTCCCTAAAAGACATAATATTGACAAGTCTTAAAAAAGGTTTCTAATTTGACAAATTTTATAAAAATCTATATATAAAATTCCTAAAGGCAAAATATTAAACTCAAATTTTCTACAATACAAAATTCTTATTTTTTCTTTCTTTTACCCTTTTTTTTTTAAGATTTATATTTTAAAAAAAACCTAAACACTACTATGATTGTGATGATATCACTGGAGTAGATTAAACACTAATCACATAACTAACAGAATATCTACAAACAAAATAATCGATCACTTTCATTTTGCAAAAAAAAACAAGTTAAGAATTTATTCACTGACTTGAATCACATTATGAAATAAAAGAACAGAGTTCAGTGTGTTTCATAAAATATCACAGTAAACTGATGAATACACAGATGATTAATAGCACACAACAATAAAAATTGAACAGCTAAATTCTCCAACCCAGAACCATTTCGAATTGATGAATTCAGATGAACAGTGGTAAACAGTAAGGATCCTTGAGACTTCCTGTCGATGCAGAGTTACACTGTGGAGGACTTTCTCAAAGAGAAGGAGCTACAGCAGCAGGGCTGCGTCTGCAACTCTCTGTTTTTTGGCGACCAAAAAAGATGCGAAGGAGAGGGGGGTATTGCAACTAGGAGGGACGACAAATTTGGCAGCAACAGAAGAAGAAAATGGTGAGAGAGAAAGAGTGACGGAGAGAAGGAGGGTGTGTGAGAGAGAGGTTTTCTGCGACAGAGAGAAGCTGCAAGAGATGGAGGCTGAGAGAGACTGCGAGCGGGAGAGAAAATGAGCAAACAGAGAGTAGACTCAAGTGGAGACTTGCGACACAGAACATAAGAGAAGCAGGTGGCGCGAGTGAGAAGTTGCTGCAACGGAGATCAGCGGCAAAAGAGAAATTGCGACAGAAAGAGAGAGGAGAGATAACGTGATGTGCGATAGAGAGAGGGGTGCGCGATTGAGATTGCGAGAGAGACAGTGAGCGAGAGAGATTGCTGGGGACGCAAGTATTCGCTGATCGAAGTTGTCCTCACAGCAGCAACTCGTCCCTTTTTAAAGGGATGAGTTGCCATTTTCGACCAGGAGAGGAATGGGAACTTTCTAATCTTTTAGAAGGTCCTATTCTAGGAGAAGAATCGAGAATCCCACAGGAATTTTCTGGTTCAATCGACTGTTGAAAACAGTTGATCGTGGGTTTCTAAAAAATGGTTTTATTGTTTTGGAAACCCCTCTATTTTCCTCTTAATATTATTTTTGAAACGTGGGAATCATTTCTAGATGATTCCCATTGATTTTGGGTTGCAAAATGGCAACCTATGAACGAAAACAGCAAGTTTTCGTTCGTTGAATGTTTACGGTAGATTTTTGTAAATTTAAAGAATACAATGCCTTTCTTGTTATTTTAAAAAGTTCAGGGTTAAAAAATTAATTTTTAAATTTTC